>CM046376.1:34510537-34781301 GCA_025413485.1 Ficus microcarpa | reverse complement strand
CAGCATTTAATCATTTAAATCAGAAAATTGAGATATGAATTAATAAGATATATTTGAGACATGAATTAAATCAGAAAGGTGGGAGGCTTCAACGACGGTTATTTAACCGTCGTTTAAAGCCCCATTTCTGGGGCCTTAAACGACGGTCACTATGACCGTCGTGTAAGCCCCCCAAAGAGGGAGGCTTCAACGACGGTCAATATAACCGTCGTTTAAGGCCCCATTTCTGGGTCCTTAAACGACGGTCCATGGGACCGTCGTTGAAGCCTCCATCTTTGGGGAGGCTTCAATGACGGTCCCATGGACCGTCGTTTAAGGCCCCAGAAATGGGGCCTTAAACGACGGTCATATTGACCGTCGTTGAAGCCTCCCTCTTTGGGGGGCTTACACGACAGTCATTGACTTGACCGTCGTTTAAGGTTCGGATTAGACGACGGTCACCACAAACCGTCATGTAATTTCTCCGCTTTTTAAACCCTCTTTTATCGTGTCTCTTCTTTATCATCTGACAGAAGCATAGCGCAGCCGCAAAAAAAATTACAGATCCCACCGCCTCGAAAAATTGCAGAACTGAAGGCCTGCGAATCCAGATCTCTCTTCAACTATCAAGGTCCAGAACTACTACGTATCTCTATTATATTAATTATTTACTTCTGCTTTTGACTTATTAATTAAATTTATTGTGATAAAATATGGTCGATATATATCTAAATTAATGGTAAAAAAATGTTTTTTTCTTTTATTTTTTACAGTTTGATTTGTTAAATTATTTGGAAAGCTTAATTAATATGTTGTATGTTATTTAAGTGGAGAAATCTTTATTGTTGAATAAATTGTATGATCTTCAATTTCGATTTAGGTCGGGTTCTTGGAAATGGATCGAAAATGGATGTGGGCAAATAGATTGACCAGAAACTATCGAGATGGTGTTGAAGAATTTTTGTCCTTTGCCAAAACTGACATGAAGAATGATAAGATTCGATATCCGTGTGTGGATTGTGGAAATCATAGATCTCATTCAGTTGATGAAGTTAGAAGACATTTGCTTGCCCGTGGGATTATTTGTTCGTACCAAACATGGTATTTACATGGTGAGGAGTGTTTGAATATTAGAACTACGAATAAGAAAGGAAAAGAACCTCTTGTTGATGAAGAAGTAGGAGATAATTTGTTTGATATGGTTAATGATTTGGAAGAACAATTTGTTCATCGGCCGGAGTTATTTGATGCAATGATGAATGATGCCGAGTTGCCCTTGTATGACGGGTGTAGTAAATATACGAAATTGTCCGCATTAGTCAAACTATGGAACATGAAGGCTTCGGGAGGGTGGATAAATTCTAGTTTCACGGCTCTTTTAGAATTTCTAAGAGAGGTTCTACCGGTTGATAATAAAATACCGGCTAGTATGTACGAAGCTAAGAAGACGTTGAGCACTCTAGGAATGGAATATGAAAAAATTCATACTTGTCCAAATGATTGCGCCCTTTACCGAAAAGAGTATGAGGATTTGGATGAATGCCCGGTTTGTAAGGAGTCACGATGGAAGAAGGGCAAGAAGCCAACGAATGATAGCAAAGAAGTGCCGGCAAAGGTCTTATGGTACATTCCTCCAGCGCCGCGTTTGCGGCGTTTATTCCGTAATGCCGATCATGCTAAGAATTTGACTTGGCACCATGATAAACGTGTTGAAGATGGCATGCTTAGACATCCAGCCGATGCACCACAATGGAAGACCTTCGATGTCGACCATCCTGACTTTAGTGCGGAACCACGGAATCTACGTCTTGGTTTGTCAGCGGACGGAATGAACCCACAAGGTAATATGAGTAGTAGGCATAGTACTTGGCCCGTCATACTTGTCAACTACAATCTCCCACCGAAGTTGAGCATGAAGTGGAAGTTCTTGATGTTGACTTTATTGATATCGGGTCCTCACCAACCAGGGAATGACATTGATGTGTACTTGGCACCGCTGACCGATGATCTAAAGATCTTATGGGAAAAGGGGCTCGAAGTTAGAGATGCTTACCATCAACAGACATTCACACTCCGTGCAATGTTGATGTGGACAATTAATGACTTTCCCGCTTATGGAAACCTATCTGGTTATTCAGTAAAGAGTTCTATCGGTTGTCTCGTTTGTATAAAAGAAACATCTTCCATCCGCTTGAAGAATGGTAAGAAAACCGTTTTCCTCGGTCATAGGAGATTCTTACCAAAAAATCATCGATACCGCAAACAAAAAAAGGCTTTCGATGGTAATACGGATGAAAGAATCCCTCCTCGGGTTTTGACGGGCGAAGACGTTTTCGAGATGGTTAAGGATTTGAAAATGGTGCTCGGGAAATGAAAACGGAGTTACAAGGATCCGGTGGTTGATGGACCTTGGAAAAAACGGTCAATCTTTTACGAACTTCCATATTGGAGGACGCTTTATGTTTGTCATTGCTTGGATGTGATGCATATTGAGAAAAATGTTTGTGAATCAATAATGGGCACGTTGCTTGACATTCCTAATAAGAGCAAAGATGGTGAAAAGGCATGGATGGATCTCCAGGATTTGAAGATTAGACTTAACTTGATCCCTACGAAAAGAGGGAATGCCACTTACTTACCACCGGCAAAGTACACATTGTCACGACAAGAAAAAAGAAAGTTTTGTGAGTGGCTCGCTGCTGTAAAAGTACCGAACGGGTATTCTTCCAACTTCAAAAGGCTGGTGTCGATGAAGGATCTGAGGTTGGTTGGAATGAAAACACATGATTGTCATATCTTGATGCAACAGTTTTTACCTCTTGCCTTGCGAGGAGTGTTAACGAGGGATGTTAGATTCGCAATTACCAAGATATGCTCATTTTTCAATTCGATTTGGTCCAAGGTTATTGATCAATTGACACTAGATTTGCTACAATCAGAGTTAGTCAAGACATTGTGCTTGCTTGAGAAGTACTTTCCTCCCTCATTTTTTGACATAATGATTCATCTAACGGTGCACTTAGTCCGAGAAGTTAAGTTATGTGGACCGGTGTACTTGAGATGGATGTATCCTTTTGAAAGGTACATGAAGGTTTTGAAGGGTTATGTCAAGAACCGAAATAGGGCTGAAGGATGTATAGTAGAAAGCTACATAGCGGAGGAATCGGTAGAGTTTTGCTCCGAGTATTTGTCCACCGCGGAAGCGATTGGGTTGCCAAAGACGGCACACATTGAATCTAAAGGACTATCTGTCGGCATTCCATCTTCGGTAAATCAAGGTGAATGGGAGAAAGCTTGTCTCTATACCTTACATAATAGGGTTGAAGTTGAGCCATTTATTGAGGTTCACCTGCAGGAATTAAGAGATAAAAATCCAAGAAGAGGCAGAAATGAAAAGTTGTTACAAGATGAACACAATCGGTCGTTTCGTACGTGGATTCGACAACATGTCTTTGAGAAAGACGGCTTTTCGCAAGACTTAATGAACCTCGCTAGAGGACCGTCGACCGTCGTTACTCAGTATACATCATATTTTGTCAACGGTTATATATTCTACACTCGCGAAAGAGATGAAAAGCATCCTGTTCAAAATAGTGGTGTTAGTATCCGTGCTAAATCCATGCATATTTCATCTGCAAAGGACAAGAATCCAGTCTATGCAGCCATGAACTACTTCGGTTTCATTGAAGATATCTGGGAACTTGATTACTGTGGTTTTTATGTAGCACTCTTTAAGTGCAAGTGGGCTGACAATAATTTTATAAGGATTGACAGAGACGGAATCACAGTGGTGGACTTTCGATGATTGGGTTACAAAAATGATCCATTCATTATGGCATCACAAGCAATCCAGGTATTTTACACATCGGATCCTAGCAATGAAGAGTTGTCCTTAGTTGTGCCGATGAAGCCAAAATTTTTCCGTGATGGTCATGAAGATGATGAGGAAGATTGCTCTGACATTCCAGCATTCACACAGGGATTGCCACCGGTTGAGGAGATTGACGATTTCGATGATGATGTTTCTCACTTGCTTCGCCCAGATATAGAATGGACACGTGTTGAGAGAGCAAAGAGGAAAAAGAAAAAAACTTGAACATGATGTCATCCATTTAATTTGTACAACATTACTTACTATTTATTTTAATAAAACATGAAACATGCGTTATGTATACATTGTTAGATTATTGGCTCTCAACATATATATTGAACAGGGCACAATAGTACTGTATGATGGGTCAGTGATAAGCAGGAATAATCAACATTTAATTTTTTTTTGTTATTCTAAAATCAAACGGTTAAAAATTTAACGACGAAATTTGTGACATAATAAATTTCCACAGAAGTTTCAAATTTTTTAGGAGATTTTTACCGTTTTTTTTAGCGTGGTGATAAGGAAGGAAAAAAATAATTTTTTCCTGTACAACGACGGTCAAACCAGCGTCATTTAATCCAGGATTAAACGACGGTCAAACGACCGTCATTTAATCTAGGATTACACGACGGTCATTTGACCGTCGTTTAATCCAGAGATTAAATGACGGTCAATGGATTAAACGACGGTCAAATGACCGTCGTTTAATGGATTAAACGACGGTCAAATGACCGTCGTGTAATCCACTGATTACACGACGGTTGTTTGACCGTCGTTTAATCCATAGATTAAACGACGGTCAAATGACCGTCGTGTAATCACAATGTACATGACGGTCATTTAAAGACCGTCGTGTAATAACCCGAAATTTTGAATTTTTAGTCAATTTTTTGTTTAAAATTTCAAATTTCGTCTTCGAAATCCATGCGAAAACACATTATTTATAAACAAAGCCTCCATTCCCCACACAAAAACCGCCCCCCTCTCTTCTCATTTCTCCAACATCTCTCATTTCTCCAACATCTCCAAAACTTTCCAAACTTCGGCCACCCTCCGCCAACTCCGGTAAAGCCGCCGCCGCCGCCGTTACCTCCGTGGGGGCCGAACTCCATTTTTCCTCAAAGCTCAACATCACATTTATCTTCTTAAACAAATCCAAGGTGACATTTTATGCTTGCTTAAAGTTTAGCCGAACTCCATTTGTATTCTTGTTTGCTTTGTGAATGAGATTTTACGTTTTGAATGAGATTGATGACAACAATCACACATTTTTGTATATGTTGTTTTGTGAATGGGATTGATGACCAAATATACCCACATTTATGAACCCGGATTTTTTCTGCCCACCACATGCTCGATCAAATGCCGAAATGAGTATATTTTTTTTTTAAATCATACATAACTTGCTCAAGGCCCGTGGGGGCGTCAGGAGCCGTGGGTGGGCATCAGGCGCCCCTAGGTGGGGGGCCATTGGCGCCCCTTTCTGGTGCCTGTGGGCGCCTGGCGCCCACGGGCGCCACTTGCTGGCGCCCGTGGGGGCGCCAGGGGCGCCACGGGCTGGCGCCCGTGGGGGTGCCTGCTAGTGCCGCCCCCACCCAAGATTAAAAAAAATTTTTTTTTTTTAACAAAAATTGCAAGAAAGTTTTGTTAGGATTTGTTTGAATTTTTTGTGTAAATTTTTCGTTACTCTACATAATTTTTCAAATTTGTGTGCTTCGTAGTGAAAGAAAATTTGTTTTAATTATAACTTACATGACGGGTTCAATTTTTTTTGTTCGTGTTGCAATAAATAGGTGATTATTTCGAATAAAATACAATGGAAAAATCCAAAAAGGGACGAGCACGAAGGACAAACCCGTTTGATCCAACGGGCGATGGAAAGCGAAGGGCAACTCTAATGAAACGTGTTCATGTAGCAAGGAAGAAAGGCGAACGAATTGAAGTCACATTTGATGAGAAAGGACAACCGGAAGGGAAGCACGGGGATGAATTGATGAGCTGGATTGGTGTGCTCGCTCGCGAGCATGTTCCAATATGGATACAAGATTGGAGATCCCGTGATTTAGACAGATTTAAAGATATAATTTGGAAAGAAACTGTTACTTCTTTCACCGTAGATGAAAGCTTTCGTACGGCTTGTTTAAAATCATGCGGTGAAGCTGCAAGAAATTTTCGATATGATCTTTACAAGACGTTTGTGGAGGAACATGTATCCGAGGAGAGTGTGTGGAAACGGCCTCAAAAAGTTATTGACAACTACCCGAGTATAGAAGAAGAGGATTGGGCGAAATTCGTTCAGTATAGAACATCCGCACAATTCCAACAACTTTCGGATCGTGGCAGCGAAATAAGAGCGAACCAGGAATACTAATCGAGAGGAGGCCGGGACGGATATAGAAAGCTCGATCAGGAAAAGGTATGTCAATAAGTTTTGTTTCTTCTAAATCATATGCCCTTTTTAGAACATTATATTCTCATGTATAGTTACGATGTTATATTACAGCATAAGAAGACTGAGCAATGGGAAAGAAGAGATGCTTTGTGGCTGGAGCAACAGACAGGCATAGATGGAGAGTTGAAAGATCCAGCATGTAAAAATATAAGCGACTTGATCGTAAGTTTACTAACTAACATTGACTTATTTAGCACTACTATACTTACAACGCACCCTTAAGCTGGAATGAGTTATGTTAATTATCTTGTAGATGGAGTACAACACACAGGAGAGCCAAGGAACTTTCGAATCAGTTGGCACTAATGATGTATTGTCGCACGCATTATCTAGACCCGAACACAGAGGACGTGTTCGTGGCCAATCAAAGTTCGTGAAGGCTTCTCAGTACTTCAACGTGGGTCGAAGTTCGAGCAAAGATAATGAAGTACAATCAATGAGACGTGAAATTGAAGAACTAAAGGCGTTGGTTCGTTGTCTATGTGCGAGCAAAAATGCGGAGCCGGCGTTTCATGCCAACAATAATGTGCCATCGGTGGACCAACACAACAGCTTTAAGGCTAGTTGCTCTGTCCAAGAAAAACAACATGGAGTGACTGATCCGACAACCGTGCTGGTCGACAGTCAAGAGTGTAAGCTATATATCTTTGATGAAGTTCAGGGTGAACAGTTGCTTGTTGCGTTTGGAAGAGCATGGCTAGGGAGCCTTCCAATTGATACAGTGCATGGGATTCCGTTAGGGGAAGTGAACGTGTGAGTGTCAATCGTTGTGCCAAAATTAAAAAAAGCAGCATTACCTATACCGACGGACGAGGCAGCCACTATGGAGGATGCTGTTAATGGGTTTGTTGCTTGGCCTATAACATTGGTCGAGATCGACACAAGTATGAACAAGGCAAGTCGAGGGCCTAGGCACGTTCCTGACCCAGCAGTTGCCAGGAAAAAACACCAAAAATAAGTTGGAAAGAGAACGATCGACTCTCAAACTGAGGTACAACAGAATGTGCAACAACAACAAACTTTGTTCGAATTTATTAAAATGAACAGGGCGATGAAGCCTTTGGCTTATTATGCACATAATTCCATGCGTCAAGGTAATCAGATAGAGATCCCAATACCATATACGATCATGGGTTTTCAGATGCCTGTCTATTTGAACTTCGACGATATTCATTAATTTACAAGAAATCAGTGCGAATTGTATATTAGTCTACATGAGTTACGACATTCTATCTCTAAATTTATTATTTCTGGACATTCTTCCATTTGTTATTAGGTATAATAATAAATTTGCCACACTTATGCAGTTATTTGAAGGAACTATGTAGGAAGAACGGGCAAGCAGAGAAGTTTGTTTTTGTGTCTCCGACCTTGATCTCACCGATGCGTGTAGATACTGAAGATGCTGGCATGAGAGAGCGAGCCAATAATCTTCTAACCTTTTTGCAGGACGCACCAAAAGGACGGCTTTTTCTTGTGCCTCATAACAGAGGCAGACATTGGGTTTTGGGAGTCATTGACCCGTGGGAGGACCTTGTCCTTTATTTTGATCCTCTTCGAGAGAAGAAACGAGACGACTTTACTGAACTCATTTACATGTAAGTCAAGTTTAGTATGTTAAATTTTTTTGTTAATCTTAAATATATGCATTTAATTAGTTTGAACTTTACTACTCTGCTAGGGCCCTAACGGATTGGAAGATTACGGTCGGCGAAGGAATTAAAAAGAGACGAGATTGTAAAACGAAAATCTCGAACCGGCCTTGTCCTCTGTAAGAGGGAAGTGTTGAATGTGGTTATTTCATTTTAGGTTTTATGAGGGAAATAGTGTTTAATGGAATTAACGCACTTGAAAGTAAAGAATTTTTCATTTCTGATGATTTGGATTTGATTAGGAGTGAATGGTGTCGCCATGTAATGGAATTCGTTAATTATGACATGTTGTAATATATAATAATTGGTATGTTTTTACCTTGATCAATGTTGTTAATATCTTGAATTGTCTATTGATTTTTACCATTTCACGATAGACTCCGAAACTTTACCCCACGGTCTTCGATATGTCCGTCATGTAAAGTGGACTTTACACCACGGTCTTTTATATGTCCGTCGTGTAAAGTGGACTTTACACCACGGTCTTTCATATGTCCGTCGTGTAAAGTCTGCTTTACACCACGGTCTTTTATATGTCCGTCGTGTAAAGTAGACTTTACACCACGGTCTTTTATGTCACGCCCCCACTAGCCTCCTTAAAGCCCACGCGGTGACTGACCACGCGTACTTGGGGTTGGGTTCGTCACATTACTGCTTACTTGCTTGCTTGAAAATCCTTTTTACCCAATTTCTAGAGTAAATTTTTTTTCTTTCTTTTCTAAAATCGTGACTAGAAAACTTCTTTTGCGGAAATCATAAAACTTTAAACTCGATTAAAGCATAACTCGAGATTGCTTTTCTTTTATAAAACTCTAACTTTTTCTGATGTACTACTCACTTGAGTACTGAGCTTTCACCTATGAGGAAAGCTCCATACATACATACATACATAATCTGAATCGTGGACCAGACCCGACCTACAGCGGACTGGTACAACACGTGGCAACTTGCGTGCCATACTTACTGAACTGAAACTGAACATACATACTGAAAACATAATGAAAATACATTTTCATTTTAAACTAATTTCGGAAAGCCCGTAGTAGTCCATTCCTACGTTTCACAATCTGCTGCGCCATCTCTCCACAGCTTGTATCATGTATCGCCGGTAGGTAGCTTACCTACAGCATGAACGTAAGTAATGAGCTAAAAAGCACAGTAAGCACAACATCCTATCCGCATGCAACTAGATGCACGAAAACGTGAACCAATTATGATTTATTATAAAATCAATTATGGTCTCTCTACTGATCTTATCTTACTACTATAACATGTGTGTATGTACTTAGATACGTAACCATGGAGTGATTGAAGGTGGTCCGTCCAAACCAACTTAAACCATGAAACACACAGTTTAACATGGAGTAGTGGAGGCAGCCCTTCCATATCAAGTCAAACCATGTAACATGCCGTTTGAACTTACCACGAAGGCAAGCTAGTACAACACAACATGTCCTACTGTACTTATCTCATACCTTACCATGTGACTTATTAATAGTGGACATGCTTCGTGATGCCACAAATCTAACACAAAACATAACATGCTATACATACTAACTTATCACTTAACGTGGGTGACATACTGAATCTTAACATATCAACATACTGCATAACATGAACTTACTGCATAACTTAACATACGTACTGCATAGCTTAACATGAAACATACTGCATACTGAACATGAACTTACATGGCATACTTACTGCATAACATAACATATAACATACTGCATACTTATCATGAAACATACTGCATGACTTAACACATCAACATACTACATACTGAACATCATAAATCATGAAATCCCATTCATGATTTCTTAAACACATCATATGCAAACAAACATGTGTTCATGCTGTAGGCGGAATTGTACTTACCTTCCGTCCTACGTTCTTGACTGATTGTCCCATCTAATGCTGTTCCACTCCTGGTTCAGCTGTAGGTTCTACCTGCTTAAGAAGGACATGCTCTACTTAAACTCGTGAAAATGCTGGTAATCTAACCAACATGTTTACATGATCTTGGTTGTATGTCCCTTATGTGTAAAGCGTCTAACTTGGTTACCAACGGTAACCTGGCGCGCTAAGCCAAACTAAACCTCTAAGGATTGCTCATCTAAATCTGAACTATCGGGTTATATCTGAAAACCCTTTAGCTGAGCTTAACGGTAACTCTTAGGGTTACTTTGGATAACCCGTAAGGATAAACTAACTCCATACTATTAGTCAACCAAAAGTCAACCATGGTCAACTTTGATCAACTACAGTCAACTATGGTCAACCCCCCCTATGGGTCAACCTTTGGGCCTCGGGCTTGACCCCGTAACTCGGGTATAACTCCCGATTACCATTCGTGAACTAAACGTTGGCTATAAACTTGCTTGAAAACTTTAATTTCCTTTCTTGGAAAACACTTAGCGAAATAATCCCAAAATTTCACTTTTCGTGTAAAAATTCTTAACTTAATTCATAAAATCCAAACTCATGGATTTATGTTTCGTAAAATCATTTTAGGTTGAAAACCGTCCTTGGAACGATTTTCCGAGTCAAAACACTTGTTTAAGGTTGAAAAACCATTTTTTCCAACAACACTTGTAAAACTTGTGGTGCAGGAATTTCGGATTCCTTGAGCACCCGAATTTCGGATTCCTTGAGCACCCTTCATAAAACAATATTCGTTTTAAAATCGGTGCGTAATTTGAAAAAGTTTTCTTCACGAAAGTTCTATCTCTCGAAAAATGCTAAAACTTTCCTGTTTTACAAAACTCCTAATTCGGCCTAGAATCATACCAGTTTTGAGTTGAAACTGGCTGACCCCTGAAACTGGGTCTGGGGACTTAAAAGATTTTAGTCACAGGGTTTTGGTATTTTTGAAGGCCATTGGAGCCTTATTTTGGAAAACGACCCGCGTAGCCCCCTAGGAAAAGTTGTTCTGGACAACTTTCGTGTTTTACGTTTTCCCAAATTCGGCCTCTAAGGGCCTGTTTTTTTCGTTTACGAAAAATGGACAGACTTAGTCCGAACCTGCCAGTTTTTCGTGTTACTTGATTTTACGTCTCCTACTTCGGAAACTAACTCAACCAATCACTCGGGAGCCTAAATGAACAACATGCACGTTAACTAACGTCCCACATATGTTGACATATCATCCCTTCGTGGTCATGCAAACCAAAACCGGAACTACTAAACCCTAGGTTTGCATGTGTTCTAAGGTTGCATAACATGGATTTAAATCATTCATGCGATACCGAAGCTAGGTCTAACACCCTAGCACTTATGCCACACACGGCTGCACCTAGAGCAGGGACTATACTAACCATACAACCATGCAAACCATGCATTCATGCAAGCATAAAACCATATCACTCATGCATAACTAAGCATAACTAACTAACTTGCAAATCACCCTAATCAAGCATCACATTTCTAGCCTAGGCATTAACCAAAAATTCAGAGCTTAAGCCCTTACATTTCCTGCTTGAAATACATCATAAATTCCCAAATTTAAAGCTTGAGCCAAAGCTTTAGGGTTAGGGCTTTTTACCTCAAAAATCCGGAAGTTGATTCACCTAAGGGAGCCGAACTCCCATGCTTGCTTGGCTGTCCTTTGCAGCCGAAATTCTCCCACCAAATGGGCTCCAAATTTCCAGCCATGCATAAACAAACATAATCATAATTATCCATCCAATCTTGTATGGAAATTTAACTTAAAATTCAAGGATTTACCTTGACTTACCCATGGGTTTGGCTAGGATTTGTGGACTGAAAATCCTTCCTCCTTGGCTGCACACTTACTCTCGATTTTGGGCTCCCAAATTGCACCAAAAATTTTCACCATCCTTGGTGAATCCTTGCAGCCAAAGCCGACACTCTTGGCTGCCCAAAACCCACCATTTCTCCACCAAATTTCTACACACCAAGGCCGAAACCTTGCTCCCATCCTAAGCACAAAATTTCTCATGGCTCATGGTTGATTTCTTCTTCTCCATGCTCGGCCACACCTTGGGTTTGGTCCCGAAATTTTTCTTCACTTTTCTCTCATTTCTTCCCATGGCTGCTGCCCAGATTTCTGGAGAAAAAATTCCAGATTTTGACTTGGTTTTCATGCACCAAACTCGTGCACTCCAAGGGTGGATCACACATGGGTTTTCCAATTTTTTTGCTTGCCTTTTCTCTCCCCTTTGAGTCTCGGATTTTTCTGAAGATTTTTTGCCATAATTTGGCTGCTTTTCTTCAATTTTTCTGCACCAAAAATCTGTCCAAATGGGTCTATTTATAGGCATTTTTCAACTCTTGAAAAATTACATTTTGACCCCTAAACTTTCCAAACTTTTGACTTGTTCCCCAAGGTGGCCGGCTGTCTTTAGCTCAGCAATAGCTATGCATGGGTGATGTCATGGCTGATGTCACTTTGCTTAGCTCATGGCTTACCTCACATTTTTCTAAAATTACACTTTTGCCCCCAAAAATGGAAATTCTTGCAAAAATGCCCTCTAGGTGTCCGATTGTCCTATAAATCAACACACCCAACTTATTTTATGATGTCATCATCTCGGTGACTTCATATGCTCATATCGTCAAATTTCTAAAATTTACACTTTTGCCCCAAAAGTGAAAATTTTTGCATTTATGCCCCTAAACTTCATAATTGGCCATAATGCTTGCTTTTCAAGCAAATATCACTCTTTTCATGATTTTATGTGATTTTCTCATACTTGAATCACATATTTTCTAAATTTACGTTTTTGCCCCGAAAGACAAAATCCTTGCATTTTCACCCCCAAAAGTGGCCGGTCCTTAATTTCTTCTTGCAAGGCAAGTCATTACCTTATTGTGACATCATCTAATGACGTCACTTTGCTTACTTCACATATTTTTCAAAATTTACACTTTTGCCCCAAAAGTGAAAATTTTGATATTTATGCCCCTGACTTTGACCGGGTCCTTTTGGGTGACTTGTTGACTAAATCTGGCCCTCTGGCCCTTGACTAATGCTAGGGATGCTTGATTTTTAGGGTGACTCTACTGTCTACTTGGGCTATCCCGCCCATACTGACATATTTTGCAGTATTTTTTTATACTGCATCATTTTTTATTGTCGAGTCAACCGTTGACCACTATTGGTCAAACTTTGACTTTCTTGGTCAAAGTTGACTTTTTCGGTCAAACTTTGACTTTTTCGGAACTGCGTCCTAATTCATCCTTTTCGACCTGAAATGGCGTTTTCTATCCTTAAAAATATATTCTGAGTCTTATTGAGCCATAAGACTTCGTAAAACGTGTAAAAAACTCTTAACTGAGTTTTTCCGTAAACATCTCAACATATGCTCATAATTCCTCTTTTAGAAGGAAAATGGCAACATGAAATTCTAGGTATCACATTCTACCCTCCTTATAAAATTTTCGTCCTCGAAAATTCTGATACTTCTAGGTGACTTTTCTTCAAAAATACACCAGAAAATCCATAATGGTTCGTTCATGTTCCCATTTTATCATTTAATGGGATCGTATATCTTATACTGAACCATAATCTTACTTTCATATCTTCATACTTATCATACTTATCATACTTATCATGCTTACTGGCTTACATACTATCATGCTTAACATACATACTTACATACTGCTGAACTTGCTTACTTATCATACTGATCATACTTGTCTTACTGCATACTGTCATACTAACATACTTTCCTTTTCTACTGCATCACAGGAACTGTTTACATAAAAAGTTGGACAAGTATATCAAATAACTCGTCACACTTGAAAACATAATTCATACTGCTTGTTCTTGCTTGAAAAACTTACTGAAAAATCGTTTCCACTCTTGGAAAACATATCGTATCATACTTTAATGCTCTTTCTGGAATATAGTTTCTCTCTTGAAACTTGATCCTATGCTACTAGAACCCTTTTACTCTGCGTAAAGGCCCCCCTTTCTTGGACTCGTCCTCAAGGTTTACGACCTTTCGTAATCAGTTTCCTAACTCGGAACTTCATACGTGTGACAACCCCTATCTTGGAATTTCTTCCTCAAGGATTTGGTCGTCTTTCTAACGTGAAGGGGTTCCATTAACATAAGATCATAACTTAATCATTTCTGCTAAAAATACTGTCTTTGAAACTTTTTAAAGTTTATTCTGGAAAATTCATAATATCGTTCGAGTGATGCGTTGGAAGGTCTACTAACATATCAAACTACTACTTGGATAAAAGAAGCTTTTCTAATCGCTTCAACTTTTCCCTTATAGCATAAGGGCATAATCGTAATTCTTAGGAATATCTATACTCCTCATAATCTCATAATTTCCCTTAACCGGGAATCAATCTTATCTCTTATTGCTATTCTAGCACTTATCTTTGCAACTTGGGCATAACAGTTGCCAGATAGACTTCTACGAAATTTGGTTCCGTCGTACCCACGACAAACCAATTTCTAGCTTCTACTTCTATCATTTATACTCTTTCTTATCTTAACATATCTTACTAGAGATTTCTCGCAATCTCTTCATATCATATCATAACATAGCGTCTCTACCACGCTCTTGCTGCGCAACTCTGCTCCGTTGGCAGTACTGATCCATGAAATCCTCTGGGTAAGCGTATCAACTTCTACATATCTGATCTGACTGATTTGAGGAGTCACCTCGTCTGGTCGTTGACTAGCAACGTAACGTAACTGGGAAATGTGTCCTTGTAGCGCGTAATCGGAAAAAACTCTCCATTCTGTGAAACTACTGCTCTGGGTGTTGTCGAAGATGCGGAGCTGCTCCTCTATTCCTTGGAATGCTGACGAAGCCTCGCTGCTCCTTTCGATCCTAATAAATCTAACCTGGGTTTAAAACCAGGTACATGTCTTTATGCTAATCTTACAACTACACAGAGTAAGAAAACAACTTACAAGACTGTGGTGCTAGCGGCATAATTGTGAAACTGGATGGCAGAAAACCTTTTCATTCTAATACGAAAACCCTTTGCTCTAATACCACCTCTGTCACGCCCCCACTAGCCTCCCTAAAGCCCACGCGGTGACTGACCACGCGTACTTGGGGTTGGGTTCGTCACATTACTACTTACTTGCTTGTTTGAAAATCCTTTTTACCCAATTTCTAGAGTAAATTTTTTTTCTTTCTTTTCTAAAATCGTGACTAGAAAACTTCTTTTGCGAAAATCATAAAACTTTAAACTCGATTAAAGCATAACTCGAGATTGCTTTTCTTTTATAAAGCTCTAACTTTTTCTGATGTACTCACTTGAGTACTGAGCTTTCACCTATGAGGAAAGCTCTATACATACATAATCTGAATCGTGGACCAGACCCGACCTACAGCGGACCGGTACAACACGTGGCAACTTGCGTGCCATACTTACTAAACTGAAACTGAACATACATACTAAAAACATAATGAAAATACATTTTCATTTTAAACTAATTTCGGAAAGCCCGTAGTAGTCTATTCCCACGTTTCACAATCTGCTGCGCCATCTCTCCACAGCTTGTATCATGTATCGCCGGTAGGTAGCTTACCTACAGCATGAACGTAAGTAATGAGCTAAAAAGCTCAGTAAGCACATCATCCTATCCGCATGCAACTAGATGCACGAAAATGTGAACCAATTATGATTTATTATAAAATCAATTATGGTCTCTATACTGATCTTATCTTACTACCATAACATGTGTGTATGTACTTAGATACGTAACCATGGAGTGATTGAAGGTGGTCCGTCCAAACCAACTTAAACCATAAAACACACAGTTTAACATGGAGTAGTGGAGGCAGCCCTTCCATATCAAGTCAAACCATGTAACATGCCGTTTGAACTTACCACGAAGGCAAGCTAGTACAACACAACATGTCCTACTGTACTTATCTCATACCTTATCATGTGACTTATTAATAGTGGACATGCTTCGTGATGCCACAAATCTAACACAAAACATAACATGCTATACATACTAACTTATCACTTAACGTGGGTGACATACTGAATCTTAACATATCAACATACTGCATAACATGAACTTACTGCATAACTTAACATACGTACTGCATAGCTTAACATGAAACATACTGCATACTGAACATGAACTTACATGGCATACTTACTGCATAACATAACATATAACATACTGCATACTTATCATGAAACATACTGCATGACTTAACACATCAACATACTACATACTGAACATCATAAATCATGAAATCCCATTCATGATTTCTTAAACACATCATATGCAAACAAACATGTGTTCATGCTGTAGGCGGAATTGTACTTACCTTCCGTCCTACGTTCTTGACTGATTGTCCCATCTAATGCTGTTCCACTCCTGGTTCAGCTGCAGGTTCTGCCTGCTTAATAAGGACATGCTCTACTTAAACTCGTGAAAATGCTGGTAATCTAACCAACATGTTTACATGATCTTGGTTGTATGTCCCTTATGTGTAAAGCGTCTAACTTGGTTACCAACGGTAACCTGGCGTGCTAAGCCAAACTAAACCTCTAAGGATTGCTCATCTAAATCTGAACTATCGGGTTATATCTGAAAACCCTTTAGCTGAGCTTAACGGTAACTCTTAGGGTTACTTTGGATAACCCGTAAAGATAAACTAACTCCATACTATTAGTCAACCAAAAGTCAACCATGGTCAACTTTGATCAACTACAGTCAACTATGGTCAACCCCCCTATGGGTCAACCTTTGGGCCTCGGGCTTGACCCGGTAACTCGGGTATAACTCCCGATTACCATTCGTGAACTAAACGTTGGCTATAAACTTGCTTGAAAACTTTAATTTCCTTTCTTGGAAAACACTTAGCGAAATAATCCCAAAATTTCACATTTCGTGTAAAAATTCTTAACTTAATTCATAAAATCCAAACTCATGGATTTATGTTTCGTAAAATCAATGTAGGTTGAAAACCATCCTTGGAACGATTTTCCGAGTCAAAACACTCGTTTAAGGTTGAAAAACCATTTTTTCTAACAACACTTGTAAAACTTGTGGTGCAGGAATTTCGGATTCCTTGAGCACCCTTCATAAAACAATTTTCGTTTTAAAATCGGTGCGTAATTTGAAAAAGTTTTCTTCACGAAAGTTCTAGCTCTCGAAAAATGCTAAAACTTTTATGTTTTACAAAACTCCTAATTCGGCCTAGAATCATACCAGTTTTGAGTTGAAACTGGCTGACCCCTGAAACTGGGTCTGGGGACTTAAAAGATTTTAGTCACGGGGTTTTGGCATTTTTGAAGGCCATTGGAGCCTTATTTTGGAAAACGACCCACGCAGCCCCCTAGGAAAAGTTGTTCTGGACAACTTTCGTGTTTTACATTTTCCCAAATTCGGCCTCTAAGGGCCTGTTATTTTTCGTTTACGAAAAATGGACAGACTTAGTCCGAACCTGCCAGTTTTTCGTGTTACTTGATTTTACGTCTCCTACTTCGGAAACTAACTCAACCGATCACTCGGGAGCCTAAATGAACAACATGCACATTAACTAACGTCCCACATGTGTTGACATATCATCCCCTCGTGGTCATACAAACCAAAACCGGAACTACTAAACCCTAGGTTTGCATGTGTTCTAAGGTTGCATAACATGGATTTAAATCATTCATGCGACACCGAAGCTAGGTCTAACACCCTAGCACTTATGCCACACACGGCTGCACCTAGAGCAGGGACTATACTAACCATACAACCATGCAAACCATGCATTCATGCAAGCATAAAACCATATCACTCATGCATAACTAACTAACTTGCAAATCACCCTAATCAAGCATCACATTCCTAGCCTAGGCATTAACCAAAAATTCAGAGCTTAAGCCCTTACATTTCCTGCTTGAAATACATCATAAATTCCCAAATTTAAAGCTTGAGCCAAAGCTTTAGGGTTAGGGCTTTTTACCTCAAAAATCCAGAAGTTGGTTCACCTAAGGGAGCCGAACTCCCATGCTTGCTTGGCTGTCCTTTGCAGCCGAAATTCTCCCACCAAAAGGGTTCCAAATTTCCAGCCATGCATAAACAAACATAATCATAATTATCCATCCAATCTTGCATGGAAATTTAACTTAAAATTCAAGAATTTACCTTGACTTACCCATGGGTTTGGCTAGGATTTGTGGACTGAAAATCCTTCCTCCTTGGCTGCACACTTACTCTCGATTTTGGGCTCCCAAATTGCACCAAAAATTTTCACCATCCTTGGTGAATCCTTGCAGCCAAAGCCGACACTCTTGGCTGCCCAAAACCCACCATTTCTCCACCAAATTTCTGCACACCAAGGCCGAAACCTTGCTCCCATCCTAATCACAAAATTTCTCATGGCTCACGGTTGATTTCTTCTTCTCCATGCTCGGCCACACCTTGGGTTTGGTCCCGAAATTTTTCTTCACTTTTCTCTCCTTTCTTCCCACGGCTGCTGCCCAGATTTCTGGAGAAAAAATTCCAGATTTTGGCTTGGTTTTCAAGCACCAAACCCGTGCACTCCAAGGGTGGATCACACATGGGTTTTCCAATTTTTTTGCTTGCCTTTTCTCTCCCCTTTGAGTCTCGGATTTTTCTGAAGATTTTTGGCCATAATTTGGCTGCTTTTCTTCAATTTTTTTGCACCAAAAATCTGTCTAAATGAGTCTATTTATAGGCATTTTTCAACTCTTGAAAAATTGCATTTTGACCCCTAAACTTTCCAAACTTTTGACTTGTTCCCTAAGGTGGCCGGCTGTCTTTAGCTCAGCAATAGCTATGCATGGGTGATGTCATGGCTGATGTCACTTTGCTTAGCTCATGGCTTACCTCACATTTTTCTAAAATTACACTTTTGCCCCCAAAAATGGAAATTCTTGCAAAAATGCCCTCTAGGTGTCCGATTGTCCTATAAATCAACACACCCAACTTATTTTATGATGTCATCATCTCGGTGACTTCATATGCTCATATCGTCAAATTTCTAAAATTTACACTTTTGCCCCAAAAGTGAAAATTTTTGCATTTATGCCCCTAAACTTCAGAATTGGCCATAATGCTTGCTTTTCAAGCAAATATCACTCTTTTCATGATTTTATGTGATTTTCTCATACTTGAGTCACATATTTTCTAAATTTACGTTTTTGCCCCGAAAGACAAAATCCTTGCATTTTCACCCCCAAAAGTGGCCGGTCCTTAATTTCTTCTTGCAAGGCAAGTCATTACCTTATTGTGACATTATCTAATGACGTCACTTTGCTTACTTCACATATTTTTCAAAATTTATACTTTTGCCCCAAAAGTGAAAATTTTGACATTTATGCCCCTAACTTTGACCGGGTCCTTTTGGGTTACTTGTTGACTAAATCTGGCCCTCTGGCCCTTGACTAATGCTAGGGATGCTTGATTTCTAGGGTGGCTCTACTGTCTACTTGGGCTATCCTGCCCATACTGACATATTTTGCAGTATTTTTTTATACTGCATCATTTTTCATTGTCGAGTCAACCGTTGACCATTCTTGGTCAAACTTTGACTTTCTTGGTCAAAGTTGACTTTTTCGGTCAAACTTTGACTTTTTCGGAACTGCGTCCTAATTCGTCCTTTTCGACCTGAAAGGGCGTTTTCTATCCTTAAAAATCTATTCTGAGTCTTATTGAGCCATAAGACTTCGTAAAACGTGTGAAAAACTCTTAACTGAGTTTTTCCGTAAACATCTCAACATATGCTCATAATTCCTCTTTTAGAAGGAAAATGGCAACATGAAATTCTAGGTATCACATTTTATATGTCCGTCATGTAAAGTCCTTACACCACGGTCTTTTATATGTCCATCGTGTAAAGTCCGCTTTACACCACGGTCTTTTATATATCCGTCGTGTAAAGTCCGCTTTACACCACGGTCTTCGATATGTCCATCGTGTAAAGTCCGCTTTACACGACGGTCCTCTATATGTCCGTCGTGTAAAGTCCGCTTTACACCACGGTCTTTTATATGTCCATCGTGTAAAGTCCGCTTTACACGACGGTCTTCGATATGTCCGTCGTGTAAAGTCCGCTTTACACGACGGTCTTCGATATGTCCGTCGTGTAAAGTCAGCTTTACACGATGGTCTTCTATGTCCGTCGTGTAATGTCCCGCTTTACATGACGGTCTTCGATATGTCCGTCGTGTAAAGTCCGCTTTACACGACGGTCTTCTATATGTCCGTCGTGTAAAGTCCGCTTTACACCACGGTCTTCTATATGTCCGTCGTGTAAAGTCCGCTTTACACCATGATTTTTCTACTTAAATACATGATAGCACGACGGTTGTTGACCATCGTGTAAATTTGAGATACCACGACGGTTCATATAACCGTCGTGGTATGGGTATCTTCCACGACGGTGGATTACACGACGGTTCTGTAACCGTCGTGTAAACTTTGCACGACGGTCAAAAACCGTCGTGTAATCCCCTCTTTTTAGTAGTGATTAGAAAATTAACATCCGTTTTCGCAGGGGTAATTAACATCCGCGTAGGTGACCAACAATTACAATTGGTCTATTCATCCGTGTAGACTTTATTTAAAATTGCATATAATTTTGAAAAAAATGAAAGATGTTTTTTTTTTTCAAACGTATTTTAAGTTTCTATATATATTTTTTAATTTCAAACAGTTCATTTTTAACCAAATACGTATTTCCAAAAAAAAAAAAAAAAAAAAACAACTGAACTACAATTAAATATGGAGTGGTCAATTGATACCCTATGATTACGTTTTCCACACACTTCTTAAATCACCCACCAATAGAAAACTAAATATTTAAGCAGAGACCCGGAGGCATGACGCCTTGAAGAGGGACTTAAGACCCCTCCTCAACTTTGTATTATTTATGGTTTTATATATATAGTTGATAAAAATTTACATATAGTGCCCCTAAAAAATTATAATTTTCATTTTATTTCTTTTAAAGTTATAACTTGTTGTTACTAGCCCCCATCACCAAAGTTTCTGATTTCGTCATTGCCCTTTAAGTCCCTATAATTGAACTATAATGTTTATCTTTCTTTCCACCCATTAAGGTTACCTCCCCTTTCTTCACCCCTTTTTTGTCGGATTTTTTTTCCCTTCTCTCTATCTTTCTTTCTCTCTCTCTCGCTGATTTTTTTTTCATTTTACGAATCCCAGTGTTTTTGGTGTGTTCATTTTATATGCCAATTCTTTGCTACTGAGGTTTGAAATTAATGTAATCGGCTTTCAAATGATAAAAATCTTAAAATACATCATAATACTCTTTCTTTGAAATAATAATAATAATAATAATAATAATAATAATAATCTTAATCTTATCTTAATTCTTAATCTTGATGTTATCTTAATGTTATCTTATCTTATCATATATAAAAGAGCATTGATACTCTTCCTCCTTCTGTTATGTGTCAACCTATTAGTTTTTTTTTTCTTTACTTCTTTTTTTTGCTTTCATCCTTTTTCTTTCTTTTATCTTTTTCTTTTTTTTTTCCCTATCTATTTTCTTTTATGCTTTTCTCCTTTTTAAATTTCTTCTATCTATATACATATATACATAATCTTGTATAGATCTATTTAATAACTTATATCTTTTATTAGGGGAAGGCTACGATAGAGACTCTTTAAGAGTCTCTACCAATAAAGCCTTTTTTTTTTTAACCGTTAAAATTTAATTGAATGGTTGAAATGTTATTAGTGTACCATACTTACCATACACCTCACCTCATATTATTCTTCCCACCCCAAACCTTTTCCAACACCGGTGACCTTTCCGTCGCTGCCGGTGACCCAGCCCCAGCCCCCCCACCCCCAGACCTAGCCTCGACCAAGCCCCACCCCACCCCTCCCCCACTCCTCGGCCTACAGCACCACCCCCCCCCCCGGCCCTCCCCCGGTGGCCCCTAGCTGTAATACCTAGAATTCTATGTTATGGTTTCCTTTTCAAAAGAATTATGTGCATACCGTAGAGGTATTTGTGGAAAAGCTCGATTAAGAGTTTTTTATACTGCTTGTGAGTTCTTATGATTCAATAAGACTCAAAATAGATTGCTAAGGCTAACAAACGCCATTTTTAGTCGAAAAAGATGGAAAAGAATGTAATTTTGAAAAAGTCAAAGTTTGACTGAAAAAGTCAAATTTGATCCAGAAAGTCAAAGTTTGATCAAGAGTGGTCAACTAGTTGACTTTGTAGTATTATGTGATGCAGTATGGAAAAGATACTGTAAAACTCGATATGTTGGGCAAGATAGCTCAAATAGGCTTTAAAACCACCTTAGAAAATCAAGCACACCTAGTAAGGATCAAGGGCAAAAAGAACTTGAAAAATTAGAAAAAAAAGTTATACTGTCCGTTTTTACACAGATGAATTTTGGACTGTAGTATAGTATAAAAATACTGTGTTTAAGTAAACACAGTATTAGAAATATCTGTGTAGCGGAAAAATGGACTGAATATTGAAGAAAAGCCAAACGGGGCTTAATATGGATGACATCATCCTATCCTCAATTTATGACATCATAATTGGATTAAATAAGCTTGCCAAGAAAGCCAAGAACTCTCTAGAACATGATGACATGGCCGGCCACCTCAGGGGCAAAAATGCCAAAATTTTATCTTTTGGGGCAAAAGTGTAAATTTTGGAAAATTGATGATGTAAGCATAGTGATGTCATCAAGATGAGATGAGCTTAGCTTGTTCTCCAAGCAAGTGACCGGCCACCTAGGGGGTAAAATTACAAGAATTTTAGCTTTTGGGGCAAAAGTGTAAATTTGTAGAAATTTGGTGATGTAAGCATAGTGATGTCACCTAGATGATGTCACCATGATGAGGTCATCTTAGCCTTGTTCTCCAAGTCTTTGGCCGGCCACCTCACCTGTTGGAAAAATCGGATCCGGTATTGGAGTTACGGCGCAGCGGAAGTTTTAAAAATTTTATGCCGTTTCCGGAAAAGAAACTCATGATGCATATAACAATAAATTAATTCATGATCAAGCGTACCTTATTTCTTGGATTCCGGAATTGATAGAGCGTTTGACCAACGTGTCTTCTCTACTATTCTCGAGTTCCACGTCTCAAAGTGTGTGTGGGCACACGTTCTATGAATCCAAGCGACCGGTATTTCTTTCCGAAGTCTAGATCCCTCCTTCTCAATTCCGATGATCCTCGTTGAGAATTTGATCCAACTTCTTTCTTCAAAACTACAAAACAGAAACCGGTTAACCTCCTATGAAAATAATCACTCGGTTTAACCTTTCTCGCAGTTTTGATTCAATGGAATTTTCTTTCTTTTTCTCTCTCACAAGAAAGCCGAATTTTTGATGTGGAAGAAAAAAAATTTTAAAAAAAAAAAAAAAAAAAAAAAAAACGTTTTTCCCTTTTTTTAATTATCAAAAATTGGTTTTTCAAGAACTCCTAGCCTTTATATAGTATTACAATCCTTTTCAAAATTTATCTCCTACTTGAAAAATAATTAATAATTATTTTCCGGATAAATCTTGAACCAAAAGATCATACAACTTTAGGGCTAGATTCATTGAACCTAAAAACAAATTTCAAGAGGAAATCCCCTTTAAAATTCGGCCACAAAGTGAGAGAAATCTTGATTGGTGGTTTAAATTTTAAATCAAGAATCTAGACTAGTCAAAAGATCCTAGTCCTATCTAGATTCAAACTTCTTTTAAACCTTTTCGAATTTAAATAGGATTCACATATTTGAATAAATATTTTCCATAAACATTATCCATATTAATTAATTTAAATTAATGAAATATTTCAAATTTTCTTTCCTCACAAAAACCATGCACCTCTTTAATTAGGAAAGAAAAATTCATGAAATAATCTCCATTATTTAAACCAATTAATAATTAAATGTTAGGAATATATTTAAATAATTTTGAAACAAAATTTTCTTCCCTCCATACAATTAAAAAACGTGCACCACTTTTAATTAGGAGAGAAAAATTTTGTTTTCCAAAATTCAAATACAATCTTATTTTCAAAATTCAAATTAACCAATCACATGTTGACAAATCATTTGTCTACAAATTTCACATGTCCAATCCTTTCTGGATTGCATGTTAGAGAGTACCATGTCTTAATAGACATTACAAAATTCCATTTACAATTTACCGATCTCATTAGGAACAAATCCCGAGACGCTTCGTGGAACTATATGAGCTAATAGAGGGACCCGATGGAAATATGTAAAGAGGCTCCTATAATTGTGAAAAATTAATCCCAGATTAATTATCCATCAATTATCAACTTCAAAACTATTCCACTAAAAGTTTGAAGCTGAACTCCTGTTTACATACCGTATTACGAAAGCTCTCTCACGTAGTGCTTCTTCCATGATTTATTCATCGCTTGCTTAATCCCCATATGTTATCCATGATTAAATTAAGGACTTTTTCCGTTTTACCTTTTCAATCATTTTAACTTAAAGTTCAATTATTCTCCATTGAAAGAACCACCAATTGTAAAACCATACAATTGGAAAACCACCAGAGAACACAAAGTAAACCGATGGCCAAGATCTTGTTATACTATCTTTCAATCCCCGAATAATACCTTTAAGTAGATAACATTTACTATCATTAAGATAGCTATGGATTCCGTATCTATGAATCTTGATTTCTCCATCCATAAGTCATGCACCCAAAACACAAGTATGTTGACCATGAATTAACAGTGTCTCACCTTTAGTGCATCAAAGTACATAAGTCATGGATGCGAACTCAAGTAATCATTTCAGGATTAAGATTAATGCAGGATGATAATCAAAGTATCATTGATTCTTATAAACGGAATTATTAAACCGAATCAATTAACACTTTAGGTCCAGTCCAATGTCATACCTCAATACTGGTATACATTAAAGTTTCTACTCGGAACCTATCCGATGGTCAAGACAAACCATCCCTCCAAGGAAGTAGACAACCTTTACAATCTTATCATGAATAAGATCCCCAAATCTTATTCCGTTGATTGCGGACTATTTATTTAGACTGTTATCAAATTACCACGTCTTCTATGCATACCCCGTTACATATGGTAATTCGATATATTACCAACAGCCTAGGAGTATTTTATGTTTGCTCAAAATAATTATACAATCAACAAATGAAAGTAAATAGGACACAACTTATTAAACATGAATAATTTCCTCTTATTAATATCAAAATGTCATATTTACAGAAAATCCCTAAGATTTTCTATCCTTAGGGCACCTATAGATCCCAACAATCTCCCACTTGCCCTAAGCGAGTAAATGTGACATATTACGCATCCCCATGCCTTCGACGTGTTCTTCGAATCTTCTGGCCACCAAAGTCTTCGTGAACGGGTCAGCAAGATTGTCCTCCGATGCGATTTTGCAAACCGTCACATTTCCACTCTCAACAAAGCCTCTGATAATGTGATATTTTCTGTCAATGTGCTTACTCCTCTTATGATGCCTAGGATCCTTGGTATTAGCTACTGCTGCACTGTTGTCACAGTAGAGCACCATAGCTTTATCCATACCAGGAACGACCTCAAGGTCACTAAGGAACCTGCGGAGCCAAACCGCTTCCTTTGATGCCTCACTGGCTGCCACATACTCGGCTTCCATGGTCGAGTCAACAATACAAGATTGCTTAACACTCCTCCACACAACGGCACCACCTCCAAGGGTGAAGACAGATCCTGAAGTCGATTTCCTTGAATCCTGATCTGATTGAAAATCAGAATCTGTATATCCTATAGGAACAAGGTCCTGACCGGAATACACTAGCATATAATCCCTCGTTCTCCGTAGATACTTGAGTATATGCTTGACCGCAGCCCAATGGTTCGGTCCCGGATTCGACTGATATCGACTTACCATACCAACCGCAAAACAAATGTCAGGCCTAGTGCATAACATAGCGTACATAAGACTACCTACTGCTGATGCATAAGGTACATTTTTCATACGCTCCCTTTCTTCCGATGTCTTGGGACAGTCATCTTTAGAAAGTTTGATTCCAATCCTGAAAGGTTGAGCACCTTTCTTGGAATCCTTCATAGAAAACCTCTCAAGTACTTTATCAATTTATATAGCTTGGGAGAGTGCTATCGTTTTGTTCTTTCTATCTCTAAAGAGTTGAATACCAAGAACATAACTAGCTTCTCCTAAGTCCTTCATGTCAAACTGTTTGGCTAACCAAACTTTGACAGATGATAGTATTGCCACATCATTTCCAATAAGCAATATATCATCCACATAGAGTACAAGGAACACCACTTTCTCGTTCTTGATACATTTATAAACACATGGTTCATCAATGTTTTGTTTGAATCCATAAGTTTTGATCGCTTGATCAAACCTAATATTCCAAGAACGAGATGCTTGCTTTAATCCATAAATGGATTTAAGCAACTTGCATACTTTGTCTTCTTGGCCTTTTGCCTTGAATCCATCTGGTTGTATCATATAGATATCTTCCTCAAGAGAGCCATTTAAGAAAGCTGTCATGACATCCATTTGCCAGATCTCATAATCGAGAGCAGCCGCAATGGATAAAAGAATGCGGATTGACTTAAGCATTGCTACAGGCGAGAAGGTTTCTTCATAGTCGATTCCTTCTTTCTGCGTATAGCCCTTCGCTACAAGTCTTGCCTTGAAAGTTTCCACTTTCCCATCCACACCTCTCTTCCTCTTGTATACCCACTTACACCCAATCGGTTTTATGCCTTGGGGTAAGTCTACAAGTTTCCAGACTCCGTTGAAATCCATAGATTCCATCTCGGCGTTCATAGCCTTTTGCCAAAGACTAGAATCAACATCCTCCATAGCTTCCTTGTACGTAGCTGGATCATCAATATGTTCTATGGATTCTGCTTCATAAACTTCACCACTGAACATGTACCTTTCAGGTTCCCTGATAATCCTCCCACTACGACGAAGCTCCTGTGGTTGTTGATTCTTTAGTGATTTTTCCGCAGGGTTTTCTGTTACTTTAGGAACATCCAAACCCGAAGTCATCTCCTCAAGCACTACTTTGCTACGAGGTTTAAAGTCTTCCATGTAACTTTCCTCAAGGAATGTTGCATGTGTTGAAACAAAGACTTTATTTTGCTTTGGATTATAGAACAGACCACCTTTTGTCCCTTTTGGATAGCCAACAAACAAGCACACTTCTGATCGTGACTCCAATTTCTTCGCTTCCTTATCCAGGACGTGTGCCGGACAACCCCAAATTCGAATATGATTCAAATTAGGTTTCCTACTCGTCCATAACTCATAAGGAGTTTTAGGAACCGATTTGGAGGGAACGTTATCCAGAAGATAGCATGCAGTTTGTATGGCGTGCCCCCAAAATGATAAAGGTAAAGTGGAATAACTCATCATAGACCGGACCATATCCAATAGGGTCCAATTCCTTCTCTCAGCTACACCATTCTGTTGAGGAGTACCAGGTGCAGTCAACTGGGATTGTATCCCATTCTCTATCAAATATCCTAAGAACTCATCCGATAGGTATTCCCCACCTCGATCCGATCGAAGTGTCTTAATGGACTTGCCTAATTGTTTCTCCGCTTCAGCCCGAAACTCTTTGAACTTGTCAAAGGCTTCGCTTTTGCGGGTCATTAAATAGACATATCCATACCTTGAGTAATCATCAATAAAAGTGATATAATACTCATACCCACCACGTGCTTCTATGTTCATGGGACCACAAACATCTGTATGCACAAGTTCTAAAAGTTTCTCGGCACGACCATCCTTGGCAGCAAAGTGCCGTTTAGTCATCTTGCCCTCCAAACAGGATTCGCATTGTGGCCAAGGTTCAACCTCGTACAAGTCGAGGCATTCGTCTTTTACCATCCTTTGAATTCTGTTAAGGCTTATGTGACCAAGTCGTAAATGCCAAAGATATGATTTGTTAGAGTAAGAAGACTTATGTCTTTTAGAGTTCTTTTCCAATTCTGTATCAAGCAGTGAGTGCATCTTAGGTTTGATAAAATAAAGATTTCCATGCATCCATCCATTACAGATAAGAGAATTGTTTTTCCTAATAACAACTTTATTATTAAAAGAAACTGAATAAGAATCTTTAATTAAACAAGCTACCGAAATTAGGTTCCTCTTAAAATTAGGAACATAAAAACAATGTCTCAAAACAATAAACCTAAATTCATCAAAATAAAGATGCACTTCTCCCACTGCTTCAGCTCGCACCAACGTCCCATCGCCGGTTCTTAACGTAAAGTCCTCCTCATGTAGACTTCTCGTTACCTTGAACCCCTGTAGAGAAATACAAACATGGTTAGTAGCTCCAGAATCTATAACCCAATTGTCCTTAAATTCTTCCACTAAACAACCCTCAAGATACAGGACATTGAAATTACCTTTCTGCTTTTGCAAAGCCAGGAAATCTCGGCAATCCTTCTTGAAATGTCCTTTCTTCCCACAGTGAAAGCACTTAACCTTTTTGGGGTCCACCTTTTGCTTCTTAGTCTTGGTAGACTTCTTAGAAGCAGGTGCATTCACCGCAGGCTTATTCCCCTTGTTCTTCCCTTTTTCCTTCTTCCTTTTGGGATTAGGAACAGACGAACTAGGTTCAGCCAAATTTGCCTCAGCCTTAGATCCAGAACCCTTAAAAATGTTCTCAAAGACTTGCAACTCTTTCATCAATTCCGTTAAAGACATCTCCTTCCGGTTAAGGTTGTAGGATGCCTGAAACAAATCGAAATCCTTGGATAAGGTTTGAAAAACCATAACCAGTTGAGTTGCAGCATCGATCTCAGCCCCATTTGCCTGAGCTTCAGACAAATAAGCCATGACTGTCATCATGTGCTCCTTGATGGGAGTTCCAACCTTCTGCCTGCAGTTCATGAGACCTTTGATAGCATCGGTCTTAGCCTGGATAGTTTGTTCACCAAACATTTCATCCAGGTTATCCATGATCTGCCTAGCAGTTTGATGTTCCTCATGCTGTTTCTGGAGCACGTTAGACATACTCGCCCGAATATAGCACATGGCACTAAGGTTGGAATTGTCCCAGCGCTCAAGCGCTACAAAATCCCTATCAGGAGCATCGATCGTAGGCGTAGGTGGTCGAGGTTGGGTTAGGACAAAACTGTGTTTCTCAAAGTTTAGGACGATTAGCAAGTTCCTTTTCCAGTCATTAAAATTCTCGCCAGTTAATTTGTTTTGCGTAAGTATCACAGATAAAGGGCTTGACATTTTGATCTATAATAAGAAAATATGTAATAAGTATGAGCAAACATCCTATCAGTTTATAAAATATGATTTTGTAATGAAACAAAAAGATCTATATGCAATCTAAATGTTCATGTGTAAAACCCTTAAAACACATACCTTACAACGACAATTCCTAGCTACCGCTTTCTAAGCTACCGAGGGGTAGTTATAGAATAACTAGCCAAGAACACGGATCCCTTCCGATTAATACATATTCATCCATGGAACAAACTCCATTAAATATATATTAACTATCGTTTATTTGGCCACTAATTTACATAACAGAGCCTCGAGGGAGGGTTAATAAATAAAGTAGTATGAGTGTGTAACCATCGTTTCCAATTTTGAATCCATATTTTACATCCGCCACCGAGGGGTGATCTAAACATAAAATATGCCCAAAATTGTTATCCTTTCGGAAATCCAAATCAGTGTGCGCTCTAGGTAAGATACCTATCCAAAGGGAATTCTCGGATCGAAACCGAGTAGTAGGCACTACCATGCGTAACTATTGGACCAACGATGGAGGCCGTAGGTCTTAGTGTGTAAAACCTTCTCCCACTCAATCTTTTAAATTAGGGTTTTTGTTTTTTATGCATAAACAATATTTATTGAGTGGCACTCCCTAGTCTATATGGCATGTTATCAATACATCATGAAATAGTATTACATATTCATATAGCAAGTCATCATCCATGGTTTGCAAAATATTTAAATAGCCGTGGATCATGATTCCATCCTATAGAAAAGAAAATTGCAAAATTTACAAAAATTAACCGAAACATATATCGGCCTTCATTTGTAGATCCATGCCGTGTATCCTTCTTCAATGTGTCTTCCTTCTCCAATGTCACATCTTTTTAAATTTAAAATTAAATTTAAATTTCAAAAAAGATTATATGTGATTTTTAATTTTAATCAAAATTACAAAATATCAAAATTTAAATTAAAAATCCGGTTTATTAAATTTTAAAATTTAAATTTTGAAATTTCCAAAATTTAAATTTTGAAATTTCCAAAATTTAAAATTTGAAATTTCCAAATTTCAAATTTAAATCACAAAATTTTAAAATTCATAATAATATCCATTAAATTTAAATTTAAATTTTCAATTTTGATTTCCAAATTATCAAAATCACATATCATTGGAAATTAAATTTTCAAAAGATTCTTGTGATTTTTTTTTTAATACAAAAAAATTTTTTAATTAAAAAAAATTTCCAAAAATAAAAAAAATCACATCCTTTGAAAATTTCCATACCTTCGTTCATCTTCAATCTCCTTGAATCCATTGTAGCCCGAATTTTACAAAAAAATTCCTACGCCGTTTCCGGCTTACAAAATTTCTAGGAATTGAAAGAACGACCTAGCGGTGATTATAGACCGCATCTATTACACTTAAAAAACCTAGATACAAATTCTAACCTCTATGGAATCATGACCGGCAAAATTGAACAAGCATCATATATTATCAAAATAATATAAAGCATTCATCCATACATCCATTCATAATATATTTAACATACTCAAAATAAAACCTAGAGTGCCAACTCTCTAAAATATTTCATTAATGCATGGAGAGAAATTTATTTGATCAAATAATTTATATTATATGCATGATCATGAGTTGGCTCTGATACCAGTTGTTGGAAAAATCGGATCCGGTATTGGAGTTACGGCGCAGCGGAAGTTTTAAAAATTTTATGCCGTTTCCGGAAAAGAAACTCATGATGCATATAACAATAAATTAATTCATGATCAAGCGTACCTTATTTCTTGGATTCCGGAATTGATAGAGCGTTTGACCAACGTGTCTTCTCTACTATTCTCGAGTTCCACGTCTCAAAGTGTGTGTGGGCACACGTTCTATGAATCCAAGCGACCGGTATTTCTTTCCGAAGTCTAGATCCCTCCTTCTCAATTCCGATGATCCTCGTTGAGAATTTGATCCAACTTCTTTCTTCAAAACTACAAAACAGAAACCGGTTAACCTCCTATGAAAATAATCACTCGGTTTAACCTTTCTCGCAGTTTTGATTCAATGGAATTTTCTTTCTTTTTCTCTCTCACAAGAAAGCCGAATTTTTGATGTGGAAGAAAAAAAATTTTTTTTTTTAAAAAAAAAAAAAAAAAAACGTTTTTCCCTTTTTTAATTATCAAAAATTGGTTTTTCAAGAACTCCTAGCCTTTATATAGTATTACAATCCTTTTCAAAATTTATCTCCTACTTGAAAAATAATTAATAATTATTTTCCGGATAAATCTTGAACCAAAAGATCATACAACTTTAGGGCTAGATTCATTGAACCTAAAAACAAATTTCAAGAGGAAATCCCCTTTAAAATTCGGCCACAAAGTGAGAGAAATCTTGATTGGTGGTTTAAATTTTAAATCAAGAATCTAGACTAGTCAAAAGATCCTAGTCCTATCTAGATTCAAACTTCTTTTAAACCTTTTCGAATTTAAATAGGATTCACATATTTGAATAAATATTTTCCATAAACATTATCCATATTAATTAATTTAAATTAATGAAATATTTCAAATTTTCTTTCCTCACAAAAACCATGCACCTCTTTAATTAGGAAAGAAAAATTCATGAAATAATCTCCATTATTTAAACCAATTAATAATTAAATGTTAGGAATATATTTAAATAATTTTGAAACAAAATTTTCTTCCCTCCATACAATTAAAAAACGTGCACCACTTTTAATTAGGAGAGAAAAATTTTGTTTTCCAAAATTCAAATACAATCTTATTTTCAAAATTCAAATTAACCAATCACATGTTGACAAATCATTTGTCTACAAATTTCACATGTCCAATCCTTTCTGGATTGCATGTTAGAGAGTACCATGTCTTAATAGACATTACAAAATTCCATTTACAATTTACCGATCTCATTAGGAACAAATCCCGAGACGCTTCGTGGAACTATATGAGCTAATAGAGGGACCCGATGGAAATATGTAAAGAGGCTCCTATAATTGTGAAAAATTAATCCCAGATTAATTATCCATCAATTATCAACTTCAAAACTATTCCACTAAAAGTTTGAAGCTGAACTCCTGTTTACATACCGTATTACGAAAGCTCTCTCACGTAGTGCTTCTTCCATGATTTATTCATCGCTTGCTTAATCCCCATATGTTATCCATGATTAAATTAAGGACTTTTTCCGTTTTACCTTTTCAATCATTTTAACTTAAAGTTCAATTATTCTCCATTGAAAGAACCACCAATTGTAAAACCATACAATTGGAAAACCACCAGAGAACACAAAGTAAACCGATGGCCAAGATCTTGTTATACTATCTTTCAATCCCCGAATAATACCTTTAAGTAGATAACATTTACTATCATTAAGATAGCTATGGATTCCGTATCTATGAATCTTGATTTCTCCATCCATAAGTCATGCACCCAAAACACAAGTATGTTGACCATGAATTAACAGTGTCTCACCTTTAGTGCATCAAAGTACATAAGTCATGGATGCGAACTCAAGTAATCATTTCAGGATTAAGATTAATGCAGGATGATAATCAAAGTATCATTGATTCTTATAAACGGAATTATTAAACCGAATCAATTAACACTTTAGGTCCAGTCCAATGTCATACCTCAATACTGGTATACATTAAAGTTTCTACTCGGAACCTATCCGATGGTCAAGACAAACCATCCCTCCAAGGAAGTAGACAACCTTTACAATCTTATCATGAATAAGATCCCCAAATCTTATTCCGTTGATTGCGGACTATTTATTTAGACTGTTATCAAATTACCACGTCTTCTATGCATACCCCGTGTACATATGGTAATTCGATATATTACCAACAGCCTAGGAGTATTTTATGTTTGCTCAAAATAATTATACAATCAACAAATGAAAGTAAATAGGACACAACTTATTAAACATGAATAATTTCCTCTTATTAATATCAAAATGTCATATTTACAGAAAATCCCTAAGATTTTCTATCCTTAGGGCACCTATAGATCCCACCTCACCACCAAAAAGTGCAAATTTTAATTCTCATGGGGTCAATTTAGAATTTTACAAAGTTTTCCCAATGCCTATAAATACCCATGAGATTGGCGAATTTTTGGGCTGGAAAAATAGAGAAAATCAGCTAACCTCTTGCAAAATTTTCTCCCAAAAATTTGAGCAAGAGAAATCAAGAAAGAACAAAGAAAAAAAAATTGAAAATCCAAAGGAGATTGGATTTAGGGGTGTTCGGGTTTCAAGCTAAGAACCAAGAGGAAGTTGAAAAAATTGGAAACCCATTTCTTGGCTGAGGCCGAGTGAGGGAAAGAAGGAAAAGGAGAGAACATTTTAGTGGGAAAAATTGATAGAGTGGCCGAAAGGGTGAAGAATCACCAACCAAGAAACCAAGAGAGATTTGGTGCCCCTAGGTGTATGTGTATTCGGCCATGAGTGAGAAAAAAAGGGGGAAAGGAAAAATTGGAGAGGAATTTGGTGTGGAGAGTTTCGGCTTTGGCTGAAACATTCACCAAGTGAGGTGAAAAATTTTGGTGCCCAATTGGAGGGCAAAACCGTGGGAAAGGAAGAGCCAAGGGAGGGAGAAACTTGGATCCACCAACCCTAACCCATTCCTAGGGTTAGCCAAGGTAAATCTCCTACAAACCCTACTCTTTTCCATTAAATTTCAATTAGAAATTTATGTGTATTTCAAGTCAAGGTTTGTAAGAGCTTGAACTCAAGTTTTATTCAATTGCCCTAAAACTAGGTGTGGTGCTTGATTAGGGTTTTTAAGGGTGGTTGTTTATGCTTGGTTTGTTTTATGATTGTGCTTGCTTGCATTGCTAAGATGCATGTTAGACGGTAAATGGTTGGTATGTTCCCTGTTTTTGTGCAAATCAGCCCTAGGCAGCCCATGCTAGGTGATAGCTTAAGGGTGTTGCTATGGTGTGTGCTTGAATGTGAGACAAAAAGTATAACCATGCAAACCTAGGACTAGGGAAATTCGGGTTTTGGTTTGCATGGGCACCTTTGAATTGCATAATGGTATATGTGGGACGTTAGAAATGCTGCATGTTTGCTGTGTAAGCTCCCGAAGTGGTCGGTTGAGTTAGACTTTGCGCATTAGGACCTGAACCGGACCTAACAATCGAAACTGCCAGTTCGGATTCAAAACTAGCCAGTTTCGGGAAAGTGGAAATTGAAGGCCTTTAGAGGCCGAATGTGTAATACCTGACTTTTTCTATGATATTCTTTCTTCTTGAAAGAGCTTGAATGTATGCCATAAGGGCATTTTATAAAAAAGTTCGATTTAGAACTTTATTATGTGTGATGAGTTCTTATTGCTTTATAAGACTCAAGATGATTGTTTAGAATAGAAAATAGCCTTTTCGGAAGAAAATGGACGATATTTGCATGATTTTAGGTCGGTCAAAGGTTTGACCGAAAAAGTCAATTTTGACCCGAGAAAGTCAAAGTTTGACCAGAATAGTCAACGTGATGACAGTATAGTTTTGTGACATGCAGTATGGAAGAAATACTGCGAAAACCCATTTTATGAGTAAGATAGCATAGATAAGATCAAAAACCACCATAGAAAAATCAAGCACGCTAAGTTAAGGCACAGTGCAAAAGGGTTTGAGAAAATAAAGAAAAATTTTTCCAGACCAATTTTTACACAGATGAAATTTTCACTGCAGTATAAAATATTAATACTGTCTATTAGTACAACACAGTATTAGATTTATCTGTGTTTAGTTTAAATTAGACTGTTTTTACAAAAAAGTAGCCAAACAAGGCTTTTTGATTTATGACATCATCACCATTTTGAATTATGACCTCATAAATATTTTGAGAACAAATCTAAGCAAGACAAGTGTCTTGTTCTAGAAAAATCCTTGCTTGATCACCAAGAAAAGTTTCGGCCACCTATGGGGCTTAAATGCCAAGATTTTCAATTTTGGGGCAAAAGTGTAATTTTAAAAATTTGGTGATGTAAGCGATGATGTAAGCCATGACATCATTTTCTTGTTCTCCAAGCATGGCCAGCCACCTAAGCTCCAAAAAGTGTGAATTTCCAAAAATTTAGGGACTAAATTGCAAACTTTTTGTGTCCCACATTGCCTATAAATAGAAGTGTCTTCCACCCTTTTTAAATCAGAATTTCCAGCCAAGTTCTGCCCATTTTCAGCCAAGAAAAACCGAGAGAGAGAAAGGAAGAAGGAGGAAGAGAAAACAAAAATTTGCTTGGTCCAATCCTAGGGGTAGTTTCGGTTTTGGTGTAGGAACCATTAGGGAGAGTTGGAAAAATTTTTCCAGCCATTCTAGCTGCTGCCGTGGGGGCTGTGAGCAGTGGAACCAAGTGGAAAAAAAATCAGATTTTTTGAGGGAAAGAGTTAGGGGAAGTTCGGGTGTGAGTAAGCAAGCTAGAAACTAAGTTTTGGAGTCAAATTTCTCCTTGTGTGCAGCCCACGGGTTTGGTGGAAAAGGATAAGAAAATTTTCAGATTTTGGGTCCAATTTTGTGGTGTGTAGCCGAGCCATAGGGGAGGTCAATTTTCAGTCCAAAAAGAGTCAATTTGGAGCCACTTGGTGTGTGGAAACCGAACCTAGGGGCAAGTGTGAGCTAGGAAGGTTTTGATCCAACCTTAAAGCCAATCCTTGAAGTAGTTCAAGGTAAATTTCAAAACCCTAAATCTATTTTCATTTAAGCTTTTAAAGTAAAGTTTAAATGTATTTCAAGTTATGGTTTGTAAGAGCATAAGCTCACCATTTAACTTTGTGCTCTTAGCTAGTGCATGGTGCTTGATTTGCTAGTTTAGGGGGTGGTTGGTTTCTTTATCATGTGCTTATATGATGATAGGTTGCATGCTAGATTAAGGTTATATGTCCCCAATTATATGTTTAAGAATGTGAATGCATGATAGGATGCTAGATGTGATGATATGGAATGATATTGTATGGAATGGCATGAATGGTTGATGTATGCTAAGAGATAGAACCATGCAGCCATGGTTTTGTGCAACCGGATTAGAAGGCTGCATGGGTACGTTGGGAAGGCATGTTAGAACATGCGGGACATTAGAAACGTTGTATGTCTTGTTATTAAGCTCCCGATGTGATCGGTTGAGGTAGAAACCGCAAATTAGGACGTTAACCGGTTTAATTAGCTAAGGCTGCCAGTTCGGATTCCACACTGACCAGTCACAGGAAAGTGGTAATTGTAGGCCCTTATAGGCCGAATGGGAAAAAACGTAAAACACGAAAGTTGTAGATTAGAGTTTTTCCTAGGGGGCAACGCAAACCGTTTTTCAAAATAAGGCTCCAAAGGCCTCTGTTTTCACGAAAAACCGAAGGTGGTCTATTCAGACCCAGTTTTACACGACCAGCTTGTTCAAATTAAAACTGGTATTAAACTAAGCAGAATCAGATTTTTTGTAAAACACAAAAGTTTTAGATCTCTTCGAGAGCTAGAACTTTTGTGAAGACAACTTTTTCCAATTCTAAAAGGATTTTAAACTACGACTTGAAATCTAAAAACCGTGCAGGGAGCAAGCAATTCCTGCACAGGATTTTCTAGAACCAGTTAGGAAAAATAGTTTTTCCTGTTTTAAACACTGTTTTGAACCTGGAAACTGTTCCAAAGGCAGTTTATAGCCTTCAAACATTTTATAAACCATGTTTTAAAATTCAAGGATTTTTAAGGGGAAGTATAGCAGTTTTTCGGCTTTTAAGCCAAAAACTTTTTCAAGGACAAAGAAAAGATTTAAGAGTTTCAAGTTCAAGATTTGCTAGGTAGATAGTTACGACATGTAACCGGGAATTTCACTCGAGTTACAGGGCTTAGCCCCAAAGCCCGAGGTTGACCCGAAGAGGGTTAACTTTAGTAACCTTAGAGGTTAACAAGGGTTAACCTAGTAAGATGTAGGACGAATTATCCCATGGGTTAGTGTAACCCATCAGGTTATGGGATAAGGGTGTAGTAGAAAAGGTTATCCAACGTAACCTACTAGATTATGGTAAACGATTTTATGGGGTTATGAGATATAACCCAAAGTGATAAGGTTACTTGAGGTAACCACATATAACATGTTTTATAGTTAGGGGGACATATAACCAAAGCATTGCATGGATGTTGGTTGAACACCAACATATTATAGTCAAGATTAGAGACCTTACCTATGTCCTCCGGTTAAGCAGGACGTACCCTGCAGTTGAACCCAGAAGCGGAGCAGTTTAGTATCGGACGTAGACGAGGTAAGTACAACGCCGCCTACAGCATAGGCTATTAGGATATTTTTACCTAGACATAAATGATATGCTATGTGCTATGTGATGCGTTGTTATGCTAAGTGTTAATTGATATGCTATGGGGCATATCAAAACATGATTTATGTTTATGCTATGATGTATGTTATGATATGTATGATTACATGTCAAGCTAAGAATGTCAGATGTTTATGAAGTAAGAATAAGTAGCATCACGATGCATGCTCACTAGTTCTAATAGGAATGACCAGAGTAAGTATGACATGGTTAGAAGATCAGTAGGCAGATGGTAAGCAGTTGCCGTTGTCGTACTCCCGGTCACAGGGCGAGTCGGGCTATGGCAAGTGTAAGTCCATTGTTGCGCGCCGGGTACGTTCACCTTAGTAAGGGGCCCATTAACAGATTAAGTAAGAAAGACAATAAGTAAGTTAGCAGCAGATAACAGAACTGTAACGACCCGCCTAGCACAGGCCGTTACCGTACATACATACATGCATTCATATATAGCTTTTACAACTTAATTATGACATGAAACATAGCGGAAAATTTTTTTTTTATAAGGCGTATATACATATACGAAACATAAAACATAATTAGTAAGACGCGTAGCAGTCCCCATTTCCACCATTCACAGTGCCCAGCCACGCGATTCCACCTTGCATCATCAAATGCCAGCAGGTTGTTTACCTACAGCACAAACTTAACACAATGAGCTTTCGCTCAGCAAGTACAACTCCTATACCGCGACTCGTAACTTATAACAAAACATACCATCACTCTATTGCATATACTTCAAGACATATAGCATGCATGAACCATTTATGTTCATATTATGCTCACTTATTTCTGCAACTACTTGTTCTACTTAGGGGCCCTTAACATGTGTGTTCGTATCTGGCGCGCGACTATGAATTGGTTGGGGCGGCCAAACCATATCCAACTCAACCCACAGTCCAACCCGACCTGGTGCGGGTGGCACGACACAGGCGACGTATCGCCTTTACCTACTTTTCACCTTGTCATTCTTATTCGTGTCATACATGATCTTATTTCATGAACATCCCGTTCAATGACATTTTATCATCATTCATATGCATTTAATATATTTTGTAAGCATACGTTGCTTACTTAACACATTTCATAGCATATACTTAATACATACACATAACATCGTAACATCTCATAACACATAGCACAACAATTAAATCTAGGCAAGTATACAACTACTAGCATATGCTGTAGGCGGCGTTGTACTTACCTTGTCTATGCCTGTTGATATGCTGTTCCACCTCAGGGCTCAGCTGCAGGTTATATCCTGCTTAATCGAAGGACTAGTTAATACTCTAGCCTATGACCATAATAATGTTGGTTATCCACCAACATTCATGCAATGCTTTGGTTATATGTCCCCCCTATCTTAAAACATTTGATGTGCGGTTACGTTGGATAACCTTTCAAACCTATCACATGTGAGAGCGTATAAAGGTTAGATTAACACCTAACCTTAAACTTATCGTAATCCTAATCCGAATTAGGTTAACCGAAGTCAACCTCTTGGTTACTAAAGTCAACCCTCCGTTGGGCCAACTTCGGGCTTTGGGATTAAGCCCTGTGATTCGGGTATAAATTCCCAATCACAGTTCGTCTTAACTTTTTACCTAGCAAACCTTGAACTTGAACATTTTTATTCTCTTTTCTTTGTCTTTGAAAAAGCTTTTGACATATACGCTTAAAAACTGCTATAATTTCCCTTAAAAATTCTTGGATCTTAAAACTGGGTTTCTAAAACATTTGAGGGTTTGAAACTGCCTTTGGAACAGTTTCCATGTTCAAAACAGAGTGTTTAAACCGAAAAACAATTTTTCTCTATGGGTTCTATAAAAATCTGTGCAAGAACATTTTGCTCCCTGCACAGTTTTCAGATTTCAAGGTCTAGCTTAAAACCCTTTGGGAATTAGAAAAAGTTTCCTTCACGAAAGTTCTAGCTCTTAAAAAGATCTAAAACTTTCGTGTTTAACAAAAATTCTGATTCTGCACCGATTAATACCAGTTTTTATTTGAATCTCGGTGATCCTAAAAACGGTGTCCTGATGGACCACCTACGGTTTTTCGTGAAAACGGAGGCCTTTGGAACCTCATTTTGAGAAACGGTCCGTGACACCCCCTAGGAAAGACCCTGTTCTACAACTTTTGTGTTTTACGTTTTTGCCCATTCGGCCTCTAAAGGCCTGCAATTACCGATTTTTCTGCGACTGACCAGTGGGGAACCCGAACTGGCAGCCTTGCTGACTAAGTTTGGTTTACGTCCTAGTTTTTCGGTTTCTACCTCAACCGATCACATCGGGAGCTTAAGGACACGTCATGTAGCGTTCCTAACGTCTTGCATGTCCCAACATGCAGCCCTAACCCGTTCATGCAGCCCATAGAAACCGGCTCCTAATCCTAGGGTTGCATGGCTAGCATGTTCCAACCATTCAATCCATACATTCATCACATACCAAAATAAATTCAAACCATTCATACACATGCTCATTCATACCCTAAGGGACATATAACCTCATGAAATATTTCTAGCATGCAATCCTAGCATACCAAACAACCATAAACATATTAATAAACATAAAGGAACCAAACCACATCTAGCAACCTAATCAAGCACATTTAAGGGCATAAACTAAATTTAGTGAGCTTATGCTCTTACAACCATTAGCTTGAACAAATACATTTAAATTTGAACTTAAAAACTTGATTGGAAAAAGATTTGAGCTTTTGGAAAATTTTACCTTGAAATGGATAGGGTTTGGCTCTAGGACTTGAACCAATCTCACACCCCTTGACTTTAGCTCCCTAGAACCGGTTTGGCTCACCAATTTGACACCAAATTGGCTGATTTGGGACCTCAATTTTTGGCTCCTCCCTATGCTCGGCTACAGCCCTATAATAAACCCAAAACTGAAAAAATTTTTCTTGGTTTCATACACAAACCCGTGAGCCTCTAGGAAGGGAAAAATGGTTCCGAAACTTACCCCTAAGCTTGCTTGAATGAACCCGAACTCTCCCTCAAGCTTTCCTCTAAAAAAAATCTGATTTTTTTCTCTCTTCCCCTGCTTGCTGCCCACTGCTACAGCCACCAAAATGGGCTAGAAAAATTTTTTCCTCACTTCCCTCTTGTTTTCCCACACTAAGCCGAACAACACACCAACTTGTCTCAAGAAAATTTTCAGATTTTCCTCCTCACTTAGCTCTCGGTTTTCATGAAGAGAAATGGGCAGAATTTCTTCTATTTTTCTGATTTAAATGGGGGTGGAGGCAGCCCTATTTATAGGCAATGTGGGACACAAAATTCTTTGCAATTTGGCCCCCAAAATTTTTGAAACTTTGCACAAAACTCCCCCCCTTGGCCGGCTGTTTTGGAGTGGAAAACAACTATGAAATAGCTAGCACAAGACACATGTCAAGTGGAGATTTGTTCTTGAAAAAGTTGGTGATGTCATAAATCAAAAATTTATGATGTCATAAATAGAAAATGGCTTGTTTGGCTCCTTTTTCCAATAAACTGTATAATTTAAACTTAACATAGATAAATCTAATACTGTGTTGTACTAATACACAGTATTAATATTTTATACTGTCATAAAAATTTTATCTGTGAAAAATCGGGCTGAAATTTTTTTTTTTTATTTTTCCAAACCCTTTTGCCCTGTACCCTATTTTTGCGTGCTTGATTTTTCTATAGTGGTTTTAGTTCTCAATTATGTCATCTTATTTGAAAAATGAGTTGTTCACAGTATTTTTCCTATACTGTATCTCATAAAATTGTACAGTGAGGGTTTCGACCATTTTGGTCAAACTTTAACTTTTCCGGGTCAAAGTTGACTTTTTTGGTCAACCCTTTGACTTTCCTAGAATGATGCAAAATTCATCTCTTTTCATCCGAAAAGATCATTTATCAATCAAAACAAGCACATTTGAGTCTTACAAAGCTGTAAGAGCTCGTAACACATAATAGAGTCCTGAAACGAACTCTTTCATAAATGCCGATACAGCATGCATTCAATTCCTTTTTAAAAGGAAATAATAACATAGAAAAAGTCAGGTATTACAATCTACCCCCCTTAAAAATTTTCGTCCTCGAAAATCAGAACAACTCAGGGTAGTTATTCCTCATCTCATCTTCTAGTTCCCAGGTTGCTTCCTCGACCTTATGATTTCGCCATAAGACCTTAACCATGGGAATAGTTCTATTTCTTAAAACCTTATTTTCCCTATCGAGAATTCTAACGGGTCTCTCCTCGTAAGTTAGGTCAGTCTGAACCTCTACCGGTTCTTGACTGAATACGTGGGAAGGGTCTGGGACATACTTCTTGAGCATTGAGACGTGAAACATGTTATGCATTGACGCTGACTCTGGCGGCAAGGCAAGCTTATACGCAACTTTTCCAATCCTTTCAAGGATTTCAAACGGTCCCGTGTACCGTGGACTTAGCTTTCTTTTCTTGCCGAATCTCATTACTCCTTTCATAGGAGCAATTTTGATAAAAACTGCATCTCCGACTTGAAACTCTAACGGTCTTCGACGTCGGTCAGCATAACTCTTCTGTCGGCTAAAGGCTACGTCGAGTCTTTACTTGATCTTTCTGATATCCTCAGACGTCTTTTCGATGAAGTCTGTGGTTTGTAGCTGTTTCTGCCCAACTTCTTGCCAATGTAGAGGTGACCGACATTTTCGTCCATACAATGTTTCAAATGGGGCCATCCCAATTGATGCATGGTAACTGTTGTTGTAAGAAAATTCGATCAGTAGCAGCTTCTCATCCCAATTTCCTTTGAAATCCAAGATACAGGATCTTAACATATCCTCTAGTGTCTGTATAGTTCTCTCCGATTGCCCATCTGTCTGGGGGTGAAATGCCGTACTAAACTTCAATTTCAACCCCATAGCGGCGTGAACACTCATCTAAAATCGCGAGGTGAAGCGTCCATCACGATCCAGATACTCGATCTTGGTACTCCATGTATCTTAACAACTTAAGCTACTTAGATTCCTGCCAATCTTTCTACCGGAAAGGTGGCTCTAATCGTGATAAAATGGGTCGATTTGGTCAATCGGTCGACAATGACCCAAATCGTGTCGCTCTTATTTGTAATTCTAGGTAATCCTACGAACAAACCCATGGTAATTTGCTCCCATTTTCATTCTGGATACTTTGTTTTCCTGCAAATTTCCTCCGAAATGTAGGTATTCTGCCTTGACTTTTTGACAAGTTGGGCTCGTTGACAAGTATTCCGCTACTTCACCTTTCATGTGGAGTTCCGCAACTGCTCGTAACAGTTAAATCTTTCCTTATCGTACTAGCTAAACGTCCCACAACGCTCTGAGTAGTCATACTTAGCGTTGTAATAACTTAAGAAATTAGTTTCTAAGATCACATCGAAATCCTAAGACTTGATTGCGATGAGATCTACAAACAATTCTCTGCCACATAAAACCATAGAAGTATTATGCATTCAGAGATCAAACCACAAAATTCTTTCTCAAAAAGGCAAATGAGTTTTTATAAAGCTGTTTTAAACCTTTTTACATTACTTCCTACTTTCTGGGCACTCTTAAAAAAAATACATACAAGTGAGTGACACCAGAATCATATAATACAATAACATTCTATATGATGATAGAAGTCTATTTTATCACCGCGTGTGAAGTTCCAGCTTCGGCGTTTCCATCGGTGTAAGCATAAATCCTGGTCTGGGGTTCAGGAGCCTCTAATCTTCCTTGCGTAACTGAGGGTCCTTCGAGCTTTACCTGAACTGCATGCAGTTGACGCTGGTTGGGGTTCCGATTCTGGTACTGAGGTTGCTGATTCTGGTTATTCAAGGGACAGTTCCTTGCGTAGTGGCCTTCCTTGCCACACACGTAGCTAGTATTCGTTCCCTTTCTGCATACGCCGGGGTGGCTCTTCCCACAACTTTCGCATGTGGGATAGTTAGTATTAGTATCCTCATCCCCTTGATTATTCCTCTTTTGGGAAGAATTCCCTTGTTGGGTCTGGCCCGAGAAATTCCCTTTTCTCTTATTCTTCCCAGACTGCTTGGGACTTTGGCCGACGTTACTAGCTTGGCCCTTCGAATTAGAATCTGCACCTTGACGAGGTTGCGTTGACTTAACAGCGGCCTTTTCCTCCTTCCTGGCTTTGAAAATCTGAGACCGAGCCTCTTTGTCTCTGTTAATCCAATACTCGGCTCGTATGGCTCGGCTTACGCAGTCCGACACTGTCCTAGGCGGACTACTGCCAGCACTGACTTGCTTGGCAATGTCGGTCCTAAACATCTTCATCATGAGTCTTACTTTTTCGGCCTCACTTGGTACTAGACTCGGGCATAATCGAGCGAGTTGCTCGAATCTCATGATCGCTTCCATCACCGTCATCGTTCCTTGATGGAAGTTAGTGAGTTCATCTTGTTGCACAGCGAGCACCTCTTTGTTGTAATACATCGCACGAAACTCGTTCTCGAAATCCTGCCAGGACATTGCCATCGTGTTCTGGCGTAGTTGCACTGTTCTCCACCAATGCCTCGCGTCCTTCTTAAGAGCGAAAGAAGCGCAGAGCACCTTCTCTTGCTCCGTAAGCCGCATAAAGTCCAAGATGACTTGGATATCAATAAGCCAGTTGTCAGCGGCTATCGGATCAGTAGGTCCTTCAAATTCGGGCGCTTTCATCCTTCTAAAACGCTCGTATAGAAGATCCTCACGTACTGGTGGCGGATTCACTGGTACTCCGGCCGGCGCCATCGGAACTTCAACATTCCGAGGGATTTCTGGTGGAACTTCAGGTTGCACGTTAGGCACCTGTGGTGCCACTGGAGGAACTGGTGGTGCTTGTTGGGGCACTTCTTGGACCTGAGGTCCTCGATTCATCTAAGCCAATTGCTCGCGAAGCCTCGTCGTCTCTTGTTGCTGTGCCAGCAACTGCTGTAGTAGGTTAATCACTAAAGTTGCTAAATCCGGCTGGGGCGGATTTGCAGGTGCGTTTCGACGCGTACGTACCATCTCTAAATTCCTATATAAGGAAAGATATTATACTATCAATATCTTTTCCTTCATGCAAATCTTAGTATATCATATCATATAGCCTTACATCTTGCCATAATCATTCATATCATACATAACATCATATCATACACATGTCATGCCATAACTTAGTGGCATATTCGTATCATACTGGATACTTTTCAAAACCATAACATAACCTCTTATCATATATCCCGTATATCCATGGTCTCTTTGTACAATTTCAAAAGTACACCATAGTGTCAAAAGTACATCGTTTCAAAAGTACATACTGTTGATAACCATATTTACATACTTTCAAAAATACATAATACTATACAAACGTATATACATGGTCAAAACTTTGGATGGAAGTGTCTACCACTTTACCATCCTACATAATATACAGCCTAACGTCCGAATAACAAAATACTATAGTCAGTCCTACTGTCCCAAAAAGAAAAATACAACGGCCCTAGGTCTAGACTATACCCTCGAGCGTAATAGAGGATGCATCGGAATCAGAATCATGGTCCACGTCCCCATTCCCGTCGTCCAAATCAATCACATGGGGCTCTTCCCCCAACGGAAACTCCTCAGGGTCATCGAGGTCATCGTGATCCTCTACCCAATCCCAGCCACCCTGTACCGGCTCCGGCTCTAACTCATCATCATCGTCATCGCTGGAGATATCGATGACTGGGGGGTCCTCCTGGACTGGCGGATCGATCTCTATCACGTCGTCGTCCGAGGCCTCCTCAGCATCCATCAGATCCGTAGCCTGTTCGGTTGGGATCTCCTGTACAGGTACAGCCGGTATCGGGTCCTCGGGAAACATAGGCCCGACCTCATACTGTGGCTCACCCTGGCCGGCGTCATCCGCTGGAGCCTGCGAACTGCTGGCCTGACCGTCGGGGCGGACTATCTGGGCGATAATCTCAGCCTCAAGGATGTCATCGATAAAACTCCCAACCGTCATCTCCGATGTAGGTGATGGGACGAATGTACGAATATGATCTGGTACTCCGTTCCGTAGGAGTACTAACACCTCCAACTCAAGCATCGGAATATCCGAGGGTACATATGGGAGCATCGTCTCCTGGAATCTCCAACAGTAATGGCTCATCGTCTCACCCGGGTACGTATGCCAATCCTGTGATAACCTCTGAAAGCGAGAAAGTCGCATGTCTCTATAGATCGCAGGATCCCTGACAGGCTCGTCGATCCTCCGCGCAGGTAGCGGTCCATATCGGGTAAGTACGATGGTCCGAAAATGTGCCCACGTACGACTGGGCATCTGAATCTCTCCCAAAGTGACCCACCACATCCTAGAGTCTCCCACCAGGCACCTACTGGCGAGGGTGACCTGAAGATGTGCCTCGATGTGGCAGATCTGAAAAATCCGCTCCATATCGTGTAGCCATGCTCCGATCGACACCGATCGTCTTGTACTATCGAAGTATAAGGGCTGCGATCGGTAAAATGCAGCTACGGCCTCTCGATCCTCCTCTATCTGGATCGGATCCATGATATCGTGTCTAACATACATAACTTTAAACATAAGTATCTTTTCATATACATAAAAATAAAATAAGTCTAATACTTACTTGCAAGGATGGATGCGATGGTAGGCAACTGTGAATTCATGTCGCAAGGGAACTGCTCTGATACCAACTCTGTAACGACCCGCCTAGCACAGGCCGTTACCGTACATACATACATGCATTCATATATAGCTTTTACAACTTAATTATTACATGAAACATAATGGAAATTTTTTTTTTATAAGGCGTATATACATATACGAAACATAAAACATAATTAGTAAGACGCGTAGCAGTCCCCATTTCCACCATTCACAGTGCCCAGCCACGCGATTCCACCTTGCATCATCAAATGCCAGCAGGTTGTTTACCTACAGCACAAACTTAACACAATGAGCTTTCGCTCAGCAAGTACAACTCCTATACCGCGACTCGTAACTTATAACAAAACATACCATCACTCTATTGCATATACTTCAAGACATATAGCATGCATGAACCATTTATGTTCATATTATGCTCACTTATTTCTGCAACTACTTGTTCTACTTAGGGGCCCTTAACATGTGTGTTCGTACCCGGCGCGCGACTATGAATTGGTTGGGGCGGCCAAACCATATCCAACTCAACCCACAGTCCAACCCGACCTGGTGCGGGTGGCACGACACAGGCGACGTATCGCCTTTACCTACTTTTCACCTTGTCATTCTTATTCGTGTCATACATGATCTTATTTCATGAACATCCCGTTCAATGACATTTTATCATCATTCATATGCATTTAGAATATATTTTAAGCATACGTTGCTTACTTAACACATTTCATAGCATATACTTAATACATACACATAACATCGTAACATCTCATAACACATAGCACAACAATAAAATCTAGGCAAGTATACAACTACTAGCCTATGCAGTAGGCGGCGTTGTACTTACCTTGTCTATGCCTGTTGATATGCTGTTCCACCTCGGGGCTCAACTGCAGGTTATATCCTGCTTAATCGAAGGACTAGTTAATACTCTAGCCTATGACCATAATAATGTTGGTTATCCACCAACATTCATGCAATGCTTTGGTTATATGTCCCCCCTATCTTAAAACATTTGATGTGCGGTTACGTTGGATAACCTTTCAAACCTATCACATGTGAGAGCGTATAAAGGTTAGATTAACACCTAACCTTAAACTTATCGTAATCCTAATCCGAATTAGGTTAACCGAAGTCAACCTCTTGGTTACTAAAGTCAACCCTCCGTTGGGCCAACTTCGGGCTTTGGGGCTAAGCCCTGTGATTCGGGTATAAATTCACAATCACAGTTCATCTTAACTTTTTACCTAGCAAACCTTGAACTTGAACATTTTTATTCTCTTTTCTTTGTCTTTGAAAAAGCTTTTGACATATACGCTTAAAAACTGCTATAATTTCCCTTAAAAATTCTTGGATCTTAAAACTGGGTTTCTAAAACATTTGAGGGTTTGAAACTGCCCTTGAAACAGTTTCTATGTTCAAAACAGAGTGTTTAAACCGAAAAACAATTTTTCTTTATGGGTTCTATAAAAATCTGTGCAGGAACATTTTGCTCCCTGCACAGTTTTCAGATTTTAAGGTCTAGCTTAAAACCCTTTGGGAATTAGAAAAAGTTTCCTTCACGAAAGTTCTAGCTCTCAAAAAGATCTAAAACTTTCGTGTTTTACAAAAATTCTGATTCTGCACCGATTAATACCAGTTTTTATTTGAATCTCGGTGATCCTAAAAACGGTGTCCTGATGGACCACCTACGGTTTTTCGTGAAAACGGAGGCCTTTGGAACCTCATTTTGAGAAACGGCCCACGAAGCCCCCTAGGAAAGACCCTGTTCTACAACTTTTGTGTTTTACGTTTTTACCCATTCGGCCTCTAAAGGCCTGCAATTACCGATCTTTCTGCGACTGACCAGTGGGGAACCCGAACTGGCAGCCTTGCTTACTAAGTTTGGTTTACGTCCTAGTTTTTCGGTTTCTACCTCAACCGATCACATCGGGAGCTTAAGGACCCGTCATGCAGCGTTCCTAACGTCTTGCATGTCCCAACATGCAGCCCTAACCCGTTCATGTAGCCCATAGAAACCGGCTCCTAATCCTAGGGTTGCATGGCTAGCATGTTCCAACCATTCAATCCATACATTCATCACATAACAAAATAAATTCAAACCATTCATACACATGCTCATTCATACCCTAAGGGACATATAACCTCATGAAATATTTCTAGCATGCAATCCTAGCATACCAAACAACCATAAACATATTAATGAACATAAAGGAACCAAACCACATCTAGCAACCTAATCAAGCACATTTAAGGGCATAAACTAAATTTAATGAGCTTATGCTCTTACAACCATTAGCTTGAACAAATACATTTAAATTTGAACTTAAAAACTTGATTGGAAAAAGATTTGAGCTTTTGGAAAATTTTACCTTGAAATGGATAGGGTTTGGCTCTAGGACTTGAACCAATCTCACACCCCTTGACTTTAGCTCCCTAGAACCGGTTTGGCTCACCAATTTGACACCAAATTGGCTGATTTGGGACCTCAATTTTTGGCTCCTCCCTATGCTCGGCTACAGCCCTATAATAAACCCAAAACTGAAAAAAATTTTCTTGGTTTCATACACAAACCCGTGAGCCTCTAGGAAGGGAAAAATGGTTCCGAAACTTACCCCTAAGCTTGCTTGAATGAACCCGAACTCTCCCTCAAGCTTTCCTCTAAAAAAAATCTGATTTTTTTCTCTCTTCCCCTGCTTGCTGCCCACTGCTACAGCCACCAAAATGGACTGGAAAAATTTTTTCCTCACTTCCCTCTTGTTTTCCCACACTAAGCCGAACAACACACCAACTTGTCTCAAGAAAATTTTCAGATTTTCCTCCTCACTTAGCTCTCGGTTTTCATGAAGAGAAATGGGCAGAATTTCTTCTATTTTTCTGATTTAAATGGGGGTGGAGGCAGCCCTATTTATAGGCAATGTGGGACACAAAATTCTTTGCAATTTGGCCCCCAAAATTTTTGAAACTTTGCACAAAACTCCCCCCCCCTTGGCCGGCTGTTTTGGAGTGGAAAACAACTAAGAAATAGCTAGCACAAGACACATGTCAAGTGGAGATTTGTTCTTGAAAAAGTTGGTGATGTCATAAATCAAAAATTTATGATGTCATAAATAGAAAATGGCTTGTTTGGCTCCTTTTTCCAATAAACTGTATAATTTAAACTTAACATAGATAAATCTAATACTGTGTTGTACTAATACACAGTAATAATATTTTATACTGTCATAAAAATTTTATCTGTGAAAAATCGGGCTGAAAAATTTTTTTTTTTTTTTTTTTCCAAACCCTTTTGCCCTGTACCCTATTTTTGCGTGCTTGATTTTTCTATAGTGGTTTTAGTTCTCAATTATGTCATCTTATTTGAAAAATGAGTTGTTCACAGTATTTTTCCTATACTGTATCTCATAAAATTGTACAGTGAGGGTTTTGACCATTTTGGTCAAACTTTTACTTTTCCGGGTCAAAGTTGACTTTTTTGGTCAACCCTTTGACTTTCCTAGAATGATGCAAAATTCATCTCTTTTCATCCGAAAAGATCATTTATCAATCAAAACAAGCACATTTGAGTCTTACAAAGCTGTAAGAGCTCGTAACACATAATAGAGTCCTGAAACGAACTCTTTCATAAATGCCGATACGGCATGCATTCAATTCCTTTTTAAAAGGAAATAATAACATAGAAAAAGTCAGGTATTACAAGAACATAATATGAACATAACCGGTTCATGCATATGTTTATCAGTATATGTTCAGTGCAATAGTTGTTCAGTGCAGTAGTTGTTCAGTGCAGTGTTGACATGTTGTGATGTTAATAGTATATGTGTTGCGGTATAGGAGTTGTACTTGCTGAGCGAAAGCTCATTGTTTTAAGTTTATGCTGTAGGTAAACTACCTGTCAGCATTTGATGATACAAGATGGAGGAGCGTGGCTGGGCACTGTGAAATGTGGGGAATGGAAGCCGCTACGCGTTTTGATCTTCTAGATATATTATTTGAAATTGTTCCTTCAGTTTAGTTAAGTACAAGTTAGCACCGTATAAAAAAAAAAAATTTCCGCTGTGTTTCATGTACTAAGTAAGTAAGTTCGTTGATGTAGTTCAACTAAGCAAGTAAGCTTTGTATAAATAAGTTCACGTATGTATGTAAGTAGATAAGTAAGGTAACGGTCCGACGCCAGGTCGGGGCGTTTCAGAATGGGATAAAACGTAAAACACGAAACTTATAGAACATGGTTTTTCTTAGGGGACAACATGGACCGTTTCCCAACATGAGACTCCAATGGCCTCCGTTTTTACTGAAATCCGAGGCTGGTCTGCCCAGACCTAGGTTACACGACCAGCCAGCTTCAAACAAAAACTGACAAGCATACAAGCAGAACTGGATTTTTCGTAAAACACAAAAGTTTTAGGATTTTTCAAGAGCTACAATTTTTATGAAGACAAGTTTTTCAAATTCGGAATGGATTTTTAAACTGACACTATTTTCCAAAGACTGTGTAGTGAACAGAAAATTCCTGTACAGGATTTTCTAAAACTAGTTCGGAAAAACTGTTTTTCTTCTCCAAAATCACTGTTTTAACTATGGAAAACTGTTCCAAAGGCAGTTTGCAGCCTCAAATGATTTTATAAAGCCCTAATCCAAGAGTTTGGATTTTTATGATTTAAGTAAAGGATTTTTAAAGTTAATATACGAATTTTCCAAGTTAAGGAAACTGAATTTTTCAAGCTAGGATTTAGTAAGCGAATAGTCTACAGAGGGTAACCAGGAGTTATACCCGAGTTGCTGGGTCAAGCCCAAGACCCAAAGGTTAACCCATTGGGGGTTGACCATAGTTGACCGTAGTTGACCATAGTTGACCATAGTTGACCTTGGTTGACTAATAATATTGACTTAGTTTGACCTTAAGGGTTATCCAATGTAACCCTAAAGGATACCAATTGAGATAAGATAAAGGGTTAATGGAAATAACCCAATGGGTTGTGGATTTAAGAAGAAGCCCCAGGGTTGGAAGACGATCTAACCCTAATGATATGTTGTGGGCTTAGCAAATAAGGTTACCCAATGTAATCTCTTAAGTGATATTCCATTTTAAGCAATAGGGTTACTAGTTGTAACCAAGTAAGACGTTATGCACAAAGGGACATACCACCAGGATTATGTAAGCATGTTGGTTAGTTCACCAACATTTCACGAGTTTAACTAGATTATGTCCTTCATCAAGCAGAAAAAAACCTGCAGCTGTACCCGAAAGAGGAACAGTATTATTTGGGACAATAAATCAAGAGCGTAGGACGGAAGGTAAGTACAACTCCGCCTACACAACATGTTTGGATTCATGATGTGCTTTGTATATTATGGTGTTTTATGATACGATGTGGTGTGTTATGGTACGTTATGGTATTATACGGTATGATATGGCATGTTATGGTATGACGTAATGCGTTATGATACGGTATAGTATGTTATGTTACGATGTGTTATGATATGGTATAGTAGGTTATGTTACGATGTTTTATGATACGATGCAGTATGTTATGGTATGTTATGATATGATATAGTATGTTATGATAAAGCATGTTCATTGATATTAAACCACATGGCAAGAACAAGTTTTAAGATATGGGTTAAGACAAGTTAAGGTTGTTGTGTCGTACTGACTTGCTACAAGGGTGGGTTTAAATGGTATGTTCCATGGTTTGAGTTGGATTGGATTGGCTGCCTCCACTCCTCCATGTTAAACGTTTTATTTCATGGTTTGAGTTGGAACGGACAGGCTACCTTCAGCTACTCCATGGCTATGTACCACAGAACGTGCACGCATAGTATGTAAGGAAACATAACTAAATTAAAATATGGAACCATAATTGATTCATAAGAAATCATAAACGGTTCATGCATCTTGCACTATCATTGCATTGCGGATTGAATATTGTACTTACTAGGCATTAGCTCATTGCTTACGTTTATGCTGTAGGTAAGCAACCTACCGACAATACTTGATGCAAGACTGTGGAGAGATGGCGCTGTGGACTGTGAAATGTGGGATGGACACCGCCACGGGTTTTATAAAATATGTTTGAAATGAAAAAGGTGTTTACATTATGTTTAAGTATGTATGGCAAGCGAGTTGCCTCTGTAGTACCGATCCGCATTAGGTCGGGTCTGGTCCACGGTTTACAGTTTATGTATGATAGCTTTCGAATGAAGTGTGAAAGCTCGATACTCGGGTGAGTACATATGAAGAAGTTAAGTTTTATGTATAAGAATATGTTTAAGTTTATATTTAAGTTTAAGTTTAAGGTTTTATGTTTTATGTATGTATGTTTTAAAAAAAAAATTACTCTAGAAATTGGGTAAGTTTAAGTTAAGTAAGTAATGTAACGACCCCCATTCGCGTGGTCGGTCCTAGGGGCGTTACACTAGCCCCCAGCCCACCCCCCCCCCCGCGCCCCAGCCCTCCCGGTGCCGCCCCACCCCAGGCCCCCTCCCCCGACCTCCCCCACCCTCCAGCCCTCGACGACCCCCCCGACCCCCTCTCTCTCTCTCTCTTCTCCTCTCCTCTCTCTCTCTTCCCAACCCTCGGCACCCCCACCCCTGGCCGCCCGGCGCCCCTCCATCCCACCCCTACCCCCGACTACCCCTATCTTTCTTTCTCTTCTCGCGTCTGGGGTGGGGTGGGGGGCCCGGGGCTGAGTCGCAGGTGGGGGTGGGGGTGGGATGGAGGGCCACCGAGTAGCCGGGGGTAAGGGGGGTCGAGGGTCGGGAAAAGAGAAAGGGGAAGAGAGAGAGAAATGAGAGGAGAGGAGAAGAGAGAGAGAGGGGGTCATCGGGGACAGGAGGGTGAGGGGAAGCCGGGGGAAGGGGGCCTGGGGTGGGGGGGCAACAGGTGGGCTGGGGTGCCAGGGGGCGGGCTGGGGGCTAGGCGCCGCCGGGGGAGGGCTGGGAGGGGGGGTGCTGTAGGCCGGGGAGTGGAGGAGGGCCAAGGTGGGGGGCGGTCGGGGCTGGGCCTGAGGTGTAATACCTGGAATTTCATATTGCCATTTTCCTTCTAAAAGAGGAATTATGAGCATATTTTATGATGTTTACGAAAAAACTCAGTTAAGAGTTTTTCACACGTTTTACGAAGTCTTATGGCTCAATAAGACTCAAAATAGATTTTTAAGGTTAGAAAACGCCTTTTCAAGTCGAAAAGGGCGATAAGGGACGTTTTTCCGAAAAAGTCAAAGTTTGACCGAGAAAGTCAACTTTGACCAAGAAAGTCAAAGTTTGACCAAAAGAGGTCAACGGTTGACTCGACAATGAAAAATGATGCAGTATGAGAAAATACTGCAAAATATGTCAGTATGGGCGAGATAGCCCAAATAGACAGTAGAAAATAAGAAACACCCTAGAAATCAAGCATCCCTAGCATTAGTTAAGGTCAGAATGACATCTTTAGTCAAGAAATCACCCAAAAGGACAAGTCAAAGTCAAAGGGCAAAAATGTCAAAATTTTCGCTTTTGGGGCAAAAGTGTAAATTTTGAAAAATATGTGGAGTAAGCAAAGTGACGTCGTTAGATGATGTCAATATAAGGTATTGAATTGCCTTGTAAGAAGAAATTAAGTACCAGTCACTTTTGGGGGTGAAATTGAAAAGATTTTGTCTTTCGGGGCAAAAATGTAAATTTGGGAAATATGTGATTCAAGGATGAGAAAATCACATAAAATCATGAAAAGATTGATATTTACATGGAAAGCAAGCATTATGGCCAATTTTGAAGTTTAGGGGCCTCAATGCAAAAATTTTCACTTTTAGGGCAAAAGTGTAAATTTTGGAAAGTTGACGATATGAGCGTATAAAGTCACTGAGATGCTTATATCATAAAATAGGATTGGTGTGTTGATTTTTAGGACAATCGGATACCTAGAGGGCATTTTTGCAAGAATTTCCATTTTCTGGGGGCAAAAGTGCAATTTTTGAAAAGTTGTGAGGTAAGCCATGACATCAGCCATGACCTCAGCCCTGCCATCAGCATTTCCAGCTGTTGATGAGCTGCTCACAGATGGCCTCCATTGGGCAGAAAAGTCCAAAGTTTGAAAAATTGTGGGGTCAAATTATAATTTCCAAAAAGTTGGTAAAAGGTCTATAAATAGACCCATTTTACTGCAGAAAATAATGGAGAAAGGCAGCCAAACCATGGCCAAAAACCTGCAGAAAATTCGTGAGCCAAGAGGGAGAGAAAGAAAGCAAGAAAAAGTTGGAAATCCTAGGTGTGATCAACCTTGGTGTGCTCGGTTTTGAGCATGGAGCAAGCAAGGAAAATTCTGGAAATTTTTCCAGAATTTTCTGACCTGCAGCCGTGGAAAAGAGAGGAGAAAGAGAGGAGAAAATTTTCGGGTCCAAACCCAAGAGTGTGCCGAGCATGGAGAAGAAGAAATCAAAGTGATTTTTGGAGTCTCTAGGTGCATGGGTTTCGGCCATGGGCATGCAGAAATTTTGGAGAAGAATTTCATGGGTTTAGGGGCTGCTAAGGGTTTGGCCAAGGGCTGCAAGGATTCACCAAGATGGTGAAAAAATTTTGGTGTATTTGGTGACCCAAAACCGAGCAAGAGGCAGCCAAAGGGGAGTGATGAATTTCGGCTCCAAGAGCCCTAACCAAACCCTAGGGTAAGTCAAGGTAAATCCTTGAATTTTTAGGTCAAATTTTCATGCAAAGTTGATGAATAATTATGCTATGGTTGTATGTGTGCATGGCTGAAAATGGAAACCATTTTGGTGGGGAGATTCGGCTGCAAAGGGGCAGCCAAGAGGCAGCCAAGAGTTCGGCTCCCAAGGGTGGAACCAATTTCCGAAAATTGATAAGAGGTAAACCCTAACCCTAAGCTTTGGTTTGAGCATTAAATTTGGAAATTTAATGTGTATTTAAGCAATGAAATGTAAGGGCTTAAGCTCATAAAGTTTTGGTTATGCTAGGGCTAGAATGTGATGCTTGATTTAGGGTGTATGGTTAGCTAGTTAGCTATGCATGATTTTCTGTTTTTGTGCTATGTTTTATGATTGCTTGAGTGCATGGTTTGCATGAAAAATTGGTTAGCTATGTCCCTGCCCTAGGTGCAGCCATGTGTGGCTCGAATGCTAGGGTGTTAGATTTTATTTCGGTTTGGTTTGTTGATGCCGAATCCATGTGATGCAAGCCCTAGAACACATGCAAACCTAGGTTAAGTAGTTCCGGTTTGGTTTGCATGGCCACGTTGGGGTAACATGTCAAAACATGTGGGACGTTAGTTAACGTTGCATGTGATTGATTTAGGCTCCCGAGTGATCGGTTGAGTTAGTTCGCGACTTAGGACGCGTAAAATAAAAGTAAACCGAAAACTGATAGGTTCGGACTAAACCTACCCAGTTTTCATAAACAAAAAATAACAGGCCTTTAGAGGCCGAATTTGGGGAAACGTAAAACATGAAAGTTGTCCGGAACAACTTTTTCTAGGGGGCTACGCGAGCCGTTTTTCAAAATAAGGCTCCAATGGCCTTCAAAAATGCCAAAACCCGTGGCTAAACATTTAAGCCCCCAGACCCAGTTTCGTTTCAGGGTCAGCCAGTTTCAACTCAAAACTGGTACGTTTCTAGGCCGAATTAGGATTTTCATAAAACACAAAAGTTTTAGAATTTTTCGAGAGGTAGAACTTTCGTGAAGAAAACTTTTTCAGATAACATACCAATTTTAAAAGAAAAATTGTTTTATGAAGGGTGCTCAAGGAATCCGAATTTCCTGCACCATAAGCTTAACAAATGATTTTAGAAAATTGGTTTTTCAACCTTAAATGAGTAATTTGGTTATGAAAATCGTTCCAAATACGGTTTTCAATCTAAAATGATTTTACAAAGCATAAATTCATGAATTTGGATTTTATGACTTAAGTTAAGAATTTTTACACAAAAGTGAAATTTTGGGATTTATTTCCCTAAGTGTTTTCCAAGAAAGGAAATAAGATTTTTAAGCAAAGTTAATAGCCAACGTTAGTTCACGAATGGTAATCGGGAGTTATGCCCGAGTTACCGGGTCAAGCCCGAGACCCGAAAGGTTGACCTTAGAGGGTTGACCATAGTTGACCGTGGTTGACCAAGGTTGACTTTTGTTGACTTTTGGTTAACTAATAGCTTTAAGTTAGTTTATCCTCCCGGGTTATCCAAAGTGACCCTAACGAATGCCGATAGCTAAACTAAAGGGTTATCAGATATGACCCGATAGTTTCGGATTAAGTTATTCGACCCTTAGAGGTTAGTTTGGCTTAGCACGCCAGGTTACCTTTGGTAACCAAGTTAGACGTTTTGTGCATAAGGGGACATACAACCAAAGATCATGTAAACATGTTGGTTAGTTTTCCAACATTTTCACGAGATTTAAGTAGATTATGTCCTTCAAGCAGGCAGAACCTGCAGCTGTGCCAGGAGTGGAACGGCACTAAGATGGGACAGTTAAGCAAGAACGTATGACGGAAAGGTAAGTACAATTCCGCCTACGGCATGAACACATGTTAGTTGCATGAATAGGATGTTATGATTTATGATGATACGTAGTATGTCATGTAGTAGTATGTTCATGTTATGTATGCATGTTATGTATGTTCATGTTATGTATGCATGTTATGTATGTTCATGTTATGTCAATGCATGTTTATGTTTTATGTTAGATATTGTGGCATCACGAAGCATGTCCACTATTAATAAGTCAGATGGTAAGATATGAGTTAAGATTAGTAGGACATGTTGTGTTGTACTGACGTTGCCTCCGTGGTAAGTTAAAACGGCACGTTCCATGGTTTGACTTGATATGGAAGGGCTGCCTCCACTACTCCATGTTAAGCTTTGTGCTTCATGGTTTAAGTTGGTATGGTCGGACCGCCTTCAATCACTCCATGGTTACGTACCGAAGTACATACACACATGTTATAGTAGCAAGATAAGATAAGATCAGATCAGTAGAAAGACCACAAATGATTTTTAATAATAAATCATAATTGGTTCACGTTGTTGTGCATTAGTTGCATGCGGATAGGATGTTGTGCTTACTGAGCTTTTTAGCTCATTGCTTACGTTCATGCTGTAGGTAAGTTTCCTACCGGCACTTCCTGATACAAGCTGTGGAGAGATGGCGCAACAGAATGTGAAACGTGGGTATGGACTACTACGGGGTTTCCGAAGTGCGTTTAAAATGAAAATGTGTTTTCATTATATTTCAACATGTATGCATGTATGTTTCAGTTCAGTTATGTATGTATGGAGCTTTCCGCTCAGGTGAAAGCTCAGTACTCTGTGAGTACATCAGAATCAGTTAAGGTTTTATAAAAGAAAAACAGTTTTCAAGTTTAGTTTAACTTGTGTTAAAGTTTTATGATTTCCGCAATAAAAGTTTTCAAGTAACGATTTTTAGAAAAGAAAGAAAGAAAAAAAAATTTACTCTAGAAATTGGGTAACTTTAGTTTTCAATCAAGACAAGTAAGTTAAGTAATGTCACGAACCGAACGCTCCAGGTTCGCGCGGTCGGACACCGCGTGGGTCTTAGGGTGGCTAGTAGGGTCGTGACATGGGGCTGATTCGTTAGTAGCGATGAAAAGGTCACCGACGCCGGAGGAGACTCGTGGTAGGAAGAGTAATATGAGGTGAGGTGTATAGTAAGTGTGGTACACCAATAACATTTCAACTGTTCGATTAAATCTAAACGGTTAAAAAAAAAAAAAGCTTTACTGGAAGAGACTCTAAGAGAGTCTCTGCCACAGTTTTACCCATTTTATTAATATGATTGAAAATGGTTTTTATCTTATCTCTTTTTTTTTTTTTTTTAAATATTGTTAGAAATGTTGGTTCTTGTTGTCTAAATTTTGTATAGAGTTTCGATTTTTTTTTTTCTTTTTTTTTGGGTACTTTTTCTTTTCTTTTTTTAATTTTCTCTTTAAATTCTTATATCTTTAACATAATATATTATATTCATACGCGTGAAGCGCATCTTCAACTAGGAATGAATAAAAAGATCCATAGTCAAAAAGAGGATTAGAAGCTATCAATGTAGTTCGTGCCATTCAATGACGGGTTTCCAAAGGATTAGAAGCTTCGGTGATGACATTAAAGATACTATGTTATTACCAATATGTAAAGAGATTTTTTTTTTTTACTTCCATATTTTTTTTATAGAAATTTTGACTTAACAATTAATTAATGTGATATAGTATGTACACTAAGAAAGAGAATCATAATTATAAAAGATTGACATAAACAAATCCTCCAAATGTCAATTTATAGTTGGATGGGTGTATCACGTAGGCATGATGATGTAGTATATCCGGTCTACTGAATAATTTCTTTTTATTAAGATGAGGTATGTGAAAAACATATTTTAATACACTTTTGTACTTAAATGTAATTTTATTTAAGAGTAATTGAGCAATAAAAAATTTGTTAAAAAAAAGGTATGGGGATAGTAGACCGAGGGGTGTCAATAGACCTTCCCTTCAAATATGTCCAATACCTCCGTTCAAATTTATTAAAAAAAAAAACTAAAAAAGGAAAATCAAAATATAGTAAACTAAATGCAGTTGTAACGGCAAACTAAACAAAGATAAAAGCAAAGTAAACAACCTTTTAAAGAAGGCAAATGAACCAAAAAGATATGCCATTAAAAAAGAAGTTAAGTTGAAATTTTAGAGTTCCATTAAAGTGTTTCATAATCTATTAGTAATTTTAGTTATTAGTTCATTTCATCTAATTGATTGAAAATCTTTGACTGCTTGTATGTAGACCTGAAAATGAGCAAAGTAAATCTATTAGTTGACAATATTTATAAATTTTTTTAAAAACTATCATCGTACAATAAAAAGGGGAACATTTCTCCAACCCAAAATATCAAAATGGTAAAACTTTGACATCTAACAGTAAATTCATCTCCAACCTTTTATATCGTTTCTAACACACACACACACACAAATTCCATGTGTGTTCCATTTTATCACACTTTTTATATTCCTTTTCACTAAAGAAATGAACATCAAATTTGGCGTTGAGTGAACGGTGAAAACGCAAATATGTGTTTCCACTGTTCAGCCCCACACCATTCATACCAAAGCATAGTGTGAAAAATGGTGGTCGTTGGCGTTCATCTTGTTGGGATATGTGCCCATAAACAAATGAGATGTATTATTTTGCTGATTTAATATGAGGATTTTTTTAATATTATTTTTGCATGCATGTTTAGATGCTTTATAAATATCGAAAACCCTAGATTATTTAAATGTAACTTTAAATATTGTATATAAGTGTTATATACAGGAGGATAATATTTAAAATAAAATAATCTAAATCTGTCCATAATTAAAAATTAAAGTTGGGATCTCTAATTTAAAATTACTAGCGCGTTTCATTACATTCTGAATGAAATGATCTTATCCGGATTGTTAATAATGAGATTATTAGAATGAAAGCGCTTTATATAATTCGATTATATAGGACTGGAACACGATTAATTATGAATCTCTAATAATTTCCGTTGTCATATAGAGCGTTCAAAATTAATCAATGATGGTCATATATGAATCGATCTCAATTCTGAGTTATTGTATCATATTTTTTGACATATCGAGTAATAACACAAATGAATAGTGTCAAATTCTTGGTATATTGGAAATATAATATGATAAGTAGCCGGGAATATTAATATACAAGATGAAATCCATTCCTTTGTAAAGAAGTTAGATGGATGGTTCCCTTAAATGTTGATTCAGGACTTGAATAATAAGAACACTCAATTTATGATTAGATCATAAATATATTATTCATTAGAGAATCAATGGTACTTAAGGAGAAAAATATAATTAAAGAGGTTTACAGAAAATACCTAGCTTTAATTATGAACCGTTTATGGAGGATTGATTTATATGTATTGACTATATCAATGGGCATTTCAAATTCTTTGAATATAATTAGTTTTATAATTTTAAGAGTGTAATTCCAAATTTTTAGTGGAATAATTTGGAATTAATAATTTTGACATTTTAATTAAGGTGTTAATTAATTGTCAAAATTATAGGAGCTTAAAATTATAAAGTCCATAGTTCCTCTCAACGGCTCCATTGAATCATGTGAACATTATTTTATATTGGGTTAATTTATTAATTTAGAATTGAGAATTCTATATTAATAATCACGTAACAAATTAATTGGATTAATTTGTATTTTAAATAATATGATTATTTAAAATAAATTTAAAATAGTTTTAAATTAGAGATTATACAATGTGGTAAGGACCACATCGTAGTTGTGCACCACAGCATGATTCACATAATATCCACAGAGTGTATATGGAATTTTGAATCTTAAATTTTGAATTTTGATATATGTGGAAGAGAACATATCAGTTATTTTATTTTAAATAGTTCAAAATAAAAATTAAAAAAAAAAAGATAACTGATATATGATGGCAGAGAGATTTTCTCTCTCCCATGTCCTTAATACACGCCCACTATAGGAAGATAGTGGGCGTGCAAGTTGTTCCACAAAAGGAGATTGAATTGATTAATTAATTAATTAATCAATTAATTAATTAATTTAAAAATATATATAAAAGAGGAGTGTCAGTTATTTCTCTGTAATACTAAAAAGAGGGTACATACGATGTATCTAAAAGAAAGGGAAGATATATTTAATTTCTTTTTGGTAGAGAAATATATATACATAACTTTTCTTTCAGAGAGTTTCTTCTCCTCTTCTCCTTCGCTTTGTCTCATGAGTTGAGAACACAAAGTGAATCAAAATTCAAGTGTGTGATTAAACCCAAACTCAAAAACGCCCACTCGTTTCCTGTTTATCGTGATTTGGAGAACGCTGAGAAAGAATCATTGGTGTTTCAAAGGATTTGGAGTTCTTAAGAAGATTGGTGTTTCCGAAGAATTTGGAGTACTTAAGAAGGTTCTTGAAGGAGATCAAGAATTTCGACCTAATCGGACAACGGTCAATCTCTAAACTTTCTTGTTAATTTATTTATTAAATAAATATAACTATTGTCGCCGGAAAAATTTTTGAGAAAAATTTTTATATGTGTGATTTGATCCATACCATGCTTCCGCTAAATTTTTAAAAAACTGGTTTTCGAAACCAACAATTGGTATCAGAGCCGGCAATACCTTATATTAATTTAATGAGTGATTATATGATAATCTTTGTATGATTTTGGGTAGGCACTTATGCATATTGATGTATGTTTCTATTTATGATCATGATGATGAATGTTTGTGCGAATGGATTGATCGTAAATTTTTCTGGTTTCATGGAAATTAGTTTGTAATTTTCCTTTTGATTAGATCAATTGTAAATAGGAATTATGATGTAATTTTCTTTTGATTAGATCAATTGTAAATAGGATTTACGTTGTAACTTTTCCATTGATGAAGAATTGTTCTTCATTTTTTTTTTAAGAAAGGTTCTTAATTTTTTTTATTTAAAAAAAAAAAAAGAGGGTGGAGACGGACCGTACGGACGCCCCGTGACCGTACGGACCGATCCGGTGACCGTACGGATGCCGCCGGTGGTCGATCGTCGGCCATGGTTGCCAGTAGGGAGTGCTGGCCTGGGTTGGCAGCACCCAACCAAGTCACAAGGACTGGGTTCTAGGAACCCAGCTAGCCCAATTAATTGGGCCACTTGACCATAGGCTGGGCCTGCTCACTTGGGCTAGGCAGGTGCATAACAAGTAAGCTGGGCACTGCTTTGCCATGCAGCCACCTGCGAACGAAAAAAAAAGTTTTTTTTAGATTTTTGAAATCTTTTTTTTTTTTTTTTCTGAATTTGAGAAATTTAAGGAGGACCACCACCACTTATAAGAAGACTCGAAGTTGGAGAATTACAAAAAGACCCATTTTTTATTATATTTTTTTTATTTGGGTTGTAATTTTAGATTTCCATGAAACCCGGCCAAGTTTTTCCATTTCGCTTGTGTTTGAATGTTTTTTATTATGTTGATGATAATTACATTGCCATGCATATCACATATCATCTAAGATAGAAAAGTGCTTACCAATTTTGTATGTCATGCATCTTTGCGCTTTTTTTTTTCTTTCTAAAATTGTTTTAGTAATAAAATTAAAGCGTCTAGTCACAAATTTAATGAGATTAAATTTGAAATTAATTTAGCAAACGGATTTGCAAAATTAGTGGGTCAAATGTGAAATTTATAAAATTTAAGTGTTAAATTTTAAAAATATCACAATTGATTTAATTTATAATTTTAAATTGTTTAAAATTATAAAGGCTTAGTAATTTAAAGTGTTTAAATTTACTAAGGTTTATGAAACAAGAGTTGTTTTATAAATAAAATACACTTTTGCAAAATAATGAGTGGGAGTGAGTAATATAACAATATAAACCCAAGGTCTCCACCGTTAGTACAACACCGTAAGTTTTTAATAGTGTCTAGAGATGCTTTGATTTCATCCTCCCTATGAAGGTGTCTATTAAATACAATACCAAGGTTGTCTTCCATGAGATAGGATTTTAAGATGTATTTTAGAATTGACCTACCCTACGGCGGCAATTTCTAAGTTAAGTCTAAAAAATCTGATACGGTGGTTACACTCACAAAGAGATAATTAAATTAGTTAATTATTTTCTTGACCAAAAAAATTAAAGGAAATTAATAAGTATTAGAAATATGAGATATTTTGGATAATATTTATTAATTGAGAATGTCTCGTTTTAATTAGCAATTATTTGACCTACCCTACAGTGACACTTAGTTGTGGTGATTAAAATTCCTTAGGCTTTTAAAGTAAACATGTTTTGTGTATTTTAACATTTGCATTCATGCATCATATTTACTTTGCCTTAAATTTTGTTACGATATTTATGCAATTATTTATTGAAAAATATTTCTTAATTACTTTCAGCAAATATGTCAAATCCGATTTTCTCATTTTCTCAAATTTTAACTGGTGAAAACTTTGTCAAATGGAAAAGCAACATGAATATTCTCTTGATAAATGAAAACTATCATTTTGTCCTTAAGGAGGATTGTCCTTCAGTGCCTCCGGCTAATGCCTCTAAGGCTGTCTCAGAAAAGTATGATTGTTGGGTTGTTGCAAACAACAAGGCCCCGCTGCTACCTGTTAGCGGCAATGAATGAAGTGCTTAGAGCTAAGCACGAGGCCCTTGAATCTGCTAACGAGATTATGAAATCTTTGCAGGAAATGTTTGGACATCACTCTGAGAAGGCTTGCAACGTCATTATAAAAACAATTATGAACGACAAAATGAAGAATGGTTCTTCAGTTCGTGAGCACGTCCTCAAAATGATTCATCATTTTAACGAGGCTGAAATCAATGGTGTGAACATTGATGAAAAGACCCAAGTTGGCATGATCTTGGAAACACTATCTCCTGCTTTTCTCCAATTCAGAGCGAACTACGTCATAAATCATAAGATGAATAATTTGATGGAACTTCTGAAAGAGCTGCAGACCTATGAGACATTTATCAATGATAAGGTTGGCAAGGCCAATGTTGCTGAGGCCAATGTAGCTGAGGGGAAAGTTTTTTCTTCTAAGAATAAAAAGAAGAAAATTGTGGGAAAACAGAAGGGAAAAAAGAAGATCCAAAAGAGGAAGAAACAAGGTAAATCAGATTTACTAGTCATGGAAACATGCTTAGTTGAGAATGATTTCTCAAGCTGGATTATTGATTCAAGGGCATCAAACCATGTTTGTGTTTCTTTGCATATGCTTGAGTCATCTAAGGATCTTGAAGAGGGAGTTTTCACGATGAAACTTAGCAGTGGGAAAAGACTATTAGCGACAGCAGTAGGGACAGTGTGACTGTCATTTGATAATAATAAATATTTGTTTTTGAACAATGTTTATTTCATTCCGGATTTCAAACGAAATTTGATTTCGGTTTCTAAGTTGGTTGAACAATTTATTTCAAAGCTGACTCTGTTTCAATTTATAAGAATGGTATGAATATTTGTTCTGGTTATGTGGATAATGGTCTATATTTTGTTAAACCAATTTCCAATAACTTACTTCAAACCGAAATGTTTAAAGTCGCTGAACCAACCCCTAAAAGAAGAAAGATTTCTAATGACAAAGATGACACATATTTGTGGCATTTAAGGCTTGGTCACATTAACATAGATAGGATACAAAGACTAGCAAAAGATGGTCCTTTAAGAGAGCTAAAATTTAGCACTCTACCAGTTTGTGAATCCTGTCTAGAAGGTAAAATGACAAAAAGGCCTTTTTCGGTGAAAGGTGAAAGAGCAAAAACACCTCTAGAGATCATACATACTGATATATATGGCCCTTTGAATGTCAAAGCTAGAGGGGGCTATGAATACTTTGTCACATTTATTGATGATTATTCAAGACACGGATATGCATACCTGATGCAAAGAAAATCCGAGACCTTTGAAAAGTTCAAAGAATTCCGTGCTGAAGTTGAAAAGTAACTCAACAAATCAATCAAAACTCTTCGATCAGATAGAGGGAGAGTACCTAGATTATGAATTCAAGGACCACTTGATTGTGAATGGAATATTGTCGCAGCTCACGGCACCTGGAACACCATAACAAAATGGTGTAGCTGAAAGAAGAAATCGTACTTTGCTTGACATGATAAGATCAATGTTGAGCTATTCTTCTCTGCCTTCCTCATTTTGGGGATATGCGCTACAAACAACTGTATATATTCTAAATTTAATTCCATCTAAGTCAATCTCTAAGACTCCCTTAGAGTTGTGGAATGGTCGCAAACCTAGTTTGAGACACATCTGCATATGGGGGGTGCCCAGCACACGTGCTAAAGGGAAAGACTGGGAAGTTGGAACCTCGCTCGGAGGTATGCATGTTTGTGGGCTACCCTAAAGGAACGAGAAGAGGTCTGTTTTATAGCACTCAAGATAATAAAATATTTGTGTCGACAAATGCTACGTTTCTCAAGCATAACTATATGGCAGATTTCAAACCCAAAAGTAAAGTGGTTTTGGAAGAGTTGCTAGTTAATAAGATCGACCCCACACTAACAACAGTTGTTGAATGACAAAGAGAAGAGATAACTACTCGAGATCAAACACCACAGCCACCACGACATAGTGGGAGGGAAATAAGATTGCCCATCCGCTATCGTGAAGATAAAGAAGCATAAGTTGTAGTTACTGATGTCAATGATGATGATCCATTGACATATAAGATGGCAATGGATGATGTTGATCGAGTGAAATGGCAGGAATCCATGAAACTCGAAATGGAGTCTATGTACTCCAATTCAGTCTGGGAGCTTATAGATCTACCAGAAGGCGTTAAGCCTATTGGTTGCAAATGGATCTATAAGAGAAAGAGAGGAGCCGATAGGAAAGTGGAGACTTTCAAAGCTAGGCTGGTGGCAAAGGGTTTTACCAAAAAAAAAGGAGTAGACTATGATGATACTTTTTCTCCAATGGCCATGCTAAAATCCATCCGGATTCTCTTGTCTATTGCTGCTCATTATGACTATGAGATATGGCAAATGGATGTCAAGACGGCGTTCTTGAACGGTCATCTTGAAGAGACCATTCATATGGTCCAACCAGAGGGTTTTGTGGTCAAAGACCAAGAGCAGAAAGTCTACAAACTGCAAAGGTCCATTTATGGACTTAAGCAGGCTTCTAGATCTTGGAACATTAGATTTAATGAGGCCATAAAGTCTTATAGTTTTGAACAAAATCTGGATGAATCTTGTGTCTATAAGCAGATAGAAGGGGATAAAGTGGTCTTTTTAGTTCTTTTTGTAGATGATATTCTACTCATTGGGAATGATGTAGAATATTTATCAATGGTAAAGAACTGACTAGCCAGCCAATTCCAAATGAAGGATTTGGGAGAAGCAAGCTACACTCTTGATATCCAGATTATACGGGATCGCAAGAAGAGGCTTATGGCATTGTCTCAAGCTTTGTACATTGATAAGGTGCTTATCAGATTTGCAATGCAAAACTCCAAGAAAGGGAACTTGCCTTCTCGACATAGAGTTCATCTCTCTAAAGAGCAATGTCCTAAAACACCGCAAGAAGAGGAATATATGAGACGAATTCCATATGCATCGACAGTTGGTAGTCTAATGTATGCAATGTTGTGTACCAGACCTGACATATGCTTTGCAGTGGGAGTGGTTAGTCGATACCAGTCAAACCCAGGATTAGATCATTGGGTGGCAGTCAAGCATATTCTCAAATATTTGAGAACGACGAGAAACTATATGCTCGCATATTCTAGTATGGATTTGATTCCTATTGGATATACAGATTCTGATTTCCAATCAGATAGAGACTCTCGGAAGTCTACCTCTGGGGCGGTGTTCACTTTGGGAAGTGGAGCCATTATATGGAGGAGTATCAAGCAAATTTGTATTGCTGATTCAACCATGGAGGCTGAATGTGTAGCAGCTTGTGAAGCAGCTAAAGAGGTAGTCTGGCTTCGCAAATTCTTGAAAGATTTAGAAGTTGTTCCAGATATGCATAAGCCAATTAGACTCTATTGTGATAATAGTGGAGCAGTGGCCAATACCAAAGGACCCAGATATCACCGCAAAGGAAATCATATAGAGAGGAAATTTCACTTGGTGAGAGAGATTGTCAGTAAAGGAGATGTTTTAATTGAGAAGATCGCATCTGCGAATAACATAGCTGATCCGTTTACCAAGACATTACCAGTTCAGAATTTTGAACAACATCTTGAAGGGATGGGACTGAAAGACATGTCACATTTGCTTTAGCGCAAGTGGGAGATTGTTGGGATAAGTGCCCATAAACAAATGAGATGTATTATTTTGCTGATTTAATATGAGGATTTTTTTCAATATTATTTTTGCATGCATGTTTAGATGCTTTATAAATATCGAAAATCCTAGATTATTTAAATGTAACTTTAAATATTGTATATAAGTGTTATATACAGGATGATAATATTTAAAGTAAAATAATCTAAATTTGTCCATAATTAAAAATTAAAGTTGGGATCTTTAATTTAAACTTACAAGCGCGGTTCATTACATTCTGAATGAAATGATCTTATCCGGATTGTTAATAATGAGATTATTGGAATGAAAGCGCTTTATATAATTTGATTATATAGGACTGGAACACGATTAATTATGAATCTCTAATAATTTCCGTTGTCATATAGAGCATTCAAAATTAATCAATGATGGTCATATATGAATCAATTTTAATTCTGAGTAATTAGTAGACTCCTATTGTAACGCCCCCAAATCCACGTAGGGCTAATTACGTGAACTTGGGTCGCTACCTTACTTGCTTAACTTCAATCTTGAAAAAAATTTCGGAAAATTTTTTTTTTCTTTTCTTATAAACTTCTTTTTAAAATCATGACCTGAAAACTGCCCATGCATAAAACATAAAACCTTAAGCTTATCTTAAACATATCTTAAAACCGATTCTCATTCATAAAACTTAACCCCTTACTATGTACTCACTCGAGTACCAAGCTTTCACCCCTTGGGGAAGCTACTATACATAAACATAACATAAACCGTAGACCAGACCCGACCTAATGTGGATCGGTACAACACGGGGCAACTCGTTACCATATCTGCTGAAACTGAAACTGCACCATACATACTTAAAACATAATGTAAACACATTTTTTCTTTTCAAACATCTTTTGGAAACCCGTAGCAGTGTCCATTCCCACGTTTCACAGTCCGCAGCGCCATCTCTCCACAGCTTTGCATCAGGTATTGCCGGTAGGTTGCTTACCTACAGCATGAACGTAAGTAGTGAGCTAAAAGCTCAGTAAGCACAATATTCAATCCGCATGCAAATGAAAGTGCAAGAATACGTGAACCAATTATGATTTCTTATTAATCAGATTATGGTTCCCTATATAATTCTATACCATGTGCGCACGTACTGAGGTACATAACCATGGAGTGGTTGAAGGCGGTCCGTCCGATCCAACTCAAACTATGAAACAAAATGTTTAACATGGAGTAGTGGAGACAGCCCATCCAATTCAAGTGAAACCATAGAACATACCGTTTGAACTTACCACGGAGGCAAGCCAATACAACACAATAATCATTGCTTAACTTATCTCATATCTCAAGAACTTGTTCTTACCATATAGTTCATTATCAGTGAGCATGCTTCGTGATGCCATGATATCGAACATAAAACATAACTTACTTCATCGTAACATACTATCTCATAACTTAACATGCCATAACATACTGCATCGTAACATAACATCATACATAACATAACATGCTTCATAACATACTTCATAACATGCTTCATAACATACTACATCTTAACATGAAACATGAACATACTGCATCTTAACATATCATCATGACATCTCACATCTTAACATAAACATACTACTTCATAACATCATAAATCATAAAATGCCATTCATGATATCATAAAACCTCTTATGTAAACAAACATGTGTTCATGCTGTAGGCGGAGTTGTACTTACCTTCCGTCCTACGTGCTTGATTTATTATCCCAACTAACGCTGTTCCTCTTCCGAGTACAGCTGTAGGTTCTGCCTGCTCGATAAAGGACATGCTCTAATTTAAACTCATAAAATGTTGGTGACCTAACCAACATGCTTATCCTACATGGTCTTGGTTGTATGTCCCTTTGTGTAAAAAAAAAATATCTTACTTGGTTATATTGGATAACCTCGTGTACTAAGCTCATAACATACTGTTGAGGTTAGATCATCTTCCAACCCTGGCTTTATCCTTAAACCACAAATCATCGGGTTAAATCCATTAACCCTTTAGCTTAGCTTAATCGGTGTCCTTTAGGGTTACATTGGATAACCCTTAAGGTCAAACTAAACCAATGTTATTAGTCAACCAAAGTCAACTATGGTTAACTCCGGTCAACTACGGTCAACTATGGTCAACCCCCCTATGGGTCAACCTTTGGGCCTCGGGCTTGACCCGGTAACTTGGGTATAACTCCCGGTTACCAATCGTAAACTAATCGCTTGCTGTACTCTAGCTTGAAAAATGCCTTTTCCTTACTTGGAAAACTTAGGGAAATTAATCCCAAAACTCTTTACTTCACTTATAAAAATTCTTCACTTAAATCATAAAAATCCAAACTCTTGGATTAGTGCTTTATAATATCATTTGAGGTTGAAAACCGCCCTTGGAACAGTTTTCAATAGTCAAAACAATAGTTTGTAGAAGAAAAGCAGTTTTCTAGAAACATTTGTAAAACTAGTGGTGCAGGAATTTTCGGATTCCCTGCGCACCCTTCGTAAAACGATCCCATTTTAAAAATTGGTTTGTAATCTGAAAAAGTTTTCTTCACGAAAGTTCCAGCTCTTGAAAAATGCTAAAACTTTTGTATTTTACAAAAATTCCAGTTCGGTCTAGATTCGTACCAGTTTTTGTTTGAAACTGGCTGACCCCGAAAAACTAAGTGAAAACTGGGTCTGGGGATCAGCCACAGGGTTTTGAGGAAAACGGAGGCTATTGGAGCCTCGTTTCAAGAATCTGTTCACGATGTCCCCTAGAAAAAGTCATTCTGGACAACTTTTATGTTTTACGTTTTTCCTAATTCGGCCTCTAAAGGCCTTATATTTCACTTTTCCAAAAACTGGGCAGATCCTATCCGAATCTGCCAGTTTTTGTGCTTACTTGGTTTTACGTATCCTACTTCGCGGAACTAACTCAACCGAACACGCGGGAGCCTAAGTAACCAACATGCAGCGTTAACTAATATCCCACATAAATCAACACGTGATTCTAACGCAGCCATGCAACCCAAACCAAATCTGCACTAACCTAGGGTTGCATGAACTAGAGCTTGCACCACATACATTGAACCATTCATTCAATACCATAGCTAGCTCTAACATCCTAACAAGCAAGCCACAATCGGCTGCACTTAAAGCAGGGAACATACCAACCAATAAGCCATGCAATCCTAGCATGCAAACAAGCACAAATATAATGCATACAAGCATAAACAAAACCATAAGCAAACCACCCTTAACACACCCTAATCAAGCACCACACCTAGTCTAGGGCATTAACCATAAAACTTGAGCTTATGTTCTTACAAACCATGCTTGGAAATACACTTAAATTTCCCAATTAAAGCTTAAACCAAAAGCTTAGGGTTATAGGGTTTACCCCTAGAATTTTGGAAGTTGGTTCAAGCTTGGATCCGAACTTCCCTTACTCCCTCTTGGCTGCCTTCACAGCCGGATTTCCCCTCCAAATGGGGTTCCAATTTTTAGCCATGCACATACAAACATACTCATAAATATCCCATTTAACTTGCATGGAAAAATGCTAGAGTTTGAGGGAGTTTTACCTTAGCTAACCCTAGGGATGGGTTAGGGTATCCAAACCGAAAATCCTCCCTCCCTTTGGCTCTCCAATCACTCGGCTTTAGCTCTCCAAATGGCACCAAAATTTTTCACCAATCTTGGTGAATGCTTGCAGCCAAAGCCGAAGCCCCTAGACCCATATCCTTCAAATTTTTCTCTCTTATTTTCTGCACATACAAGCCGAACCCACTAGCTCACCTAGGCACCAAAAATCTTTTTGGTTTCTTGGTTGGTGATTTCTCACCCCCTCGGCCACTTTCTCCAACTTTTTCACCAAAATTTCTAACCCTTTTCTTCCTCTCCCATGCACGGCCACTGCCCAGAAAATTGACCCCAAATTTCCAGATTTTTCCCCCTTGGTTCTAGCTTCAAAACCGAGCACACCAAGCTAGCCTCCCATGGCTTTTACAACTTTTTCTCTTGGTTCTCTCTTGGTTTCTCTCTTCCTCTCTCTCTCGGTTTTGGGGTGCAGAAAAATGGCAAGAGTTTGGCCAAATTTTCTGATTTAAATGATTAAATGCCACCCCTATTTATAGGCATTTGTAAACTTTCTAAAAATTGCACTTTAGCCCCTTAAAAATCCAAAATTGCATACTTGGCATGCAAGGTGGCAAGGTGGCCGGTTATTGCCTTGTAGAACAAGGCTAGGATGACATCATTGCTTACATCATGGCTTACATCATCACTTACATCATCAAATTTCTAAAATTTGCACTTTTGCCCCAAAAGATAAAATTCTTGCAAAAATGCCCCCTAGGTGGCCGGTTGCTTCCTTGGTGAACAAGCCAAGCTTATCTCATCATGATGACATCATCTTGATGACATCATGTGCTTACATCATCAATTTTCCAAAATTTGCACTTTGACCCCAAAAGTGAAAATTCTTGCATTTATACCCCTTAGGTGTCAGTGGCCGGTCATTTTCTTGCCTTTCAAGTAAATGACATCATCTTGATGACATCATGCTTACATCACATATTTTCCAAAATTACACTTTTGCCCCTAAAGACAAAATATTTGCAATTTTGCCTCCATAGGTGGCCGGGCCTTACTTGTCTTGCAAGGCAAGTCATTGCCTCAGTGTGACATCATCTTGATGATATCACTATGCTTACATCATCAAATTTCTAAAATTTACACTTTTGCCCCAAAAGTGAAATTTTTGACATTTTTGCCCCTGTATGTGGCCGACTCCAATGGGTTACTTGGTGACCAAGTTTTCTATATTTTCATGTCCTTTTGCCCTTGACCTTAACTAGGTGTGCTTGATTTTCTAGGGTGGTTTTAAAGCCTGTTTGAGCTATCTCGCCCATACTGACATATTTTACAGTATTTTCCCATACTACATCATACAATACTGTCAAGTCAACCCGTTGACCACTCTTGGTCAAACTTTGACTTTCTTGGTCAAATTTGACTTTTTCGGTCAAACTTTGACTTTTCCGAAATTACGTCCTTTTTCGTTCTTTTCAACTAGAAAGGGTGTTTTCTAACCTTAAAAACCTATTTTGAGTCTTATCGAGCCATAAGATCTCATAAAAAGTATGAAAAACTCTTAACCGAGCTTTTCCGTAAATATCACAACATATGCACATAATTCCTTCGAAGAGAAAATGACAACATGAAATTTCTAGGTATTACACCTATTTATTGTATCATATTTTTTGACATATCGAGTAATGACACAAATGAATAGTGTCAAATTCTTGGTATATTGGAAATATAATATGATAAGTAACCGGGAATATTAATATACAAGATGAAATCCATTCCTTCGTAAAGAAGTTAGATGGACGGTTCCCTTAAGTGTTGATTTAGGACTTGAATAATGAGAGCGCTCAATTTATGATTAGATCATAAATATATTATTCATTAGAGAATCAATGGTACTTAAGGAGAAAGATATAATTAAAAAGGTTAATGGAAAATACCTAGCTTTAATTATAAACCGTTTATGGAGGATTGATTTATATGTAGTGACTATATCAATGGGCATTTCAAATTCTTTAAATATAATTAGTTTTATAATTTTAAAAGTGCAATTCCAAATTTTTAGTGGAATAATTTGGAATTAATAATTTTGATATTTTAATTAAGGTGTTAATTAATTGTCAAAATTATTGGAGCTTAAAATTATAAAGTCTATAGTTCCTCTCAATGGCTCCATTGAATCATGTGAACATTATTTTATATTGGGTTAATTTATTAATTTAGAATTGAGAATTATATATTAATAATCACGTAACAAATTAATTGGATTAATTTGTATTTTAAATAATATGATTATTTAAAATAAATTTAAAATAGTTTTAAATTAGAGATTATACAGTGTGGTAAGGACCACATCGTAGTTGTGCACCACAGCATGATTCACATAATATCTGCAGAGTGTATGTGGAATTTTGAATCTTAAATTTTGAATTTTGATGTATGTGGAAGAGAACATATCACTTATTTTATTTTGAATAGTTCAAAAGAAAAATTAAAAAGAAAAAAGATAATTGATATATGATGGGAGAGAGATTTTCTCTCTCCCATGTCCTTAATACACGCCCACTATAGGAAGATAGTGGGCGTGCAAGTTGTTCCACAAAAGGAGATTGAATTAATTAATTGATTAATTAATTAATTTAAAAAAATATAAAAGATGAGCGTCAGTTATTTCTCTGCAATACTAAAAAGAGGGTACATATGATGTATCTAAAAAAAATGGAAGATATATTTAATACCTTTTTGATAGAGAAATATATATACGTAACTTTTCCTTCAGAGAGTTTTTTCTCCTCTTCTCCTTCACTTTGTCTCATGAGTTAAGAACACAGAGTGAATCAAAATTCAAATGTGTGATCAAACCCAAATTCAGAAATGCCCACTCATTTCCTGTTTATCGTGATTTAGAGAACGCTGAGAAAGAATCATTGGTGTTTCAAAGGATTTGGAGTTCTCAAGAAGATTGGTGTTTCCGAAAGATTTGGAGTACTTAAGAAGGTTCTTGAAGGAGATCAAGAATTTCAACCTAATCGGATAACGGTCAATCTCTAAACTTTCTTGTTAATTTATTTATTAAATTAATATAAGTATTGTCGTCGGAAAAATTTTTGAGAAAAATTTTTATATGTGCCATTTGATCCATACTATGCTTCCGCTAAATTTTTAAAAAACTGGTTTTCGAAACCAACACATCTAACACCGCCATTCCCACTTTTCAACGATATTTTAGCATGAATTGGAGAAGTTCAGTACAATGGTGCATTAGGGGCTTCGACAGGTCCCCTGTCGAGACAAGTCCCCTACATGCTGATATCAGCCACTGTTTTAACATTTGAATTTTACTTACTTGTCACAAAACCATCCAATGGTGTATAAAAGTTTAGTGGTATTCAAATCAAGGGGCAAACCCTTGAAACTAGGATAGCACCTCTCTCTCTTTTTTGTTTTCTTTTCTTTTCATTTCTTTTCTTTTTTCTGTTTTTTTTTTTCCTTTTCCTATTTGTTTACTGACTTTTCTTCTTTTCTCTCGATCATTCTTTATTATTTCTCACTTGTTTATCTTCACTAAAGTAATTTTCTCTTCGGTCTTCATTGACGATGACTCAGCAACTTGATGTCGTAGGGAAAACGAAAGAAAAGTTCATTTTGTTTAATTTTATTTTCGACTTTTATGAAAGAAAGTGTGAATCTAGTGTACAAGTTTCCCTTAAAATAAGTACAAAATTTGTCACCGCGGTAATAATTTATCATTTATCTACTTGAATTCTAATTAATCTGTTTTCTTATGTTATTGTCTCATTTGTTGTCCTTTTGTTAAATTTTGACACATCATTAAATTTTCATAAATTAGTTTTTCTAAAGTTTTAATTTAGATAAGGATAAAAATTAATCAATTTTTTCTTCAACTCTTTTTTTCCCTCTTTACAACCTTTTTTGAATCTAGAAAGTGTTTACGACTCAGAAATTAAATGAATAAGAGATAAGTTCTAAATAAAAGTTTACTTCTTGAATAAGTGTATATTAATCTATTGGAATTTTTAGTTTTAATTTTATTTCATCTAATTGATAGATTTTTTTTTTCAATTATTGCTTGAATTTTGATACAATTTAATTGATTTTTCTATTTATGTTCATGATCTGATCCGATCCGATCCGATCCAATTTGATCTAATCTATGTGGTCTATTTATGCGGTAGGTGTGGAGGAGGCGGTTGCAAGTGGTGGTGTTCACCGACATTAGTAAATGTTTTTCAACAGTTTTTTTTGTTGTGGCTCGGTGTTTCTCATGTAGTTCATATCTGCATATAAAATGTTTAGTATACCTAACACTTTTCAAACCCTAAGGATGTTGAAAACAATTGATTGATTGTATGCAGACTGGAAAATGAGCAAAGTTAATCATATGATCGAAATATTATATATCTATTAAAAAAACCAAAATATCACTGTTCAAAATGAGAGTGATGAGCATAGTGTGAGAGAGACATATGTATGTAACTCACATTAATTAGTTGAGCATGAAATCTAGGCAATGTGTATTTACAAACCTCGTGAAACTAGAACATATAATTGTCTCAATATATTCAATAAGGATTTGAAAAAATAAGCATATCTTTAGAAGTTTTATTGAAAGGAGAGACTTTCATCATTAGAAGTACAGTTAATTTTAAATTTAATATTTAATTGCCAGTAATTTAATAGATTAACTCTTTCATCTAATTATCATTACTTTATTACTGTTTAAAATTACAAAATATTAAAAATTTACTTTTACGAATTTGAAAAGTTAATAAAAGATTATTAAGATTAAACATATACTCTAGTGTCTGGTATCCTATTTTTGTCGGACACAAACGACACTTGTACCGATTAATCTCTTGAGTTGTATCAAGTAATTGAGTTGTACCGATTTATCTCTTATGTTGTTCCCTCCCCCTACCCCCCTCTCTCCCCGCCCGCTAGGTTAGATGCTAGATGGGAAAGTATTCCTAAAAGTAAATATAACATTACAAATAAAATCACATTAGAATACAAACAAGATAATATTATTTTTTATACTTTTTGATGGTAGATATAACATCGACATGAACATAAACATTGAAGATGGTCATAGTTCATCATACAAACTCGAACCTGTGAACTTCTAGCTTTATTTTCAATAAACAAAAAGGAAAAGACAAAATATTTTTTATATAAAAAAAAAAAAAAAAGCGATACTGCTAATGACATTTTTCCCCCTAAATTGGTCGTGGGAAGTGGTTAGTGCTTTAAGAAGGGGGAAAAAAAGGGGGTTAAAAAAATTAAGAAAAGAGTATAGACAAGGCTTAAGCAAATGGCAGGTTGGTGTTTTGTCTACTAATTAGTTATTGGCCAAACTAATTGTTGATGTCGTAATCTGTTCCGACCACAAAGGACCATTCCTGATGGTACCCCAGTAACATAGGGGCAGAGGTATCCATTTGTCCGGATAGTAGATAGGTAACCCGACCTGATTCGACCATAGCAGGTTCTCGGGGAATATGGCTACCCGACTAGATTTTACCTCCTCCCTGAGCTGAACCACGTACTCGGGTTAGAACGTACCCCGAGCACCCTTCCTCGGGAGATATACCCATCACAGGCAGTGGTCTCCTGAGACCCCATTCCTGTTACCTAACCTCTGACACAAGTTATGTCACTGTACCCATCAACGCCAGACTTTGCCCACCGGCTGCCACACCACGTCACATCGCCACCCGCTGCCACCTACTCTGACAGGGGCTACCCCTGCTGGCACGGGCGACGTGCCATCCTAGGGTCCCCTACACCTAACCAGGGACATGTGGCACCAGTCCATTGGACCTATAACCCCTACAAGCCTAAGGCCTATTCACCCACCAGGTGCCCTAGGTAGCCGACCTGACTGGCTTGCCCTAAGCACCCTGACCCGCGAGAGGCACCTATAAATAAAGGATGAATCGACAAATTCAAATATGGTCATTTTTGCCTTGCCAAAGCTCTGCCTCTCCCTTTGCTCATCAGTTCTCCAACTGACTTAAGCATTGGAGTGCCCGCGACAGACACCACACCGGTGTCCCCATCATTCCGAGATGCTTCCTTTTGCAGGTGATCAAGACGGAGCAACAGGCCTGTCCTGACCGGACTACCCGACTACACTGGGTGTTGCTACCGAAGGTATTTTCGGCATCAACATTTTGGTGCTAGAAGGAGGGTCCCCGCCTTTCCAGCAACCACAACCTCACCCTACGCACTCCCAGAGCACTCGACTACTCAAGAAATGGATGAGCAAGCTAACCAGGACATCTAGGATGACAAACCCGCTTCACCAAGTTCTCTAGAACCCCGAGTTGTCGTGACGAATCGCGAAGTGGGCGATAAAACTTGAAGAGTTTAATATCGAGTACATCCCCCGCGCTACGATCAAAGCACAAGTGCCGGCTTACTTCGTGGCCGAATTCACGTATGCTCTCGAACCGACTCTAGAATACTCAGAGAATGCAATTGATGGGCCGGCTGAAGACGGCCCGGCAGCCAATAACCCGAGCAGCGGGGGATGAAAGCTATTCATCGATGAGTCCTCCAACTCGGGGGGCTCCGGAGCCGAGGTAGTCCTAGTAAGCCTGGACCAATACAAGTCCAGCCAAGCACTCTACTTCAACTTCAAAGCATCCAACAACGAAGCGAAATACGAGGCTATGATAGCCAGACTCGGCTTAGCTTGGGAACTCAGAGTACAGGATACCGAGATTTTCAGTGACTCGATGCTCATCGCCAATCAGGTAACCAGGGAATTCCAGGCAAAGGAGGAGCAAATGGTGAACTACCTGGAGAAGGTGAAGACCCCGCTCGGTCAGTTTAGGAGCCAGCTTGTGACCCGGGTACTGCGTTCTGAGAATATCAAGGCAGATGCCCTTGCTTGACTAGCCTCGGAAATGACTTAGAGGGTCTTGTCTCGTTCCCCATAAAACGACTTGACCACCCGAGCATTGAGCGAGAATAGCAGGTCCTCTGTTCCGAAAACGTGACCACCTGGATGGGTCCAATCATCAGTTACCTCTCTGAGTCTCAGTTGTCCGAGAACCGAGAAGAAGCCCAAAGGATTAAGAACACCTGGGCTAGGTACACGCTTATTGACAGAAGGCTGTATCATCGAGGGTATTCTGCTCCATATCAGCGGTGCGTTGGACCAGCTGAGGCCGAATACCTGATAAAGGAGACCCAATAGAGTCAAGTCCCATGACCAGGCACCGACCAGGGTTAGAACTGCCCAATCAGGACCGAACATCTGCCCTTGTAGACACCAACTCCTGTGGTTCTCGGACCACGGAGTCAAGTCCCATGACCAGGCACTGACCAGAGTTAGAAGTGCCCGACTAGGACCTAACATTTGCCCTTGCAGACACCAACTCCTGTGGTTCCCGGACCACGGAGTTAGGTCCTATGATCGGACACTGACAAGATTTGGAAATGCTCGATCAGGACCCAATAGTTGCCCTTGCAGACACCAACTCCCGTGGTTCCCGGACCACGTAGTCAGGTCCCATAACCAGGTACCGACCAGAATTCGAAGTGCCCAACCATGACCCAACATCTGCCCTTGCAGACACCAACTCCCGTGGTTCTCGGACCACGGAGTTAGGTCCCATGATCGGGTACGAACGACAAGTCTACCTTGGTCACCGTCGGGTTCGACATAGTGAACCCGACTAGACCACTATAGCCGACCACCCCTCAATGGCGAGAACAAATGCCGAGCAACGAGCGACTAGACGAGGAACGTGATCACTCTGTGCAAGTACATGGAGCATCCCAGGTCAAATCAGCACAGAGATGCTGGGGGGCTTATGTTGATGTCGTAATCTGTTCCGACTACAAAGGACCATTCCCGATGGTACCCCGGTAACATGGGGGCAGAAGTATCCGTTCGTCCGGACAGTAGACAGGTAACCCGACCCGATCCGACCATAGTAGGTCCTTGGGGAACACAGCTACCCGACCAGATTTTACCTCCTCCCCGAGCTGAACCGTGTACTTGGGCTAAAATGTACCCCGAGCACCCTTCCTCGGGAGATATAGCCATCACAGGCAGTGGTCTCTCGAGACCCCACTCCTGTCACCTAACCTTTGACACAAGTCATGTCACTGTACCCATCAATGGCAGACTTCGCCCACCTGCTGCCACACCCCGTCACATCGCCATCAGCTGCCACCTGCTCTGACAAGGGCTACCCCTGCTGGCACCGGTGGTGCGCTACCCTAGGGTTCCCTGCACCTAACCAGGGACACGTGGCACCAGTCCATTGGACCTATAGCCCCTGCAAGCCTAAGGCCTACTTGCCCACCAGGTGCCCTAGGTAGTCGACCCGGCTGGCTTGCCCCGAGCACCCTGACCTGCGAGAGGCGCCTATAAATAGAGGATGAATCCACAAATTCAGGTATGGTCATTTTTGCTTTGCCAAAGCTCTGCCTCTCCTTTCGCTCATCAGTTCCCCAACTGACTTAAGCATCGGAATGCCCGCGGCAGACACCACACCGGTGTCCCCATCATTCCGAGGTACTTCCTTTTGCAGGTGATCGAGGCGGAGTGACAGGCCTATCCTGACCGAACTACCCGACTACACTGGGTGTTGCTGCCGGAGGCATTTTTCGCATCAACACTAATTATGAGATAAAGAAGTGAATAATAATTTTATCATAAATAATCAAAGTAATTAACTAGTAGGTTTTAAAAATATTTAGAGTATATGGCAATAAATAATAAATTTAAAGCAGATAGTTTTCTGAGAAAATCTGGTAAACAAACACCCAAAGGCACATCAACAAGGTTAATATTTTTTACCTTTGATTTCTTTAACCGAATCAAATCTCTCTCTCTCTCTCTCTCTCTCTATACATGCCGCCATAAGTTTTTTTTGTTTTTTTGTTTTTTTGTTTTTTCAAAATGCTTGAAATTATTAAATATGATTAATATATGATTCAATATAAAAAGTAAAATAAAATACACATTTACCTAATTGTTTCTTTATGAAAATACAAATTATTATGTTAATAATTCAACCTACAATTTTCTTTAAATTTGAACTTGGATGGTATGTTTTCTTCATATGTAAAATTATGTGTTAAAGCAATGTGCAAATGTGTGAGCTATAATATTAGCTAACCGAAAAATAGCACAATAAGAAGCCAACACCTAACGCACCTAAAAGAACATAAATATCCTCTAAGATAGAACCAACAGGGACTAAGAGTCATCGGATTGAATAAAGCCTAACCGCCTGGATAGAGTCACTGTCTAACATCTAGACTCGCAAACCACTACTCTCTTAAGCATAGGTTGTTCGCACAATAAAAAAAATACATAAAAAACAAAACTTTAATTTCTCACTTTTTTTCGACTTGTCCCTATTAAAATAATTTTTTTCATTTATAACCTCACTTTTTTACTTCTATTTTTCCTTTTTATTTTTCTTATTTGCTTTAAATCTTATATTTTTAATCATTTCTTCTGAAAAGACTTTTTCTTTATGATATACATCTGTTAAAATTTTAAAATATGATTTTTTTTCCCTCAATTACATTCTTTGTTAAATTTTTTTTAATTAATGTCTAAAAATTTAACAAATTTAACCTGGATGTGAATGGCACGTGCTCAAAAACTAGTGTGTGTATATATATAAATAGCAGTAGAGCCATTGCATTATGTTAGGGGCTTCGACAGGGTTCCCTCTGTCTGAATTTGGATACAGGTCCCCTACAGCCACTGTTTCAACATTTGGATTTTACTTAGGGGGTGTTTGGTGAATAAATTTAATTTAAGATTTTTAAGTTTAAATAGTAATTTTTGTTGACTTTTCAGAAAAGATAAAAAAAAATTTCAGAAAAGATAAAAAACTTTTTTAAAAAAAGATTAAAAAAAATAATTTAACTCAAATTAAACTTAAGTGTCAAACAAGTTCTCAGTGCAGTACTGGGTTTAAGGAGGTCTCGTGTGAAACACGTAGTTATCCGTAACACGTAGACTAGCAGACCCCGAGAAACACGTTTAGTCATTTCCCTTAAAAAAAAGTAAAAAATGAGAATATTAAAGAAATAATAATTATCTGGACATCTCCTTATAATTTTGCCCCTCTAATTTCTAAATCAATAATTTTATCATTCATATTTTTAATTTATTTTCTAATAATTTGGAGTTTGAATTTCCCATTTTGTCCCTATGTATATATCTTTGTTTAAACATGCACTCTTTCATTTTCAAATTTTTTCTCTCTTCAATTCTCTTTCTCTCTCTCTTCTTATCTATCCGATCTCTCTCCTCCCCCATCACCCGTCTTCCCCTCCTTCTCTCTGTCACAACCAAAATCTTTACGGACTCACGATTTACTTAGAAATAACATAAATCTAAATCTATATCATGTATGTTAATATGAAGTTCATGATTTGATTTATCAAAATATGTTTAAATTTTATAGTATTATAAGACTCTATTACAGTTTATTAAGTCAATGATAAGGCTTTATGATAAAAAAGACAGAATCATGATTTATGATTTTGTTCTGGCCAATGAATGACTAAGATAATTTATAATATGATTAAGACGGTATTGTCATATAATAACTTGTTAACAACCTATATTGATTATTTTTATTAACCAAATATAATATATTTTTATTAACTTAATATTATGTAACTATCCTAATTACTATTAACGTTATTAGAGTAAATAGATAACTTTTTTTTTTATCACAATGTATTATTATGTTTCTATTTTTATATTTTTTATTATTTACTCATTTTAATTTATTTTTTTACTCTTTTTTATTTTTTTAAACAAAAAATTATACAATTTAATTTATTGTCTTAATATTATAATGATTATTTTACTTTTGATTAATGGTATGATAATAAATAAATAAAATAATTATTTTTTAATTTTTGAAAACATAATAAATAAAAAGGTATACAAGTACATTTATAGCAATTAATTTCGATTCATATTCCAAGTAAACGCATGAATGACATTGACAGTGATTCCAACTTCAATTCCTGAAACCTAAGGAAAAAAACATATTCTGATTTTAAATCTTGACTCTAAATCTAACCCATTCTGAATTTTACCCACTCTGATTCATGATCACTTTATTTACTTGTGAGTAAACATCCTACGAGTTGCTGAGTCATCGTCAATGAAGACCGAAGAGAAAAATGACTTTTCACGTCCGTGTCAGTTTCTCTGATTAACTTTAAAGTCTCTTTTAATCGGAACCATTGCTTCCCAATGTATTTCATTTTAATTTATGTTTGTTCGGTGAGAATGCTTGCCCAAAGCAGGTCTAAAATTAATAAGGCTAGTCCTTTATGACATATGATTAAGTGCGACGTGCCTCAGCGGTAAGTTTGAGAAATAATAAAAGAAAAGAAGAAAAGTCAGTAAACAAACAGGAAAAGAAAAAAAAAAATAAAAGAAAATAAAAGAAAACGAAAAAGAGAGAAAGGTGTTGTCCTAGTTTTAAGGGTTTGCCCTTGATTTGATGCCACTAAACTTTTATACACCATTGAATAGTTTTGTGACAAGTGGCTAAAATCAGTGGCTGATATCAGCATCGAGGGGACCTGTCCCCAAATTCAGAAAGGGGGACAAAAGGCAAGAAAAAGATACTTTATGCATGTGCAATGGCTCCACTGCTGTATATGTAGACATATATATATATATATATATATATATATATAGACACATTAGTTTTTGAGGGCGTGCCATGTACTTTCAGGTTAAATTTGTTAAATTTTTAGACATTAATGAAAAAAAAATATTTAACTAAGAATGTATTTGCGGGAAAATGAAATCATATTTTAACCGATATAAATCATAAAGAAAAAGGATTTTCATAAGATATAATTAAAACATAAGATTTAAAGCAAATAAGAAAAAATAAAAAGGAAAAATAAAAGGAAAAAAGTGAGGTTATAAACGAAAAACATTATTTTAATAAGGACAAGTCGAAAGAAAGAATGATAAAATTTTAGGAAAATAGACACCAAAAAAAAAACCTACAAAATGATCAAAATGATTCATAAACACTTTCTAGATTCAAAAAAAGTTGTAAAGGGGGAAAAAAAGAGCCGAAGAAAAAATTGGTTCTTATCCTTATCTAAATTAAAACTTTAGAAATATTAATTTATGAAGAATTAGTAATGTATCCAAATTTAACAGGAGGACAACAAATAGGGTAATAGTATGAAATAACAGATTAATTAGAATTCAAGTAGAGGATGACCAAATATTACCAGAGTGTCAAATTTTGTACTAGTTTTAAGGAAAACTTGTACACTTTCTTTCATAAAAGTCAAAAATAAAATACAAAAAAAATTGAATTTTTCTTTCGTATTCCCTACAACGTCAAGTTGCTGAGTCATCCTCAATGAAGACCGAAGAGAAAATGACTTTTTCAAGTCCATGTTAGATTCTCTCATTAACTTTGTCTCTTTCAATTGGAACCATTGCATCACAATTTATTCCATTTTAATTTATATTTGTTAGGTGGGAATGCTTGACCAAAGCAGGTACAGAATTTATAACGTCAAGTGTGGCACGTGATTAAGATTAATGTGTTTTACTAGTATACGAGTTCAAAGGTTCAGACTTGTAAAAATTTTACTAAATTTATTTGAGGAGAAAATTCCTCATTCTGAAAAAGAATTTCACGAAAGCAATTAAAAAACAAAACGTAATTTAAAATAATTCCCTTGCAACCTGGATAGTCATTTATTAGAAATTTAGGCCAAATAAAGAGTTTTTCTTTTTAATATATTTCAAATTCATAAGATATTATCCATATATATTATATATATTATGTAGGAGCATAATATCTTCAACAATAAATATATTCAAATAAATGATTCAAATTTCAAATTTCTTTAAATTTGTATCTTTACACGATCAAGATGATGATGTAACATGGACTAGAAATAAACATCAAAATTGGACAAATCTAAATTAACCTGAACCAACAACTTGTTTTTGATTTTTCTATACAAGTTACCATAAACGTCAACACTTAAAAAACCTAGCAGATATAAGGGGAAAAAAAAAAAAAAAAACCTTTCAAATAATTGAATTTCATACTTTTTAAATTGTAAATAAGTAAAGAAACAAAAATATATTAAAAATGTTAAACAAATAGTAATAAATATAAATATCAAACTTTTAATTGTGTGAATATTAAGAAATATTAAATGTAAAATTCAAAATCATAAAAATAATAATTAAGTACTTGAAAAAATTAAATGACAAGTGAACTAGATATCAATAATTAGTTTTAATTTAGGGTCAATTTGGTGAATGAGTTTGAGTTAGAAATTTTAAGTTTTAATAGTAAATTTGTGTTGACATTTTAGAAAAGACAAAAACTTTTTTAGAAAAGACAAAAAAAATTTTCAAAAAAAGATAAAAACTGAGTTGAAAATTTTAAATTTAGAATGGGAAATCAAACGAAACCCTTAGTGAAGATAAACAAGTGAGAAATAATATATAACGATCGAGTCAATAAACAAACAGGTGAAAAAAAAAATTAATGAAATTAAGTACATCATGACAACTTTGATTTTTGAAGTTTTACTTTCGGAAAATTAGTCTTTAAATTTTTACTTCTCATAATTTTGATCCTGAAATTAAAATTAATGAAAGATTGGTTGAATTTAAAGTTGTTAATCATGTATCGATTCCATGAAGTCATGGAATTTTACAGACACAACATAGCACTACATGTAATATGTCCTTAAAACATGATCATTTTGTAGATGCGATATCTTTGTTTACCTTAGAAAATTTTTTGTCAGTTGTAATATTAGGAACCAAAATTGTCAATAAAAAAAAAAGTTTACAACTAATTTACTTAACTTAAAATTTAGTTACCAAAAAATAACATGATGTATTGTGATTGCATGCATTTAGTGATAATTTTATACCTAGTTCCACCAAAAGGTGAAAAGTTCAAATATGCTCACCCTCAACTTCAAAATATATATATATATATATATATATATATATATATAAGATGTACACTTTTTATCACTGCTAAAAATCCTAAAAACACGATCATTTTGTATTTAATGTCACAATTTATTAAAAATTATTGGTTATTCTCAACAGGGATGCAATATCTTTGTTTACTTTAGAAAATTTTTTGTTAGTTGTACTATTAGGAACCAAAATTGTCAATAAAAAAAAAAAAAAAAGTTTACAACTAATTTACTCAACTTAAAATTTAGTTACCAAAAATACCGTGATGTATTGTGATTGCATATGTTATCTAGTGATAATTTCATATTTAGTTCCACCAAAAGGTGAAAAGTTTAAATATGCTCACCCCCAACTTCAAAAAAAAAAATATATATATATATATATATATATAAGATGTACATAATTCAGGAATTAAACTTACTAATTATCTTAAATATAGTACTTTTACATTTGGCTAAAAATACAACTGAAGAAATAAATTAGAAACTGACCGTCGCAGTTTCGGTAGTAGACCCTCCATGATTTGGCCGTGGAAAGCAATTACCATTCATATCATAGTCCACTTGAATGGAATCAATGGCATTCCTTATTCTTCATTCCGCAATGACGGTCAGACATAGTATAATCACTACTACAAAAGTTGGCTTACACGACTGAAAATACACGACGGTTTTTGTGAAACCGTCGTCTTAAACAAGATTACACGACGGTTTTGATGAACCGTCATGTAATCCGGAACCGTCGTGTAATCTGGCAGCATTTCAAAAAAAAAGAAAAAAAAAAGGATTACATGATGGTTATATAAAACCGTCGTATAATCCTACGAAAATTTTTAAATTTTTCAAAATTTCAAATTAAAAAAAAAAAAAAAGTATTGCACGACGGTTTTTATAACCGTCGTGCAATCCTTTTTTTTTTTTTTTTTTTTTTTTTTTCAGATTTTCAAAATTTTCAAATTTGAAAATTTTCAAATTTTCAAATTAAAAAAAAAAAAAGGATTACACGACGGTCATAATAAAACCGTCGTGTAATCCTCGGATTACACGACGGTCCTAATGTCCATCATGTAATCCTCCGAAAATTTTTAAAATTTTCAAATTTTCAAAAAAAAAAAGGATAACACGACGGTTCTAAAAACCATCGTGCAATCCTAAGATTACACGACAGTTTTGAGCAAAACCGTCGTGTAATCCTCCGAAAATTTTCAAATTTTCAAAATTTTCAAAATTTCAAAATTTTCAAAATTTCAAAATTTCAAAATTTTCAAATTTTCAAATTAAAAAAAAGGATTACACGACTGACATTAGGACCGTCGTGTAATCCTCGGATTACACGACGGTCCTAATATCCGTCTTGTAATCCTCCAAAAATTTTTAAAATTTTCAAATTTTCAAAAAAAAGGATTACACGACGGTTCTAAAAACCGTCGAAACCGTCGTGCAATCTTAAGATTACACAACGGTTTTAAGCAAAACCGTCGTGTAATCTTCCGAAAATTTTCAAATTTTCAAAATTTTAAAAAAAAAAAAAAAGGATTACACGACGGTTACAAAAACCGTCGTATAATCCGAGGATTACACGACGGTTTTGAGTAAAACCGTCGTGTAATACTTCGAAAATTTTCAAAATTTTCAAATTTCATACTTTGAAATTCGCACGAAAACCTATTACTTAAATACACTTTTCTCTTCATTTATCATCATTTTCATCTTCAACACTTTAGACAACTCAAACTTTTCTCCTCCCCACCTCCTTCGCCCGCCCCCCAACTTAAAATCCGGTCACGCCGCCGCCGCCACTTCAAACTTGTCCCAAACCGCCGCCATGGCCCCGGTTTTTTTCCGCCGCCGCTGCCATCGCCACCACCTCTCTCTCCTAGTGTTCCCATCAAGGCCGTGACTATTTTTCTTTAAAGAAAAGAAAGGTGACTTCCATATTGCTCAATTTCTTATTTTCTAACAAAACTACGAACACACAATACTTTAATAACTTGCCTGGAGTGTAATTTGTAGTGTTGTGGTTTTGGGAGTCATTGACCCATAAGAGGATCTCGTCCTTTATTTTGATCCTTTTCGAGAGAAGAAACGAGACGATTTTACTGAACCCATAAACATGTAAGGCAATTTTAGTATGCTAATTTTTTTGTTAATCTTAATTATATGCATATTAATTAGTTTGAACTTTACCAATTTGCTAGGGCCCTACCGGATTGAAAGATTACAGTTAGCGAAGGAATTAGAAGGAGACGAGATTGTAAAACGAAAATCTCGAACCAGCCTTGTCCTCTCCAAGAGGGAAGTGTTGAATGTGGTTATTTCATTTTAGATTTTATGAGGGAAATAGTATTGAATGGAATTGACGTATTTGAAAGTAAAGAATTTTTAACTTCTGAGGATTTGGATTTGATTAGGGGTGAATGGTGCGGTCATGTAATGCAATTTGTTAATTATGACATGTAATCTTGTAATATATAATATTTGGTGTGTATTTTTACTTTGAAGCATGTTGTTAATATCTTGGATTGTCTCTTGAATGCAAGGAAAAACAATTTTTTAACAAAAAAATGAGACTTTACACCACGGTTCTCGGTAGAACCGTCGTGTAAAGTCCGCTTTACGAGAACCGTGGTGTAAAGTCTGCTTTACACCACGGTCCTCGTTGTGTCTGTCGTGTAAAGTCCGCTTTACACCATGGTCCTCGTTATGTCCGTCGTGTAAAATCCGCTTTACACCACGGTCCTCGTTGGAACCGTCGTGTAAAGTCTGCTTTACACCACGGTCCTCGTTATGTCCGTCGTGCAAAGTCCGTTTTACACCACGGTCCTCGTTGGAACCGTCGTATAAAGTCCGCTTTACACCACGGTCCTGTTATGTCCGTCGTGTAAAGTCCGCTTTATACCACGGTCCTCGTTATGTCCGTCGTGTAAAGTTCGCTTTACACTACGATTTTTGTATTTAAATACATGATAGCACGACGGTTGTTGACCGTCGTGTAAAATTGCGATACCACGACGGTTCATATAACCGTCGTGGTATCCTCCACGACGGTGGATTACACGACAGTTCTGTAACCGTCGTGTAAACTTTGCACGACGGTCAAAAACCGTCGTGTAAACCGTAATTTTTAGTAGTGAATTCCTATACTGCTTATTACATTACAATACCGTCTCATTCAAGTCATGAGTTATTCTGGTCATGCCAGAATAAAGTCATAAATTATGATTCTGCCTCCATCAAAAGACCTCATACTATCATTGAATCTTATAACTTATAAAAACTCAAACATATTTTAATAAATCAAATCATATATTTCATACAGGCATACATGGTACGGACTTAGATTTCCTTGATATCAAAGAAAGTCATGAGTCCGTCAAAAAATTGATCATTACAATATCTTCCAAGGCCATATTAAAAAATTAGTCCCAAAGATAGTTAAGACATATTAATTGAGATAGTCATATTTTTTTTTACGTACTAAAACAATGGGGATGTAAGATCAAAATTATATGATATACTAAAGGTGTCCCAAAGATGCGATGAAGAAATTTAATTAAATATAGAGGGACGAAAAATAAAATTAATGATCCAGTTAGATGAACTATTGAAGAATAATTATGATTGTACTCAGATGTAATATGCATAAGATTGGACCACTATTGTAGTGAAACCATTTTTTACTATTTTCTATATTTCACAACAATTCAAGTCAAATCAAAATCTAAATTTTCACCTTTTAGAAATTTGTATCTGTTTCATTTTTCTAGTTTTATGATACTCAAATGCTACTTTGTAGAATAACTATCTAAACACACATTTCATCTAAAGTACACAATTCAAATTTTACATTCAAATATAAAAATTCAGTTTGAAGAAACATTCAGTAATGTAATTTATGATCCAAATAGACCATAAGAACTTCAAAATAACAATATTCTCAAACGGGAATTTTATTTAATCAGCTCTGTAAGTAGAGCTTATAAGTTCAAACATCACAGTAAATATGCATCATTTATAATTACACACGCTAAGCTCGTCACATATATATTACATATAGAGATCTTAATTACTAAGACAAACAAACATTACAATCATATTAACTATTAAACAGAAAGCCAAGACATCTTAGAGAGATGTCATTTTATTTAGTAATGGTGCATTGGCAATATATAACTCACAAACACACATACACACACACACACATCTATGTGTGTGTATAGAGTATCTTAAGTTGATAAGCGGACGCCGATGGCAAACAAGAGTTGACCGCTGCTTCTTCCTGTGAATCCAACAACGAGGCCTTTTGTTATTGGGAGAGAGAATGCTGTGCCCGCTTCAACTCCGTATGGTCCGTAGGTTTGCAAGTTGGTAGTGAATGTTAGTGAGCGAATTACCTTTGGAAAACCATCACTAGGACCAATATGGCCACTCACCTTCACTATATACTCGTCAGCTTTTGGTTCAATCTGGATGAAATGTAAAAAAGAAGAAAAAGTTATATATATATATATATATAGAGAGAGAGAGAGAGAGAGATTAAAGCCATTAAACCATTGTTATTCTGTTCTTTCTTTCTTTCTTTCTTTCTTTTTTTTTTTTTTTAAATCATAAATCGATGGGTAATCAGTCTGATTTAATCTCTGAAATTAACTACGTCATGACAACTTTGATTTTTTTAAGTTTTACTTTCAGCAAATTAGTTTTAAATTTTTACTTCTCGTAATTTTGATCCTGAAATTAAAATTAATGAAGGATTGGTCGAATTTAAAGTAGTTAATCATGTATCGATTCCATGAAGTCATGAAATTTTACAGAAACAATATATCACTACATGTAATATGTCCACTTTTTATTACTGTTAAAAATCCTTAAAACATGATCATTTTGTATTTAATGTCACAATTTATTAAAAATTATTGGTTTTTCTCAATAGGGATGCGATATCTTTGTTTACTTTAGAAAATTTTTTGTTAGTTGTAGTATTAGGAACCAAATTTGTCAATTAAAAAAAAATTTTACAACTAATTTACTTAACTTAAAATTTAGTTACCAAAAATAACATGACGTATTGTGATTGCATAAGTTATCTAGTGATAATTTCATAGTTAGTTCCACCAAAAGGTGAAAAGTTCAAATATGCTCACCCTCAACTTCAAAAAAAAAAAATATATATATATATATATATATATAAAAGATGTACGTAATTCAGAAATTAAACTTACTAATTATCTTAAATATAGTGCTTTTACATTTGGCTAAAAATACAACTGAAGAAATAAATAAGTAACTGACCGTCACAGCTGTGGCAGTAGACTCTCCATGTTGTGGCCCTGGAAAGCGATTACCATTCACATCGTAGTCCACTTGAATGGAATTGATGGCATTCTTATATCGAAGTTGGATTCTCTGAATTCCAGTGTGGATCCCATCGTCCCAAGCAGATCCATCTTCCCCTCCCCATGGTCCTACACTTACTGTTTGGCTTGTAATCCTAGCCTGATGTTTCGATCCAGAACCCGATTGGATTATAAGCTCAAATCATAATCAAAACAATAATTGAAATTTTTATGATAGAAAATACTATACAAATTTTAAATAATTGGTTAAAACAAGATGTAATTTGAAATAACAAAGCTATTGATTTTTAAAATTTGAATTGTTAAGAGAGATTTGGATATGTGAATATTGAAACTATATTTATTTTCAAAGACAAAAAAGAAAATGAAATATTTGGTTGGAGTGAACCATCCAAACACCCCCTAGCTAAGAGTTAAGTGCTTCGTTTTAGCTGGAGGAAAAAAAAAAAAAAAAGTGAATTGTTTCAGCAGTACGTTTGGCAACTGCTTGCAATTCATGTTATCTACCAAATCCCAACTCGATATTATTAATAAAAGAAAAAGAACAGAATACAAAAAAGGTCAAAAACGACGGGAAAAAAAAATAAAAAACAGCCAAAAAAGGCAACATAAAGTGAAAGCAATAAGAGCAAGAACCTAGTATCAAAGACTCAAGCTGTGGTTTTCATCTTGAGACTAAGTTACAATTATGTCTCATCAAAAATTCTCTAGCCGAAATTTAGTGGAAAAAAAACTAAAGGAAAAAAGAGTACATAATTATCACTGAGGGTCGGCTATCACAAAAACTTAATTTTAAATAATATTCACTTATTTTGAATAAATAAAAAAACTCCAAAACTCCAACTCGAATAGGAGTTCCAAACGGGCCCGATGGTTTTGCAATGGAAAACTAATCACCGCGACCAACTTTTGTTTGAAAATGATAATTGATACAGAAACAAATGGAAAATGATAAAACTCGAAAAAAAAAAAAAAAAAAAAGGTTCTGATAGAACCTCTTGAACCTTCTAGACTACTGTGTGTGTGTGTGTACAATCCATGCATGTATATGTATAGATATGGCCTCACCATTTTATGCGCCTGGATGAGTAATGTGGATATGAAGAAGTGTGCGGGCTTACTTGGCTGGCTTAGCTCAATTTATATAGAGATAGAAATATCTTGCTTGTTTCCTTAAAAAAAACAAAAAACAAAAAGAAGCTATCTAACTTATTTGGAATTTAGGGGGTTTTGAATGAGTTTAGTTTAAGATTGTAATGTTTTCTTTTTAAAAAAAAGTAGAAAATGAGAAAATTAAAGAAATAATAATTATCTGGACATCTCCTTATAATTTTGCCCATCTAATTTTAAAATCAATAATTTTGTCATTCATATTTTTAATTTATTTTCTAATAATTTGGAGTTTGAATTTCCCGTTTTGTCCCTATGTATATATCTTTGTTTAAGCATGCACTCTTTCATTTTCAAATTTTTTTCTCTCTTCAATTCTCTCTCTCTCTCTTCTTATCTATCCGATCTCTCTCCTCCCACATCACCCATCTTCCCCTCCTCTCTGTCACAACCAAAATCTTTACGGACTCGCGATTTACTTAGAAATAACAGAAATCTAAATCTATATCATGTATGTTAATATGAAGTTCATGATTCGATTTATCAAAATATGTTTAAATTTTATAATGTTATAAGACTCTATTACAGTTTATTAAGTCAAGAATAAGGCCTTATGATAAAAAAGATATAACCATAATTTATGATTTTATTCTGGCCAATAAATGATCAAGATAATTTATGACATGATTAAGACGGTATTGTCATATAATAACTTGATAACAACCTATATTAATTATTTTAATTAACCAAATATAATATATTTTTATTAACTTAATATTATGTAACTATCCTAATTACTATTAACGTTATTAGAGTAAATAAATAACTTTTTTTTTATCACAATATATTATTATGTTTCTATTTTTATATTTTTTATTCTTTACTTATTTTAATTTATTTTTTTACTCTTTTTTATTTTTTTAAACAAAAAATTATACAATTTAATTTTATTGTCGTAATATCATAATGATTATTTTACTTTTGATTGATAGTATGATAATAAATAAATAAAATAATTATTCTTTTAATTTTTGAAAATATAATAAATAAAAAGGTATACAAGTAATTTACAGTAACTGACTCTGATTCTTATTCTAAGTAAACACATGAATAGGAGTGATAATAATTTTAATTTTGATTCCTGAAACTTTAAGTAAAAATATATATTCCTAACTCCAAATCTGACTATAAATCTAGTCCATACTGACTCCGTTTACTTGTGAGTAAACATCCTACGAGTTGCTGAGTCATCGTCAATGAAGACCGAACAGAATAATGACTTTTCACGTCCGTGTCAGTTTCTCTAATTAACTTTAAAGTCTCTTTTAATTGGAACCATTGCTTCCCAATTTATTTCATTTTAATTTATGTTTGCTCGGTGAGAATGCTTGAAGAAGGCAGGTCTAAAATTAATAAGGCCAGTCCTTTATGACATATGATTAAGTGAGACGTGCCTCAGCAGTACGTTTGAGAAATAATAAAAGAAAAGAAGAAAAGTCAGTAAACAAACAGGAAAAGAAAAAAAAAAAAAGAAAAGAAAAGAAAAGAAAACGAAAAAGAGAGAGAGGTGTTGTCCTAGTTTTAAGGGTTTGCCCCTTGATTTGAATGCCACTAAACTTTTGTACACCATTGAATAGTTTTGTGACAAGTGGCTAAAATCAGTGGCTGATATCAGCACGTAGCGGACCTGTCCCCAAATTCAGAAAAGGGGGACAATAGGCAAGAAAAAGATACTTTATGCATGTGCAATGGCTCCACTGCTGTATATATAGACACATATATATATATATATAGACACACTGGTTTTTGAGGGCGTGCCATGCACTTTCAGGTTAAATTTGTTAAATTTTTAGACATTAATGAAAAAAAAATATTTAACTAAGAATGTATTTGCGGGAAAATGAAATCATATTTTAACCGATATAAATCATAAAGAAAAAGGACTTTCATAAGATATAATTAAAATATAAGATTTAAATTATTCAAAAAAAATATATAAGATTTAAAGCAAATAAGAAAAAATAAAAAGGAAAAATAGAAAGAAAAAAGTGAGGTTATAAACGAAAAACATTATTTTAATAAGGACAAGTCGAAAGAAAGAATGATAAAATTTTAGGAAAATAGACACCCAAAAAAAAAACCTACAAAATGATCAAAATGATTCATAAACACTTTCTAGATTCAAAAAAAGTTGTAAAGGGGAAAAAAAGAGCCGAAGAAAAAATTGGTTCTTATCCTCATCTAAATTAAAACTTTAGAAATATTAATTTATGAAGAATTAATAATGTATCAAAATTTAACGGGAGGACAACAAATAGGGTAATAGTATGAAATAACAGATTAATTAGAATTCAAGAAGAGGATGACCAAATATTACCAGAGTCTCAAATTTTGTACTAGTTTTAAGGAAAACTTGTACACTTTCTTTCATAAAAGTCAACAACAAAATACAAAAAAAAATTGAATTTTTCTTTCGTGTTCCCTACAACGTCAAGTTGCTGAGTCATCCGAAGAGAAAATGACTTTTTCAAGTCCATGTTAGATTCTCTCATTAACTTTGTCTCTTTCAATTGGAACCATTGCATCACAATTTATTCCATTTTAATTTATATTTGTTAGGTGGGAATGCTTGACCAAAGCAGGTACAGAATTTATAACGTCAGGTGTGGCACGTGATTAAGATCAATGTGTTTTACTAGTATACGAGTTCAAAGGTTCAGACTTGTAAAAATTTTACTAAATTTATTTGAGGAGAAAATTTCCCATTCTGAAAAATAATTTCACGAAAGCAATTAAAAAACAAAACAGAATTTAAAATAATTCCCATGCAACCTGGATAGTCATTTATTAGAAATTTAGGCCAAATAAAGAGTTTTTTTTTTTTTTTTTTTAATATATTTCAAATTCATAAGATATCATCCACATATATTATATTATCTAGGAGCATAATATCTTCAACAATAAATATATTCAAATAAATCCTAACCATAAATGATTCAAATTTCAAATTTCTTTAAATTTGTATCTTTACACGATCAAGATGCTGATGTAACATGGACTAGAAATAAACATCAAAATTGGACAAATCTAAATTAACCTGAACCAACAACTCGTTTTTGATTTTTCTATACAAGTTACCATAAACGTCAATACCTAAAAACCTAGTAGATATGATATAAAAAAAAACTTTTAAATAATTGAATTTCATACTTTTTAAATTGTAAATAAGTAAAGAAACAAAAATAGATTAAAAATGTTAAACAAATAGTAATAAATATAAATATCATACTTTTAATTGTGTGAATATTAAGACATATTAAATGTAAAATTCAAAACCATAAAAATAATAATTAAGTACTTGAAAAAATTAAATGACAAGTGAACTAGATATCAATAATTAGTTTTAATTTATGGTCAGTTTGGTGAATGAGTTTGAGTTAGAAATTTTAAGTTTTAATAGTAAATTTGTGTTGACTTTTCAGAAAAGACAAAAACTTTTTCAGAAAAAACAAAAAACCTTTTTAAAAAAAGATAAAAACTGAGTTGAAAATTTTAAATTTAAAACGGGAAATCAAACGAAACCCTTAGTGAAGATAAACAAGTGAGAAATAATAAAGAACGATCGAGTCAGTAAACAAACAGGTGAAAAAAAAAACTAATGAAATTAAGTACATCATGACAACTTTGATTTTTGAAGTTTTACTTTCGGAAAATTAGTCTTTAAATTTTTACTTCTCATAATTTTGATCCTGAAATTAAAATTAATGAAAGATTGGTTGAATTTAAAGTTGTTAATCATGTATCGATTCCATGAAGTCATGGAATGTTACAGACACAACATAGCACTACATGTAATATGTCCTTAAAACATGATCATTTTGTAGATGCGATATCTTTGTTTACTTTAGAAAATTTTTTGTCAGTTGTAATATTAGGAACCAAAATTGTCAATAAAAAAAAAGTTTACAACTAATTTACTTAAATTAAAATTTAGTTACCAAAAAATAACATGATGTATTGTGATTGCATGCATTTTCTAGTGATAATTTCATACCTAGTTCCACCAAAAGGTGAAAAGTTCAAATATGCTCACCCTCAACTTCAAAATATATATACATATATAAAAGATGTACACTATTTAGTACTGTTAAAAATCCTTAAAACATGATCATTTTGTATTTAATGTCACAATTTATTAAAAATTATTGGTTATTCTCAACAGGGATGTGATATCTTTGTTTACTTTAGAAAATTTTTTGTTAGTTGTACTATTAGGAACCAAAATTGTCAATAAAAAAAAAAAGTTTACAACTAATTTACTCAACTTAAAATTTAGTTACCAAAAATACCACGATGTATAGTGATTGCATGCGTTATCTAGTGATAATTTCATACCTAGTTCCACCAAAAGATGAAAAGTTTAAATATGCTCACCCTCAACTTCAAAAAAATGTATATATATATATATATATATATAAAAGATGTACATAATTCAGGAATTAAACTTACTAATTATCTTAAATATAGTACTTTCACATTTGGCTAAAAATACAATCGAAGAAATAAATAAGAAACTGACCGTTGCAGTTTTGGTAGTCGACCCTCCATGATTTGGCTGTGGAAAGCGATTAAATTAGTACCAAAACTGCGACGGTCAGTTTCATATTAACACCGTTAATATAATTTAGGTTAGCAAATAACCGCCGAGCTAGTTTTGCAGGTGGGAGAGAAAAAATTTGGATAAGAACTCAAGAGCAAAGAATAGCCGTCATACAATTGCCTCACCTCAAACAAAGCTCTTTCTCTCCATCAGAAAATTACTCATGTTGATGTCAAAAAATCTCCGGCACAACACCCAATGTGATCGGCTGGTCCGATTAGGCTTGCTCGATCACTCCGCCGCCAATCACCTGTAAAATGGAAGCACCTCGAAGTGATTGGGACACCGATGTGGTGTCTGCCGTGGGCACTCCGATGCCTAAGTCAGTAAGGGCACTGATGAGCAAGGGGAGAGGCCGAATTTTGGCAAGAAAAAATATTCATACCTGAATTTGTGGGTTGATCCTCTATTTATAGGCGTTCCCCGTGGGTTATGTAATACCTAGATTTTTCAATATTACTATTTCCTTTCAAAGGAATTAAATGTATGCCATGGAGGTATTTATGAAAAAAGCTCGATTAAGAGTTTTTATCAAGTTTTGTGAGTTATTATAGTTCAATAAGACTCAAAATTGATTGCTTAGATTAGCAAACGACCTTTTGGGTCGAAAGGAATGAAAAAGTATGTGATTTCATGTCGGTCAAAGTTTGACCAAAAAAGTCAACATTAATTAAGAAAGTCAAATGTTGACCAAGAGAGGTCAAAGGTTTGACTTTGCAGTATTATGATGAGCAGTATGAAAAATATACTACGAAAACCGTCTTTAGGGATGGAATAGTATGAACAGGATCTAAAACCACCATAGAAAAATCAAGCACACCAAGTTAGGAATAAAGGGCAAAAGGGCTTTAGAAAATAAAAAAAATTTTATACAGTCCATTTTTACACAGATAAATTTTGGACTGTAGATCAATGTAAAATACTGTTATTAATTGATAACAGTATTAGAAATATCTGTGTAGCATAAAAATAGACTGCATATTGAAGAAAAGCCAAACAAGCCTTAATATGGGATGACATCACCCAATCCCATATTTATGACATCAAAATTATTTAAATGAGGTAGAAAGAAATATGGAAGGCTCTAGAAAGGGAGTGAGTTGGCCGGCCACCTATTGGGGGGAAAATTGTAAATATTTTGTCCTTAGGAGCTAAAATGTAATTTTAGAAAAATGGGTGATGTAAGCAGGGTGATGTAAGCAAGGTGATGTCATCAAGATGATGTCATAATGATGCAAGAACTTGCCTTGGAGAGCAAGCTAATGACCGGCCACCTAAGGGGGTGAAAATGCAAATATTTTATCTTTAGGGCTAAAATGTAATTTTTAGAAAATAGGTGATGAGGTAAGCATGATGATGTCATCATTTGCTTGGAGAGCAAGGGGATAATCGGCCATGTGACACATGGAGGGTGTTTTTGCAAATATTTGTTGGGATCTATAGGTGCCCTAAGGATAAAAAATCTTAGGGATTTTCTGTAAATATGACATTTTGATATTAATAAGAGGAAATTATTCATGTTTAATAAGTTGTGTCCTATTTACTTTCATTTGTTGATTGTATAATTATTTTGAGCAAACATAAAATACTCATAGGCTGTTGGTAATATATCGAATTACCATATGTATACGGGGTATGCATAGAAGACGTGGTAATTTGATAACAGTCTAAATAAATAGTCCGCAATCAACGGAATAAGATTTGGGGATCTTATTCATGATAAGATTGTAAAGGTTGTCTACTTCCTTGGAGGGATGGTTTGTCTTGACCATCGGATAGGTTCCGAGTAGAAACTTTAATGTATACCAGTATTGAGGTATGACATTGGACTGGACCTAAAGTGTTAATTGATTCGGTTTAATAATTCCGTTTATAAGAATCAATGATACTTTGATTATCATCCTGCATTAATCTTAATCCTGAAATGATTACTTGAGTTCGTATCCATGACTTATGTACTTTGATGCACTAAAGGTGAGACACTGTTAATTCATGGTCAACATACTTGTGTTTTGGGTGCATGACTTATGGATGGAGAAATCAAGATTCATAGATACGGAATCCATAGCTATCTTAATGATAGTAAATGTTATCTACTTAAAGGTATTATTCGGGGATTGAAAGATAATATAACAAGATCTTGGCCATCTGTTTACTTTGTGTTCTCTGGTGGTTTTCCAATTGTATGGTTTTACAATTGGTGGTTCTTTCAATGAAGAATAATTGAACTTTAAGTTAAAATGATTGAAAAGGTAAAACGGAAAAAGTCCTTAATTCAATCATGGATAACATATGGGGATTAAGCAAGCGATGAATAAATCATGGAAGAAGCACTACGTGAGAGAGCTTTCGTAATACGGTATGTAAACAGGAGTTCAGCTTCAAACTTTTAGTGGAATAGTTTTGAAGTTGATAATTGATGGATAATTAATCTGGGATTAATTTTTCACAATTATAGGAGCCTCTTTACATATTTCCATCGGGCCCCTCTATTAGCTCATATAGTTCCACGAAACGTCTCGGGATTTGTTCCTAATGAGATCGGTAAATTGTAAATGGAATTTTGTAATGTCTATTAAGACATGGTACTCTCTAACATGCAATCCAGAAAGGATTGGACATGTGAAATTTGTGGACAAATGATTTGTCAACATGTGATTGGTTAATTTGAATTTTGAAAATAAGATTGTGTTTAAATTTTGGAAAACAAAATTTTTCTCTCCTAATTAAAAGTGGTGCACGTTTTTTAATTGTATGGAGGGAAGAAAATTTTGTTTCAAAATTATTTAAATATATTCCTAACATTTAATTATTAATTGGTTTAAATAATGGAGATTATTTCATGAATTTTTCTTTTCTAATTAAATAGGTGCATGGTTTTTGTGAGGAAAGAAAATTTTAAATATTTCATTAATTTAAATTAATTAATATGGATAATGTTTATGGAAAATATTTATTCAAATATGTGAATCCTATTTAAATTTGAAAAGGTTTAAAAGAAGTTTGAATCTAGATAGGACTAGGATCTTTTGACTAGTCTAGATTCTTGATCTAAAATTTAAACCACCAATCTAGATTTCTCTCACTTTGTGGCCGAATTTTAAAGGGGATTTCCTCTTGAAAATTATTTTTATGTTCAATGAATCTAGCCCTAAAGTTGTATGATCTTTTGGTTCAAGATTTATCTGGAAAATAATTATTAATTATTTTTCAAGTAGGAGATAAATTTTGAAAAGGATTGGAATACTATATAAAGGCTAGGAGTTCTTGAAAAACTAATTTTTGATTTTTTTTTAGGAGAAAAACGTTTTTTTAATAATAAAAAAAAATTTTGTTTTTCTTCCACATCAAAAATTCGGCTTTCTTGTGAGAGAGAAAAAAAAGAAAATTCCATTGAACCAAAACTGCGAGGAAGGTTAAACCGAGTGATAATTTTTCATAGGAGGTTAACCGGTTCTTGTTTTGTAGTTTTGAAGAAAGAAGTTGGATCAAATTCTCAACGAGGATCATCGGAATTGAGAAGGAGGGATCTAGACTTCGGAAAGTATTACCGGTCGCTTGGATTCATAGAACGTGTGCCCACACACACTCTGAGACGTGGAACTCGAGAATAGTAGAGAAGACACGTTGGTCAAACGCTCTAGCAATTCCGGAATCCAAGAAATAAGGTACGCTTGATCATGAATTAATTTATTGTTATATGCATCATGAGCTTCTTTTCCGGAAACGGCATAAAATTTTTAAAACTTCCGCTGCGCCGTAACTCCAATACCGGATCCGATTTTTCCAACAATATTTTTGCTTTAGGGGCCAAAATGCAATTTTGGGATTAAAAATAAATCAAAAAAATAATTTATTTTTCTGCTATAAATAGGGCCAAGGGGGGGTCGGTTTTAACTCAGAAAAATTGGGAAAACTTCCCTAAACCATGCCAAAATGATTTCTCACATTTTTTTTCTCTCTAAACCCGAAACCCCATAGGACCAAAAAGGAAGAAAAAAAAAAAAAGAAAGTGAGGGAAATTGGAGCTAGGCTAGTTACCGAATTTTGGGTGAGAAACCCACAAGGGTGGCTGAAATTTTGGAACCCCATTGGAGGGGAGAAACCGGTTGTGGTGGCAGCCAAGGAAAAAGGGAAATTTTTGGGATCTAAGCTTGAGAACCAACTTCCAAACCCTAGAGGTAAACCCTTGACCCTAAGCTTTCCCATTAAGTTTCAATTTGAAATTTATGTGTATTTCAAGTTGAAAATTTGTAAGAGCATAAGCTCAAGTTATTTCTTGCCCTAGTTTAGTTTTGGTGTGGTGCTTGATTTAGGTTTTGAGGGTGGTTTGATGTTTAGCTTTGTTTATGAGCTTTAATTTTATGCTTATGCTTGGTTGAATGCTAGGGTGCATGCTAGATGGTCGATAAATTGTATGTCCCCTAATTATGTTCAATTATGTTTTAGTATGGTAAGTTAGGTTGCTAGAATGGTATGAGAATGTATGGTCTGGTTTGAATGCAACCTAGAACCATGCAAAACCCTAGGTTAGGGCAAGTTCGGGTTTGTTTGCATGGACACGTTAGAGTCCGAATTAAATTTTTTGCAAAACACAAAAGTTTTAGGATTTTTCGAGAGCTAAAAATTTTGTGAAGACAACTTTTTCAAATTCAAATTGGATTTTTAAACTGACACGGATTTCCAAAAAGGGTGCAGGAAACAGGAAATTCCTGCACAGGATTTTCTAAAACAATATAGAAAAAACTGTGTTTTTACACCAACATCACTGTTTTGAACGTGGGAACTGTTCCAATGGCAGTCTCAGCGCTTAATGATTTTTATGAGACTTTATTTTAAGAACCATGGGTTTTTATAAACTAAGTAAAGGTTCTTGGACTTAATTCACCAATTTTCCAAAGATAAAGGAAAAAGGGATTTTTAAGCCAAAATTTAGTAAACACGACAATGACGGATGATAACCGGGATAAATACTCGAGTTATAATGGGTTGACTTTTATAGACTAAGTTTGACCCATAAAGGGTTGACTTTTGTTGACTAAGTTTGACCTGTAGAAAGTTGACTTTTGTTGACCGAACTTTGACCGCTGTAAGGTTTACCCAACATAACCCTATGGATTATAGAATAAGAATACTGAGACCTAAGCCCAAGGTTAGGAAGATAACCTAACCCTATTCGTGTGCATGAGGGCCTAGCACCTAAGGTTACTCTATGTAACCTAATAAGTTATGAATTGAATATGTTATACCTTAAACTCTAAGGTTACTCGTCTAACCAAGTAAGTATCATATATAAGTTTAGGGGGGGACATACAACTAAGACTATGCATGTTGGTTAGGTCACCAATATTTTTCAGTTATGGTTACGAATCCTTACCCTATGTCCATGGAATAACAGGAGATAGCCTGTTGTTGCGTCCGAGCTGGGAGCAGCACATTATAGGACATAGCGAACGAGATAAGTACAACTCCGCCTACAGCATAGGCTTTGTTGTGGTACTTGCCTAAGTATGTTGATGTATGCTATGATGCATGTTAGGATGTATGCCATGATGTTTGATGTGTTGTATGTTAGAATAATGTGATGCCATGATATATTGATTTTATGATATGTCATGTTCATGAGGTATGCTATGCCAGGATTATGTTATGTCATGTTCATGAGGTATGTTATGTCAAGATTATGTTATGTCATGTTTATGAGATATGCTATGCTAAGTTTATGAGATGTTTAAGAATTAAGTATGTGTGACATCACGAAACATGTTCACAAGCTCTTATAAGAATAATAAGAGCAAGAATGACATGATAAGTAAGATGGCAAGCAAGTTGCCTGTGTCGTACCGACCCACGTTAAGTCGGGTTGGACTATAGTTTGAGTTGGAAATGGACTGGCCGCCCCAACCACTCTATAGTTGCGCACCCGATACGTACACTCAAGTAAATGGCTCATAAGTAAGATAAGTAAGCTAAGTTAAGAATGAATAAGAAAGCATAATACGAGCATAATCGGTTCATGCATATATTATGCTATGTGATGATATGTTAAGTATGGAATGGTATGTTATGTGATGATATGTTATGTGATGATATGTTAAGACAAGATATGTTATGGTATGTACGACAAGATACGTTAAGTTATGTGATGTAAGTTATGATCATGTTATAAGCAGTAAGTTATGATTTCGTTATGTTATGTTTAATTGGTGTCGCGGTATAGTTAGTTATACTTGCTGAGTGACAGCTCACTGTCTTACGTCTATGCTGTAGGTAAGTAACCTACCGGCAATCAGTGATACAAGATGGAGGAGTGTGGCAGGGTGAGCTGTAAAATGTGGGAAATAATGCCGCTATGCGTGTTGTATTTTATGTATAGTATTTCAAGTTAAACGTCTTTATTTAAATTTGCTATTCGCTAGTATGTGCTACAAGTATTAAAAAAAAAATTTCCGCTGTTTCCGCTCTAAGTAAGTAAGTAAGACTAAGTATGTATGTATGTACGGTAACGGCCTGTGCTAGGTGGGTCGTTACAAGTTAGGGCCCTCGGGTGACCCGATTGCATCAGCTCCCTAGTGCTCCTAGTGAGTGAATAGCCCTTAAGCGTACAGGTGTTATAGGTCCAATGGACTGGTGACACGTGTCCCTGGTTCGGTACAGGGGACACTAGGGTGAGCTGCCTCCGACACCAATAGGCGTAGCTCCAGTCGAGGCAAGTGGCGGAGGTTGGCAATGTGATGTTGTGTAGTAGCAAGTGAGGGAAGTTGATTGTTGATGTGTGCAATGACAGGCCTCATGTCAGAGGTTAGGTGGTGGACGGAGTGTTGTGACAAAGGGCCTCCACCGATCACGTGCATGGTACCCCGCGCGAGGGACTAACTATCTAGAGAAGCCGAACTGTCTACGAGTATAGTCTGACCCGGGTACATGACAAACCTTGATGAGGCGGTAAAATCTAGTCGGGTAACCATGTTACCCGAGAAAAGGCTTCTGATCAGGTCAAGTCGGGTTAACAGCCTTTGGTTCAGGTGAATGGATACTTCCGCCTCCACGTGACCAGGTTACCCTTGGAAATAGGATTTTATGGTCGAGGTAGATCATGACATCAACAACTCAGAAATCCGTCTCCCGTTAGAATCTCCATTACGTTCTTCAAGTTCTTCATTTCTGGAACATTTTTAAAAATTTACTTAAGTTCATCTCCGGAAGCAACCTATGTTCGTCTTCAGATTGATTTTGAGCTCCATCTGTAAACACTCCAGAGACAGTAACCCATCTCCGACTTACCTTTTGTAATTGCGGATGTCCCTTTTGTGGAGCACTATCACAAAGTTTAATAGAGCTCTATTTGAGGACCAAGCAGATCAAAATGTGTGGAAAGGAATGTGGAGTTGCACAAGGGGCCACATGCACATGGCCATAGAAGAGCACTCCCATCAAGCTTGTGTACAATACCCCTAAGCCCTCTCTCTCGCTCTTTCATTTTGAAGCTTAGCTTCAAAAGTGTGGCCATTTGAGTTCCTACTTTTTCTCTCCTTAAGCCTCTGCACCAAAAATTAAAAGAAAAAAAGTAAATAAAAAATTTTTCTTCCTTGTCGAAGCTTCTGCTAAAAATACTCCCACAAAACGTTAACCATCACCTAAGAATAAATAGGAAGAAGTTCTCTTTGTGACAATAATTTTTCTTCAATCTCACGAGACCCAAAAGCAGAACTCAAAATTTTAGAACTCTTTTCTTTCCTCTATTTTCGTTTTCGGTTCCATTTTTTAGTCCCAAAAGCTGGAAAGTAGTTAATTTCTTGGATATTGCCATAGATACGGGCAAAAAAAGGATAATTATTCAATAGTGTATAGTATGGCTAGCCTCTCACAATCAAATTCATATCTATACATGTATATCAAATTCATATCTATACATATATAAGAAATCTCAAACTGAGGTACTGTATACTTTTGAATACTTAAGTTTTGTCCAAAACGTTAAGTTTTCGTCCAAAATGAAACGTTTTTTGGATGAAAAACTTTTTAAAGTTTGTTTTCCTTAAGTTTTCTTTCTTTTTTTTTCCAGCCCAATTATTTTTTTTTTCATTTTTTCATTTTAGTCCCTTTTTTTGTACTGGTTTTTTTTTTTAATTCTTTTATCTTTTTTGGTCTTTTTTCTACCTCTTTTATTATTATTATTATTATTATTATTATTATTTATTTTCAGGTACTTTGTTCAAAATTTTAGAACTCTTTTCTTTCCTCTATTTTCGTTTTCGGTTCCATTTTTCAGTCCCAAAAGTTGGAAAGTAGTTAATTTCTTGGATATTGCCATAGATACGGGCAAAAAAAGGATAATTATTCAATAGTGTATGGTATGGCTAGCCTCTCACAATCAAATTCATATTTATACATATATAAGAAATCTCAAACTGAGTTACTGTATGCTTCTGAATACTTAAGTTTTGTCCAAAACGTTAAGTTTTCGTCCAAAATGAAACGTTTTTTGGAGGAAAAACTTTTTAAAGTTTGTTTTCCTTAAGTTTTCTTTCTTTTTTTTCCAGCCCAATTTTATTTTATTTTTTCATTTTTTCATTTTAGTCCCTTTTTTTGTACTGGTTTTTTTTTTTTAATTTTAATTCTTTTATCTTTTTTGATCTTTTTTCTACCTCTTTTATTATTATTATTATTATTATTATTATTATTATTATTATTATTATTTATTTATTTATTTATTTTCAGGTACTTTGTTGTTGTTTTTCTCTATTTTTTACTTCTATATTTTTTTTATTTAGATAAATGTTCTAGATATATGCAATCATGTGCATTTTGCATGCTTTTAAACTAATATAAGTGCATATATATATATATATATAGATATATAATGCGCATATGCAATCCCCTTTAAAAAATGTATATGGAAAAAGAAAAATATTACTGAATGAATTTTTTTTTTTTTTTTTTTTTTTCTAGTTTGAGAGTGCAGGACATTAATTCTACACTTTAGTTTAACATATAATTATTGTTAAATTATTCCTTAATTAATTAAGCGAATGTTATGATCCCAATATTATGATCATCCAGTATACATATAATCATTAGTTGAAGATCCTATATATGTTGTGCACATATGATTTTGGACTCGATAATGATGTTATTAGACGTAGTCAATATGGTTGACTTCAATGTGATGAAATGTCGGACCATAAGATGCATAAATGTATACGATGATGTTTGCCATTCAAATATAGTCCTGTTAGAAACATAAATTGAAAAAAAAAAAAAAGGAAGTCATTTTCTTTTGATTTTTGCCTTCAAAAGAGAAATATTCCTTTGGAAAAAGTTGTCGTTTCACACAGTGTGAACGTGAAAATTATGGTGGGGAAAATGGAAGGTTCAATTCATTCATAGTATGTTTATTTTTCCACCTCGTGTTATTGAAGGGGTGGACCTACATGCTTTATGTATGCAATGGGACCTACACGCTATAGTTTCTATCGATTGGACGAAGTCTTTGCTGTTTTTTCGCAGTGGGACAAATTTGAAAAATTCTTAATTAGTTTAGTCCATTTACAGGGAAAAAAAAAACAAAAAACAAAATCTAAGTTCTGTCAAATTTGAGTTGGAGTTAGGAGAGAGAGAGAGAGAGAGAGAGAGAAGATATAAAGAAAAGAGTGCGAGGGCAAGACTTAATATAATTTTTTTTTTAAATTTTGAGAATACAAAGTTTTGAACTAAAATCATAATATGACGACTACTTTTTTTTTCCATAATTTTCTCCCTTGTGAACTTATATGCAGCATAATTGAATTTTGGTTTATATAAAGTTTTAAGTTTGGACTATGAGTAAAGTTGAAACTGTCTTAAAAATTAAAAGAAAAAAAAAAAGGAAGAGATGGGTAGAGGGGAGGGGGAGGACCTGGGTCGTTTGGGTGAGAAGGGGGAGGACCTGGGTCGTCTGCTAGTTGGGCGGAGGCGAAAGGGCTCGTCGGCCAAGGGGGGGGCATTGACGCTCGGGAGATTCCGACCTAGGGGGTTTTTTCAATTTATTTTTTTATGTATTATTTTTAAATTTTTAACCCATAATTAATATCTAAATGACTTAAAAATATTTCATTAATAGGATATTATTAAAGAAATTTTATCACAGTTTTATTCCATTTGAAGAGAAAAAGTTATAGTTGAAAGATGGCTCGGAGGGAAAAATAAAAAAGAAAAATCTAGGGAGTGTTTGGTGAATGAGTTTAGTTTAAGATTTTTAAGTTTCAATAGTAATTTTTCAGAAAAGATAAAAAAACTTTTTCAGAAAAAATAAAAAACTTTTTCAGAAAAAGACAAAAATCATGATGAAAAAAGTACAATTTAGTTTAAAATGAAAGGGAAACCAAACACCCCTAGTGTACGTATAGGGCTCTTATCAAAATGATTTGATGGTCAGCCATGTGACACCAGGTTTGAAGTTGGGTCCACTCGAGCTATTTAAGATTGCTGAAATATAGTACCTTCCCTTAATTTCTTTTCCCTTTGGCATAAATTTTCATTTTTTAATCCAAAAAATATTTTGAATGTTAACTTTTTTTTTTTTATTCCTTTTCATTTTTAATTTATATAAAAGAGAACACATTCATAATTGCATGAGACAATTAACTAATAGATATTTAGGAAGAATCTTGAGAACCTGTGCATAAATTTTAATAAATTATAATTTTTAGATAATTATTAAAAGAACTTGTAATATTTATAAATTATTATAAGCGCTACCGCTGATATATAACCCGTTGTAGGTAAGCAAAAACATCCAATACCCTCGGATGCCCTTTAACCAATGCTCACCGTTAGATCTCTAATTCAATAACCATGCATTTCCATGGTTTTGGATGTTAATGTGGAACGGGTGAAATAATATTATATTCTCCACCTTTTTGTTTTTTTGTTTTTTTGTTTTTTGTTTTTTGTTTTTTGTTTTTGGTAAGACCAGCCAGCGTGTGAGCAATTAGTATTGTTTAAATTTATTTTTGACCTTTTCGGAGAGTACTCTTCTGCAGTCACCCTTACATTTCTTTCAACGTTCATTGGCCGAGTCCCACTTTCTTTTTTTTTTTTTCCTTGCCTGTGGTTTCGAATTATCTTTTATAATTCTCTTGCTAAATTCTCTTGCTATTTTTAAATCTCAAGTTGCACTTATCGCAATTTTTCTAAGACCCACATACTAATTTCACTTTTGATTGGCCAATGATGTTTGCACAAGCACCGGGGGAAAGCAGCAAAGATGTAATAAGAATAAGGCCAAATTGCCAGACATATAGAATAAGAAAAATATCTCTTCCAACAGGGAAAAAAATAAGATAAAAGAAAAGAAGAAAAAGAAAAAGATCACTTCATAGTACAATAATCCCTAAAGCATTTGCATTTTTAAAGATACTAAGTTTTATCCTTCTTAATTAACTTATATTAAATACAATTTAAAACAATATTAAACTAAACGATTAAATAAAGTCAATCTTAAAACTTAAAAATTTCTCCCACTAATAAAAATATTTCTTTGATCATTTTCATATTTTGTTGTTCAATTTTTTTAGTCAATTCACAATTATTTAAGATAAATTGAAAAGATAATCTTGAAATTTTCAAGAGTATTTTATGACTGATTTAAAAAAAACAAAAACAAAAACAAAAGGTGAATTAGGCAATTATATAAGTAAAGTGGGAAAAATGATATTTAGACTAAATATAAAGGGTGTTTTAGTACTTTTGTTTGCTGATATTTTAATGCCCATCATACATCCAAGCAAATTCCTTTTCTTATCAGCTTTCACCCTTTTTAAGAGCGCTCACTCCTCTTTCTCTTTCAAAGTTCAATGACCATTCACATATGCACTGACTGTGTTCTGAGTGATCATTCACTCTCAGGAAAAAAAAAAAGAAAAAAAGAAGAGGGATTGAAGATCTGATAATTTTAAAAACAATTGGTTTTGGAATTAATATCATTTAGAAAATGGAATAATTTTTAACATGATATTTGAATAGATACTGTAAACAGTTATTTGAAAACATGAGTTTCTAATAAATCCCATTAATCTTAGTATATTTTAATAAAGTACATGGATTTTGATTTGTTTCTTTCTTCGTCACTAACACATGGTGTTGATGCCCGAAAGGCTTCCGGCACCAACACCCAATGTGGTCGGCTGTTCCGACCACCATTGCCCGTGTGCTCTGCTTATGCTCGCGTTCTCCTGCAAGAAAGGGATGAAGCACCTCGAAGTGATGGGGACACCGGTGTGGTGTCTGCCGTGGGCACTCCGATGCTTAAGTCAGAACAGGGTCTGATGAGTGAAATGAGAGGCAGAGTTTTGGCAAGGATGAAATGTCCGTACCTGGAATGGAGGGATGTCCCTCTATTTATAGATGTTCCCGCGGGCTCGGGCACTCGGGGTGACCCGATTGGGTCGGCTTACTAGGGCTCCCGGCGGGTAAGTAGGGGCATGGCGCCCGTAGGTTTCGGGCCAATCTGATGGCGGCACGTGGTCCTCCCCTAAGCTAGGCGTGCTAGGGTGGTTACGGCAGGTGGCGCCAGGGATGGACTTAGCCGGCTCAGGCGGCGGAAATTAGGGGAATAGTGGGAGTAGGTAGTGGGGAGGCGCGATTTGACCCCCTGGAGTTAAGGGCCGTACTTTGCATCTCTGCTCGGTGTGACCGGGTACCGGTGTGACCGTCCAACTAGGGCGGCGCCCTGTTTGTAATGGTCGGATCTTCCAGGGTCACCGGAGACTTGTCGGTCAGGGCAAAGGCGTAGGGTATGCCGGGGCGGTGAAAAGGTTCTCGGAGCAAGGGAATGTGGTCAGACTGGATTACGGCCTCAACATAAGCCCGCCTAGCATCTCTGGGCGGGTACGGCCAGGGGTGCTACTAGGCCAATCGTTAGGTCCTGCACAACGAGTCGTGACCCGCACTTCACAGATGCAGCGTGGGCGAGGACAAGTATATGGTCGCACACACAGGTGAGCTCGCGTTCTCGGGCAGGAAGGGGACCAAAGCGTCCGTCTGCGAATGGTCGTTCGGGCGTTCTCCGGATGATTCCGAGAACAGGCTGGCACTTACGACGGGTGGTGATGACGTGGCTTCAGTGGCTGACGTGGGCATACTCCACGTGTCGCGTCCGGGTTGGCTGGGAGACCAACCGGCCCCAAACTCCACGTGTCGCGTCCGGGTTGGCTGGGAGACCAACCGGCGCCTTTGGGGGCATTTAATGCTGAAGTGACGGGATTGGCGGGAACCGAAGCGTCGCCGTGAAACAGGAGCCCACTTTTCCCGCCTAACCCACTCCTATAAATAGGGGGCCTTCACCACTTATTCCTCACATCGCACACAACGAGTTCGAGAGCTGCCGAGAAGAGATAAGTGCAAGCAGCTTTGCAGATGTCCAGACCACTTCCGAGAAGGTAAATACCCTAATTCCATCATGAGTAGCATTTCTGATTCCGAGAACGAGAACCTGTCCGTGGACGTAGACGTGACTGGGGGCGCGAGCAGCAGCTCAGGATCGAGCACAAGTTCCAGCCCGCCCGAGAACTTGTTCGGGTTGTCGGACATTCCCACTCCGCGAGCACAGCCGGCCGCGCAAGTAGCCGAGGAGGAGGAGGTGCCCGAGAGGTCGGCTGAAGGAGCAAGCACCTCTGGTTGGGAAGGCTCGGAGATCTCAGCAAGCACGGCTCCGCCAGGGGAAACTTTCGAAAGGCAGAGGAGGTCTTCTCGTCCGGTGCGCATGAACAGCCAGCGTGTTTACAAGATGGGAGACTTGGAGGCCGGGCAGCTTGCTGGTAATCTTCCCGTCTACACGGTGGACTACTTCACCTCGGGGATCACCTGGAGCTACCTGCAAGCGCTCCGGGAGGAATTCGGAATCCCGGAGTCCGTGCAGCTTATAGTGCCTGGTGAGGGTGACCTCCTATCTCGGCTTCCAAGCGGGCACATAACACTGTCTGCTGAATTCTTTAGGGCCGGGCTCCGGCTACCCTTCCACCCGTTCCTGCGACGGGCGCTTACCCGGCTCAATGTGGCCCCGATGCAGTTGAACGCGAACGCATACCGCATCCTGGTCAGCTGTTATGTGCTGTGGAGGAGAACCTTTGGCGCCGAGATGCCCCTTCGGGTATTCCAGAACTTGTACCGGATGAAATCGGCTCCGTCTTCTCTGGGATCGTATTACTTCTAAGGACACAAGGGGACGTTCATCACTGAATGCCCCGACTCCGACAAGCAGTTCAAGCACCTGTGGTTCTACGCAGGGGGAAGGTGGCTGCACGAGCAGTTGTCGCGGCGAGAACTTCCAAGGAGCGAGAGGGTGCCCGTGACGTTTAGGAGCGGGTACGTGTGGACGCGGGCCCCTCACATCAGCGAGGAGAATCAAAGCAGGATGGACAGCCTCCGAGGGCTGTCCGATCCGGAGAGGAACCAACAAGGGCTCCTCTCTTCGGAGAGTCTCACAAGGCACGGTTGGGTCGGATCTTCGTCGTCCTCGGTCAACCCAGACGACCAGCCTGCAAGAGAAGTGACCGTTGCGTCAAGGATGCCCATCCCGGCCGTCCACTACAGGACGCGAACAGTCGTCGTCCCGGACAGAGTGGAGTCCTCGGTTTCGGTCTGAGATCCCGCAGGGGGTGCCAGTGGCCTCGACCCATGGTCTGTCGTCTGGCAGGTCCTCCCCCGGGAGCTGGGGCCCGAGGGTAGCGATGAGGACATGGATCTGGTGGTCCGGCAGCTATACCCAACGCGGGGTCTTCGGATCGAAGGTTGTTTTCTCTAAGGTTATGCGTTCTCGGGTAAGTTTCGTGTGAGTTACTGTTGCAGTTGTTGTGATTGCAGAACCAATGGCTGACCGGGAGCGAAGGGGGACCAAGCGCCCCAGCGACCAGGACAGGGCCGCTCAGCTACAGAGATTTAAGACCGGGGACGGTGGGAAAGGGAAAGGCACCTTGGCTGCAGCTCTGAGCAGCAGGCCCTCTCAGGAGGCTCCGAGCAGCAGGCCTTCTCAGGGGGTTTCGAGCAGCAGGCCGTCTCAGGGGGCTCCGAGCAGCCGGCATTCTCAGGAAGTCCCCGAGTGCTCGCTCCAGTCAGCCAGCCTCTGATAGTCGGGCGATCGTCGCGGCGCTGCCTAGTCAGCAGCGTTCTGGGTCGGCAGTTCATGAGAGTCTCTCGGCACGGCCCAGGGAGGAACACCAGGTTCCGGCTACCTCTTCCCGGGTAAAACGGGACGAACATAGGGCTCGGGACACCCGTCAGCCTCCTGCTGAAGTTGGGGTTCCTCAGCGGAGCGCAGTGCAGATGGCGCTCCTTAGAAAGTTTGACGAGTGCCTGTCGGGGGAGGTAGCCGAGTCGACCAAGGGCTCGGACCCGATCGAGGCCACTGATTGAGTGATCCAGAGGCTAGTGGAGGTAAGTGTGCCCTTCTTTCGTCACTGGTTCTTTTATTCCATTCTTTTCTTGCTTCTCATATTTTGGGTTTCTTTGCAGGCGGTCTGTCTAGCCTTCACGGCGAATTCGGCCTCCCGTGGCTATGCCAACGCCATGGACGCCAAGCTTCGGTCGGCTGAGACCGAGGCCGCGAGGGTTCGGAGTGAGAAAAGGAAGGCCGAGGCCAGCGCGAAAGACGCCGAGCAGAAGGTCAAGGACGCCTAGCAAAGAGCCCAGGACGCTGAGAAAAGGGCGGCGGACGCGGAAGCGAGGGTGGCTGAGCTCGAGGCTGCCCGAGAGCTGGCGGAGAGCCTGCGCCGAGAAGCTGAGGAGGCTTGTTTGAAGGTTGAAGAGGCTATTGCTTCCTCGAACCGGGAGCACGCTCGGTACCAGCAGGAAGAACTCCCTAGGGTGCTCGAGCATCCTCCCCGTGGTTGACCAGACGTCCGAGCATCCTACCGAAGCCGAGCACCCTTCGTCCGAGTAACTCAGCGAGCAGCCCTCCCAAGAGCAAACAGTGGTCGGTTCAGTCGTCTTCCCGGGCCAAATAGGCTAGGTGCTCGAGCAGGGACATCCTTTTGGGGCTCTTCTCTTCTTTCTTCTTCTTTTTTTTTTTTTTTTGGGCTCGGGGGTGCCCCAATTGTACCCCCCACCTTTTGAATTTTAATGAAAAGTTTTCTTTTCCTTGCTTTGTTGTTCTTGATTTTCCTTCAGTTTCTTTAATTTGTCTGCAACTGTTTTTCTGGTCGGGTATGCCTTCCGAGCACCTGTTAGGGTCGTGCCTGTAACGACCCGCCTAGTACGGACCGTTATCTTACTTATCTACTTACTTATCTTTCCTCTCGTACTTACTTAAGTACTAAATGAAAAATAGCGGAAAATTTTTTTTTTTATACATATAATTTTTCGAAACGCGTAGCGGTTTCCATTCCCCACATTTTACAGCGCCCAGCCACGCTCTTCCATCTTGTATCATCAAATACTGGCAGGTAGCTTACCTACAGCATAAACTTAAAACAATGAGCTTTCGCTCAGCAAGTACAACTCCTACACCGCAACACATAAACTATCTACATCATAACTTAGCTACATCATAACATGTCATCACAACACTTAACATAACCTTACATAGCATATGCATGAACCAATTATGTTCATATTATGCTTTCTTATTTCCTTCTTAACTTGCTTTCTTACTTTACTTCCTATGGGCCCCTTACTTGAGTGTACGTACCCAGCGCGCAACCATGGACTTACTCTTGCCATAGTCCGACCCGACCTTGGACGGGGGGTACGACACAGACAAGCTTGCTCGCCATTCTGCTTACTGATCATCTTGCCATGTCATACTTACTCTTGTCATTCTCATTAAAATTACTGAGCATGCATCGTGATGCCACTTATTCTTACTTCATACTTATCTCACACTCTTAGCTTAGCATGTATTCGTACATACCATAACATGTTTCATAACATAAACACATATCATGTTTTGACATGCTCCTTAGCATATCAATTAACACTTAGCATATCAACACATCACATAGCACATAGCACATCAACCATACTTGGTTAAGAATACCCTAATAGCCTATGCTATAGGCGGCGTTGTACTTACCTCGTCTACGTCCGATACTAAACTGCTCCGCTTCTGGGTTCAGCTGCAAGGTACTTCCTGCTTAATCGGAGGACATAGGTAAGGTCTCTAATCTTGACTATAATATGTTGGTTTTCAACCAACATTCATGCAATACTTTGGTTATATGTCCCCCTAACTATAAAACATGTTATGTGTGGTTACTTCAAGTAACCTTATCATTTTGGGTTATATCTTATAACCCCATAAAATCGTATACCATAATCTAGTAGGTTACGTTGGATAACCTTTCATGCTAACCCTTATCCCATAGCTTATTGGATTATACTAACCCATGGGATAGTTCGTCCTACATCTTACTAGGTTAACCCTTGTTAACCTCTAAGGTTACTAAAGTTAACCCTCTTCGGGTCAACCTCGGGCTTTGGGGCTAAGCCCAATAACTCGGGTGTGATTTCCGGTTACTTATCGTAACTATCTACCTCGCAAACCTTGAACTTGAGAATCTTAAATCTCTTTTAGTTTATGAAAGAGTTTGGCAATTAAGCCCAACTTCCTTTAAATTCTTCTAAAAATCCACGTTTCTTGAAACATAGTTTTTAAAATGTTTGAGGGTTGGAAACTGCCTTTGGAACAGTTTTCATCTTCAAAGTAGTGTTTTTAAACAGAAAAACAGTTTTCCTAAACTGGTTCTAGAAAATCCTGTGCAGGAATTTCTTGCTCTCTGCGCAGTTTTCAAAAATCAAATTATATTTAAATATCCTTTTAGAATTGGAAAAAGTTGTCTTCATGAAAATTCTAGCTTTCAAAGAGATCTAAAACTTTTGTGTTTTATAAAAAATCTGATTCTACTTAGATTAATACCAGTTTTAAATTGAAATAGGTTGCTTGTGAAAACTGGGTCTGACAGACCACCTTCGGTTTTTCATAAAAACGGAGGCCTTTGGAACCTCATTTTGAGGATCGGTTCACGATGCCCCCTAGAAAAAACCCTGTTCTACAACTTTCATGTTTTACGTTTTAGCCCATTCGGCCTCTAAAGACCTGCAATGACCACTTTCCTGAGACTGTCCAGTTTGGAACCCGAACTGGCAGCCTTGTCTACTTAAACCGGTTTACGTCTTAATTCGCGGGTTCTAACTCGACCGCCCACTGCGGGAGCTTACTTACAAGGCATGTAACGTTTCTAATGTCCCGCATGTTACAACATGCTAGCCCAACGTACCCATGCAGCCCATAAAAACCGGTCACACCAAACCTTGGCTGCATGGTTCTAATCTAGCACACCATCAAGCCATTCATGCCACACAAAGCAATACCATCTCATCTAGCAACCTAACTTGCTTCCATACATAATTGGGGACATAAAACCATAATCTAGCATGCAACCTAGCATATAGAAATCATAGCATCACAAGCATGAATTTTAAACCAAACCACCCCTAGGCTACTGAATCAAGCACTAAAGCTACTAAGGGCATAAAAATAAAATTGTGAGCTTATACTTTTACAAACCATGACTTGAAATACATTTAAACTTTACTTTAAAAGCTTAAATGAAAATAGGTTTAGGGATTTTGAAAAATACCTTGAATCTCTCAAGGATTGGCTTAGGGTTTGAACCAACACCTCACTATCTCCCTCTTGCTCCTAGAACCGAACTCCACTCACCAAAATGGCACTCAAAACTTGGCTTTTTGGACTGAAAATTGACCCCCACCCTAGGCTCGGCCACACCAAGCTTTGAACTCAAAAATCTGAAATTTTTCTTCTGCTTTTTCCACTCAAACCCGTGGTTGCATACAAGGAGAAATTTGGCTCCAAAAATTTGTTTTCTTGCTTGCTTACTCAAACCCGAACTTCCCCTAATCTCTTCCCTCAAAAATTCTGATTTTTCTCTCTTGGTTCCACTGCTCTCACACCCACGGCAGCAGCTAGGAATGGCTGGAAAAAAATTTTTCACTCTCTCTATTGGTTTCTAGCTCAAAACCGAACACACCCGTAGAATTGGTTCAAGAAAAAATTTTGTTTTTCTTCTTCACTCTCTCTTTCTCTCTCACGGTTTTGGGCTGCAGAAAAATGGCCAAAGTTTAGCTGAAATTTCTGATTTAAATGGGTAGAGATCACCTCTATTTATAGGCAATGTGGGACTTTTCAAAAATTAGATTTTTGACCCCAAAACTTTAAAATTTTACACTTTTAGGGGGTGAGGTGGCCGGCAAGCCTTGTAGAACAAGGAAAGATGACATCATTGCTTACATCATCGCTTATATCATCGCTTACATCACCAATTTTAAAATTTGCACTTTTGCCCCAAAAGTGAAAATTCTTGCATTTTCACCCCTGAGGTGGCCGGTTGCTTTACTTGGTGATCAAGCCAAAAATTTTCTAGAACAAGACACTTGTCTTGCTTGGATTTGTTCTCAAAATATTTATGAGGTCATAATTCAAAATGGTGATGATGTCATAATTAAAAAGCCTTGTTTGGCTACTTTTTGTAAAAGCAGTCTAATTTTAAACTGAACACCGATAAATCCAATACTGTGTTACACTAATACACAGTACTGATATTTTATACTGCAGTAAAAATTTTATCTGTGAAAAATCAGACTGGAAAAATTTTTTCTTATTTTCCCGAGTCCTTTTGCCCTGTGTCCTAACTTAGCGTGCTTGATTTTTCTATGGTGGTTTTAGTTCTTATTTATGCTATCTTACCCAAAAAATTGGGTTTTCACAGTATTTCTTCCATACTGCACGTCACAAAATTACACAGTCATCATGTTGACTATTCTGGTCAAACTTTGACTTTCCCAGGTCAAAGTTGACTTTTTCGGTCAAACCTTTGACCGACATAGAATCATGCAAAATTCGTCCCTTTTTATCCGAAAAGGCCATTTTCTACTCTAAACTATCATCTTTGAGTCTTATAAAGCTATAAGGACTCATCTCACCTAATAAAGTTCTAAATTGAACTTTTTCATAAAATGCCTTCACGGCATACATTCAAGCCCTCTAAGGAGGAAATAGTAACATAGAAAAATCAGGTATTACAGTGCCGAGTAATGGCACCCTAGCCAGCTGAGCTGCAGCTCAGGTGGGTGGAAACTTGAAGTTCTCAAAGGATATCAAGGGTTCGAACCCTGGTATCAACGACCTACGGACGCGAGCGCAAAGCGGCCCCCGGGACGGGTTGGGGAGCTTGGGCTGCAACTCTGTTGGCGGCCCACAGACCGCCTCGAGCGCGAGCGCATAGCGCCCCTCGAAAAGCGCGAGCGTACCAAGAGGCCGAGGTTGAGCCAAAAAAGCCTCAACACATGTGTTGAGGCTTTTTGGGCTCAACCCTAGGTTCGGCCCGTAGGCTCGCACCCTCACGCGTATAGCGGTGAGGCCCGTGGGCGTGGTCGCGCTTTTCGAGGGGCGCTATGCGCTCGCGCAGCTCAGGTGGGTGAGGACTATGTGTTCTCAAAGGATGTTAAGGGTTCAAACCCTGGCATCAACAACCTACGGGCGCAAGCGCACCGCGCCCCCCGGGACGGGTTAGGGAGCTTGGGCTGCAGCCCTGTTGACCGGCCCACCGCCACCTGAGCCCCACGGCAGTCCGCTTCGAGCGCGAGCGCATAGCGCCCCTCGAAAAGCGCGACCACGCCCACGGGCCTCACCGCTATACGCGTGAGGGTGCGAGCCTATGGGCCGAACCTAGGGTTGAGCCCAAAAAGCCTCAACAACATGGAAAAAAAAAATCATGTTAATTAAAAATGAAATTACAAAAAAACTTTTAAATCAGAAAAATATTACAGTGTAAAATAGGTTTGAAATAAAAATGAAAGGAGTGAAAATTAGGATGATTTTTATAAATGAGTTTCATTTTTATATGTAATTTCAGGTTACTAAACATTCTTTGAAAATAAAGCGAATCACATACACGAAACAAACGGCCCAGAACTTTGAAAGGTTTTTATTTTTATTTTTTATAAAAAGTTTTCTGTGACTTTTCTCTACACCATGTGTATTTGCAATTCATTAAACAAAGTTCAAAATTTTGACGAAGAATTTAAACAAAGATGAAATTAATGTATGTAATATCAAATTTTTTGGGTGCAAACATAACATTCAAAGTGTTTTAACGCAAAAAAAAAAAAAAATGACATCATCCTTTTTTTTTTGGAGAAATATTTGACATCATCTAAAATGATATATTTTTTTAAATAATCAAGTGTTTCCTTAAAAAAAAAAAACATAACATAAAATAAAACAATTTCGTAATTATTTAATTTAGTAATTGCATAAGTCAAAAGTCATTTTTTATTTATTTACGTCTATGTACAAAATGAAATGTAAAGATTAAAAAAAAAATAAATGAAATTGGGAAAAAAAAAAACCCCCATTTTATTTATTTGCTAGAAACTCGTTTAATAGCAAACAGAGGCCAAACAAATCTGTAAAGAAACATTAAAAAAAAATCTGTAAAGAAAAACAAAAACGTTAAAAATTACTTTTTATAATCTTTTGCGGGAGAAAAACTTTTTAAACAAAAAGGAGCCTAATTTAAAGAGAAAAAGTGCCAGTTGAACTATGGCACAGGGGGGGAAAAAAAAGTGAGCCCACATTTAGGGCTCACATCAGAATGATTTATTGATCAGTCATGTGACACCAGGTTAGAAGTTGGAACCCTATGTAGGGCCTAATCATAACGATCTGAAGCTTTGCCATGTGATATCAAGTCGGAACCCACTCGACTATTTAGGATTGCTGAAATATAGTGCCTTTCCTTGATTTCTTTTCCCTTTGGCTATCAAATTCATTTTTTAATCCAAAAAATATTTTGAATGTTAACCTTTTTTTAATTTTATAATTTTTTATAATTTTTTTAATTCATATAAACAACAACACACTTATAATCGCACGAGACAATCGACTAAAGAATATTCAGGAAAAAAAATCTTAAAAATCTATATGTAGATTTTAATAAATTATAGCTATTACATAATTATTGATTGTAAAAGAATTTATGATATTTATAAATTACTTAATGTGCACCCGTTATATAACCTATTGTAAGTAAGCAAAAACATCCAGTACCCTTGGATACCTTTTAATCAAAGCTCATCGTTAGATCTCTAATTCAATAACCATGCATTTCTATGGTTTGGATGTTTGATGGGATGGGTGGAATTATATTTTAATCTCCACTTTCTTTTTTTTTTTTTTAACCAACTGGCATGTGAGCAATTATTTTTCTTAAATTTATATTTCACCTTTGCCAAGAATACTCTGCACTCACTCAACTGTTCTTTCAACGTTCATTGACCAAGTCCCATTGTTTTTTTTATCCCCCTTTGCCTGTGATTTCGAATTATCTTTAATATGCATTGACTGTATTTTGAGTGATTATTTACTCTCTGGAAAAAAAAAAAAAAGGATTGAAAGTCTGATAATTTTAAAAACAATAGTATTGGAATTATTATCATTTAAAAAAGGAAATAATTTTTGAAATGGTGTTTGAATAGATACTGCTAACAATTATTTAAAAAAATGAGATTCTAACAAATCTCATAAAATCTCAGTACATTTTAATAGAGTATATAGATTTTGATTTGTTCCTTTTTTTCCGTCACAAATACATGAAAAAAAAAATCATTTTAATCTGAAATGAAATTACAAAAAAGTATAACATTATAGTACAGCAAATAATCGCGGCCTTGGACAGGTGGCCGATAACTTTAATAAAGGTGCGTAAACACGCGGCTGACAGAAGAAAAAGAAAACACGTGAAAGGCAAAGTCCGTTTCTGCGGACACTAAAATACAATGAAAATACTATTTAATTTAGACATGTGACTGGAATAGTGGTGAAGAAATCTTATCGTTTGAGAGAGTGAAGGCTGTTGTAAGAGCTTACGTCGAGGGGACATGAGATCATGGACGACATCACCAGTCTGGTGTGGATGTTTTGAAGATTGGGAGGTGAGTTGTCGCCTTTGGATAAAGCCAAATTAACAGTAGATAAAGCATAAGAAAATGATCTCTTCCAAAAAAGAAAAAAGTTATTTCCTGATATTTTGACGTCCACTCACCTTTAATCATTCCTTTTTTAAAGAGGACTCACTCACTATTCTTTTTTCTTTTCACATTTGCATTACTTTTTGTTGGCAAATGGTATTTGCACAAATGTCGATGGCAAGCATTGAAGATTGGAAGGTGAGTTGTCGCCTTTGAATAAAGCCAAATTAGCAGCAGATAGAGCATTAGAAAATGATCTCTTCCAAAATATTTAGACGTCCACTTGCCTTTAATCATGCGAGTGAACAATCCCTTTTTCTGATTGCCTTTTACCTTTTTTAAAGAGCACTCACTCACTATTCTTTTTTCTTTTCACATTTGTTATTGTGTTTGCACTGCTAATTTTTTCTTTCTGTCAAACACCACTGTAAATCTAACGAAATTTTATTAAAATCATCAGTTTCCTCATAAAAAAACTAAAATAACAAAAGGTGAATTTGGCAATTGTATAAATAGAGAGGAAAAAAATGATCTTTAGACTCAAAATAAAGGGTGTTTTAGTACTGTTTCTTTCCTGCCGTTTTAATGCCATCATATATCAAAATAAATTTCTTTTCTTATCATCTTTCACCTTTTTCAAGAGCACTCGTTTCTGTTTGTTTTTCAAAGTGACTTATTTCCTAATCCCTTTTCACACATACACTGCTGTGTTCTGAGTGATCATTCATCCTCGGGGAAAAAAAAATTTTGAAGGTGTGATAATTTGAAAAACAATTGGTTTTGGAATTATTATCATTTTAAAATGAAATAATTTCTGAAATACTATTTGAATAGACACTGAAAATAATTATTTGCAAAAATAATTTTCTAACAAATCTAATAAAATCTCAGTATATTTTAATAAAATATATAGATTTTAATTTGTTGCTCTCTCTATTATATATACATGAAAAATAAATTCGTCTTAATCAAAATGAAATGACAAAAATTATAACATTTTAAAACTTGAAATACAATTGAAAAAACTTTAAAATATTATGGTGTAAAATAGGCTCAAAATGAAAATGAACACAGTAAAAATTTGGATGATTTTATCATTGAGTTTCATTTTCGTATGTAATTTCAGCTTAAAATATAGTTATTAAACGTTATTTGAAACAAAAATGAATTGCGTACTCGAAACAAAGGGGCCCAGATCTTAGACGTTTTGTCAAACAAGGTCCAATCGTTGGACTTTAGACGCACGTACGGCCAATATCACTTTTGGGTGGCCAATATCGATCGCAAGCAGGGAAGATTGAAAGGTGCGTTGTCGCCAGTGAGTAAAGCCAAATTAAGAAGCGAGCAAGTTCTTTTCTGATTACCTTTCACTGTCACCTTTTTTAAAGAGCACTCAGTCACTGCTCTTTTTTCTTTTTCACATTTGCACTGCTGTGTTAATTTGTCTGATAACTGTTGAAGATTTGAATGATCGATCATTATTCATCCTAAGAGGAAAAAAAAAAAAAAAGATTGAAGATATCTGATAATTAGAAAAACAACTTGATCTGCATGTCAGTTACGTACTCAACTCTTGCTCCTTCTCATTTTAGTTTATGCAACTCAATTGGTCAATTGATGTTGTTGAAATGAATAATTGTTGAATTTAACATGAGAAGTTATTGTTTCTTTTGGTCAATCATCAACTGCTCAACACATTCTTTCAGTAAGAAGAACCGAAATCAACTTTTACGTCTAATCTAATCTCTATTGTAAGATGATATATAGTCATTTGTTTATCATCAATTTGCTTTGCATTAAACTAATTATTTACCAAGCTCTCGATTCTCAGAGAAAAGAAAGGCAGCATTTTGCAAGAATGTTACTATTGCTTTTTCTCCTTAATTTGCTTCACCACTCTGCTACGGCCCTATGGTGTTAGAGTCGGAGTCTCCGATCATAGAACTAATAATCAAGTAGACGTTGAGGTCTGCTACAATTTCCATCCAAGTCAAGATCATATTCGGTTTTTCAATATTCAAACTTTAATTTGATTTGTTTAGTTGAATTTGAAATGCCTAATTTGACAGTATTAATTAAGTTGTTGTATGTTGTAGTAGATGATCCTTTGATAAGTTATTAGTTCTATATATATGTGGCTCTCTGAGAAAAAGAAGGCAGTATTTTGCAAGCACATAACTATTGTTTTCTCTTCTTTGCTTCACTTCTGTGCTACCCTTTTTTGTTGTAGTCGAAGTCTCCGATTGAAGAACTAAGAATCAATTAGACGTTGAGGTTTGCTACAATGCATCCGAAGGCCGTTACCATACATACATACATACTTAGTCTTACTTACTTACTTAGAGCGGAAACAGAAGGATTTTTTTTTTTTTTTTTTTTTATACTTGTAGCGCATACTAGCAGATAGCAAATTTAAATAAAGACGTTTAACTTGCAATACTATACATAAAATACAACACGCGTAGCGACATTATTTCCCACATTTCACAGCTTGCCCTGCCACGCTCCTCCATCTTATATCACTGATTGTCGGTAGGTTACTTACCTACAGCATAGACGTAAGACAGTGAGCTTTCGCTCAGCAAGTACAACTAATTATACCGCGACACCAATAAAACATAACATAATGAAATCATAACTTACTGCTTATAACATGATCATAACTTAAATCACATAGCTTAACATATTTTGTCGTACATACCATAACATATCTTGTCTTAACATATCATCACATAACATACCATTCCATACTTAACATATCATCACATAGCATAATATATGCATGAACCGATTATGCTCGTATTATGCTTTCTTATTCCTTCTTAACTTAGCTTATTTATCTTACTTATGGGCCCCTTACTTGAGTGTACGTACCGGGCGCGTCACTATGGAGTGGTTGGGACGGCCAGTCCATTTCCAACTCAAACCATAGTCCAACCCGATCTAACGCGGGTCGGTACGACACAGGCAACTTGCTTGCCATCTTACTTATCATGTCATTCTTGCTCTTATTATTCTTATAAGAGTTTGTGAATATGCTTCGTGATGTCACACATACTTAATTCTTAAACATCTCATAAACTTAGCATAGCATATCCCATAAACATGACATAATATAATCTTGGCATAACATACCTCATGAACATGACATAACATAATCCTGGCATAGCATACCTCATGAACATGACATATCGTAAAATCAATATATCATGGCATCACATTATTCTAACATACAACACATCAAACATCATGGCATACATCCTAACATGCATCATAGCATACATCAACATACTTAGGCAAGTACCACAACAAAGCCTATGCTGTAGGCGGAGTTGTACTTACCTCGTTCGCTTTGTCCAATAATGTGCTGCTCCCAGTTCGGACACAACAACAGGCTATCTCCTGTTATTCCATGGACATAGGGTAAGGATTCGTAACCATAACTGAAAAATGTTGGTGACCTAACCAACATGCATAGTCTTAGTTGTATGTCCCCCCCTAAACTTATACATGATACTTACTTGGTTACGACGAGTAACATTAGAGTTTAAGGTCTAACATATTCAATTCATAACTTATTAGGTTACATAGATAACCTTAGGTGCTAGGCCCTCATGCACATAAATAGGGTTAGGTTATCTTTCTAACCTTGGGCCTAGGTCTCGGTATTCTTATTCTATAATCCATAGGGTTATGTTGGGTAACCCTTGCAGCGGTCAAAGTTTGGTCAACAAAAGTCAACCTTCTACAGGTCAAACTTAGTCAACAAAAGTCAACCCCTTATAACTCGTGTATTTATCCCGGTTATCATCCGTCATTGTCGTGTTTACTAAATTTTGGCTTAAAAATCCCTTTTTCCTTTATCTTTGGAAAATTGGTGAATTAAGTCTAAAAACCTTTACTTAGTTTATAAAAACCCATGGTTCTTAAAATAAAGTCTCATAAAAATCATTAAGGGCTGAGACTGCCATTGGAACAGTTCCCACGTTCAAAACAGTGATGTTAGTGTAAAAACACAGTTTTTTTCTGTATTATTTTAGAAAATCCTGTGTAGGAATTTCCTGTTTCCTGCACCCTTTTTGGAAATCCATGTCAGTTTAAAAATCCAGTTTGAATTTTAAAAAGTTGTTTTCACAAAAGTTCTAGCTCGCGAAAAATCCTAAAAACTTTTGTGTTTTATAAAAAATTTAATTCGGACTCTAACGTGTCCATTTTCTTGATTGAATCCACCTGACCGTGCATGAAACCTGGGCACGGTTAGGCTCGGATTTTTATAAAAACCGAGGTCATTGGAGCCTTATTTTGAAAAACTGTCCACGATGCCCTATAGGAAAAACCCTTCCCTACAACTTTCATGTTTTACGTTTTCCTAAATTCGGCCTTTAAAGGCCTCAAATTCCACTTTCCAGAAAACTGGCCAGTTTATACCCGAACTGGTAGTTTTCAATCTTAATTTCGTTTTACGTCCTATTTCGCATAATCTAACTTAACCGAGCACGCTGGAGCCTAGAAAGTAGACATGCAGCGTTTTTTAATGTCCCACTGTAGCTTTCATGCAGCTCAAACGCGTCCATGCAAACCAAACCTGAACTCGCCCTTACTTAGGGTTTTGCATGGTTTTAGGTTGCATTCAAACCATACCATACATTCTCATACCATTCTAGTAACCTAACTTACCATACTAAAACATAATTGAACATAATTAGGGGACATACAATTTATCGACCATCTAGCATGCACCCTAGCATTCAACCAAGCATAAGCATAAAATTAAAGCTCATAAACAAAGCTAAACATCAAACCACCCTTAAAACCTAAATCAAGCACCACACTAAAACTAAACTAGGGCAAGAAATAACTTGAACTTATACTCTTACAAATTTTCAACTTGAAATACATATAAATTTCAAATTGAAACTTAATGGGAAAGCTTAGGGTCAAGGGTTTACCTCTAGGGTTTAGAAGTTGGTTCTCAAGCTTAGATCCCAAAAATTTCCCTTTTTCCTTGGCTGCCACCACAACCGGTTTCTCCCCTCCAATGGGGTTCCAAAATTTTAGCCACCCTTGTGGGTTTCTCACCCAAAATCCGGTCACTAGCCTAGCTCCAATTTCCCTCACTTTCTTTTTTTTTTTTTCCTTCATTTTTGGTCCAATGGGGTTTCGGGTTTAGAGAGAAAAAAATGTGAGAAATCATTTTGGCATGGTTTAGGGAAGTTTTCCCAATTTTTCTGAGTTAAAACCGACCCCCCCTTGGCCCTATTTATAGCTGAAAAATAAATTATTTTTTTGATTTATTTTTAATCCCAAAATTACATTTTGGCCCGTAAAGCAAAAATATTTGCAAAAACACCCTACATGTGTCACATGGCCGGTTATCCCCTTGCTCTCCATGCAAATGATGACATCATCATGCTTACCTCTTCACCTATTTTTCAAAAATTACATTTTAGCCCCTAAAGATAAAATCTTTGCATTTTCACCCCCTTAGGTGACCGGTCATTAGCTTGCTCTCCAAGGCAAGTTCTTGCATCATTATGACATCATCTTGATGATATCACCTTGCTTACATCACCCATTTTTCTAAAATTACATTGTAGCCCCTAAGGACAAAATATTTGCAATTTTCCCCCCAATAGGTGGCCGGCCAACTCACTCCCTTTCTAGAGCCTTCCATATTTCTTTCTACCTTATTTAAATAATTATGACGTCATAAATATGGGATTGGGTGATGTCATCCCATATTGAGGCTTGTTTGGCTTTTCTTCAATATGCAGTCCATTTTTATGCTACACAGATATTTCTAATACTGTTATTAACTAATAACAGTATTTTACACTGATCTACAGTCCAAAATTTATCTGTGTAAAAATGGACTGTATAAAATTTTTCTTATTTTCTAAAGCCCTTTTGCCCTTTATTCCTAACTTGGTGTGCTTGATTTTTCTATGGTGGTTTTAGATCCTATTCATACTATTCCGTCCCTAAAGACAGTTTTCGCAGTATATTTTCCATACTGCTCATCAGAATACTGCAAAGTCAAACCTTTGACCTCTCTTGGTCAATCTTTGACTTTCTGTAACACCCGGAATTTTCATAGACTTGTGATTTCCTTATTCCTAAGAAATTAGAAGTCCGTATGATGTGTTTATAAGATGTTTGATGGAAAATTATGAAGAACAATGTGAAATTCATAATTTTATTAGCTAATGTTAGAGTTCTCATTAAATCGGCTTTAAGACTCAAAATAGGATGCCGAGGTTAGCAAACAGCATTTTGGGTCGAAAAAAACAAAAAAGGATGTGATTTTACGAAAGTCAAATGTTTGACCAAAAAGTCAACTTTGATCAAGAATAGTCAAAGAATTGACTTTACAGTATGATGAAAGGCAGTATTGAAAAGAGACTGCGAACACATTCTTTTTGATCAAGATAGTGCGAATAGGCCGTAAAACCACCCTAGAAAATCAAGCACACCGTGTTAGGATTAAGGGCAAAAAGGTCTCCGAAAAATAAGAAAGAAATTTTTACGGTCCGATTTTTTTTACACAGAAAAATTTTGGACCAAAGTACAGTATGAAAATACTAAGCACAGTATTGGAAATAACTGTGTAGCATAAAAAACTGGATTATTTTGGAGAATAGCCAAGAGCCAAACAAGGCCTTTGTTTTGCATGGGTGACATCACTTGGCTTTGGAGCTATGACATCACAATCCCTTATGTGGCTTGAGAAAATTCTAGACCCTTCTAGGACCCCCCCCATGGCCGGCCACATACACCCCCCCCACCTCTATAAATAGATGCAAAAAAAAAAAAAACCTATTTTTAATCACAAAACCTAGCCAAACTCTTGTCCATTTTCTGCTCAAAAATCCGTGGGTTTGAGGGAGAGAAAGAGAAGAGAAAAACTAGAAATTTTTGAAGGCTTTTGCTTGAGGGGTGCTCGGCTTTGCTAGAGGGAAACAAGAAAAAAATTTGGGAAATGGGAAACCCATTTTTGGGCTGCTGTGGCCGTGGGTTTGGGGGGAGAAATAGGAGTGAAAAAAGTTAAAATTTTTTAGGGGAAAACCTTGTAGAAGGTTCGGGTTTGAGTGGATCTACCAAGGAGCCAAGAAAAATTTTGGGTATCCCACCTAGAGTCAAAACCGTGAGCAAGGGACCAACGAGAAGAAAGGGGATCTTGGATTTTCAAACCCTAACTTGGGTTTAAGGTAAACTCTTGAACCAATCCTTCAATTAAGTTCAATTTAAGCATTTTTATGGTGGTTCAAGATGGTTTGTAAGGACATAAGTCCACATTTAATTTCTAAGCCCTAGATGTGTTAGTGTGTACTTGGTTAGGGATTAAAGTTGGTTGGCTTATTTATGATGTTTGCTTGCATGATTTGTGCTTGAGAAATTGTTAGGATGCATGCTAGATGTGATTGGTATGTCCCCTGATTTTTGGTCGCAAAATCTTACTAGGCAGTGCTTGTGTGGCTGCTAGTTCAATGGTGAATGTGATAGTGTATGATTGATTATAATGCTAGGCTAGAAACCATGTAGCCCAAGGATAAGGCTTTCGGTTTAGGGCTGCATGGGCACATGGGATTAACATGATTGGGATTATGGGATGTTAGAAACACTGTGTGTTTGTTGAGTAAGCTCCCGAAATGGTCGGTCGAGATAGATTCTCCGAAATAGGACGTAAACCGGACTAAGCAACCGAAACTGCCAGTTCAGATTCAAAACTGTCCAGTTTCGGGAAAGTGGAAATTTAAGGCCATTAGAGGCCGAACTGGGTAAAACTCAAAACATGGAAGTTGCTCGGAAGGGTTTTTCATTCGAGGAAGCACAGGCAGAATCTCAAAATGAGACTCCAATGGCCTCCGTTTTTACAAAACCCGTGGCTGGTCTGCCCAGACCCAATTTTGATGATCAGCTAGTTTCAAACAAAAACTGGCACGAATACAAGCCGAATTGGATTTTTCACAAAACACAAAAGTTTTAGCATTTTTCGAGAGCTACAACTTTCATGAAGACAAGTTTTTCAAATTCGCAGTCAATTTTTAAACTGACACTGTTTTACGAAGGGTGTGCAGTGAACTGAAAATTCATGCACAGGATTTTCTAAAACTGGTTCAGAAAAACTGTTTTTCTTCTCAAAATCACTGTTTTGGCTATGGAAACTGTTCCAAAGACATTTTCCAGCCCTAAATGATTTTTATAAAGATCCGTTTCAAAAACATGAATTTTTACAAGTAAAAATGAGAGTTTTAAGAGTTATTCCTCAACTCTTTCAAGTTAAGGAAAAAGTAGAATTTTAAACCAAGGTAAAGTAAAATGAACGTAACAAGCAGTTTTCAGTCCTAAATAGTTTTATAAAATGTTACCCAAAGAAGTAAGAATTTTTACAAGCAAACTAAAGGATTTTTGGAAGATAATTACATAAGATTTTCCAAAAGAAAGGAAATAGGGTTTTAAGGTAAAACTGATAATCAAGCCGACTAGAAACGGTAATCGGATATTATATCGGGTTACAGGATCAAGCCCAAGGATGACCAAGGGTGGACTTTAGTTGACCGAATGTTGACTTTAGTCGACTCAATATTGAATTAAGATTGACCCTAAGAGTTACCCAATATAACCCTAAGGGATACCCAAAATATATGATTGGGCTAGGATTTAAGGGTTAATGGAAATAACCCAAAGGATATGATGCAAGAGTAAAACCCAAAGGTAGAATGGAACCCTAAACATAAACCCTGATGGTATGATTGAGGGTTAGTAACAAGAAGAAGAGGTTATCCAACGTGACCTCTTAAGGAATGATCAAAGTTTGATTATTTTTAAAAAGTAAAATGACCAATGTTGACCAAGTAAGGTATCAAGTATCGAGGACATACAACTAAGATTAGGTATGAGTGTTGGTTAAGATACCGACATCAAATGTAATGATTTATGGTAAGATAAGATAAGATAACCTTATCTTACACCTTGACTGAAACAGGAGTAGGAACCTGTGATGAATCATGTGGATCGGTAGGTCAAGAGCGTAGGACCTCAGGTAAGTACAAACCTCACCTGTGGTATGGAAATAGTAAAATATTTTCAAATATGCTATGACATGTTTCATGTTATGATGTTTTAAAGATGTCATGTTTTAAAGATGCCATGTTTTAAAGATACCATGTTTTAAAGATGCCATGCTATGCTTTATGAATGAAATGTTAAGTTATGTATGATATAGTGACATCATGAAGCATGTTCACTAATGATAAACCACTTGGTAAAAATACACAAGTAAAGTGTCGTACCAACCTCCCAAAGGTGGAGGGTTATCCATGTTCAAGTTATGATTATTAACCTCTCGTTGATGCGTGAGGGTATAATCATTTATGTTATCTTTCCCATAACTGTTAGGGACCTTGCAACCTGTTATAACCAAAAAATTTACACGGACTCATGATTTCCTTGTACATAAGAAATTTAAGCCTGTACTATGTGTTTACGCAGTGTTTCATAATTTTAACAGTAAATGTTTGAGTTCTCATTTAATTAACTATGAGACTCAATAAGCCGTTGATTAGTCAAGTATTTGATCTTTTGAACAAAAAGGGGTGAAAAATTCCATAATTTCATGTTGGTCAAAGTTGACCAAGAAAGTCAAAGTTTGACCACGAGAGTCAACGTTTGATCGAGAAAGTCAAAGTTGACCAAAAAAGTCAAAATTTGACCAAAGGAGTCAAAGTTGACCAAAGAGGTCAAGGTTGGTCAAGGAAGTCAAAGGTTGACAAAAGGTGGTCAAAGAGTTGACCATACAGATATATGATGAGCAGTATGGAAAATATGCTGCAAAAACTAAGATTATGGACATGAGAATGTATATGAGAAATAAAACCACCATAGAAAAATCAAGCACAATAAATAGGTATTTTTGGGCCAAAAAGTTTTAAGCAAAACGAAAATTTTTTATACTGTCTATTTTTACACAGATAAATTTTGGACTGCATTATAATACCACAGTATGGTATATTAGTGACCTCAGTACCACAAATATCTGTGTTGAATGAAAAGTTGACTGCTTTTAAGAGCAAAAGCCAAACAAACCTTAATTACATCATTGGTGACATCACTTTTGGATTTATGACCTCATTAAGCTTTTTAATTAAAGAAAAATGATTAAAAAATTTTGAATTATCTTGACAGCTCACTCCTTGTTAGCTGGCCACTTTGGGGCCAAAATTTAATTAAGAGAACTTATGGGGTTTTATCAAAAAGGAGAACCAAAAATAATTACAAAACCACCTCATTTTTCACCTATAAATAGCCCTCCCTTGGTGCACGGTTTTGGCTTCAAAAAAATCAGAAAATACAGCCAAGCTCTGCCCATTTTCCGTCTCCAAAAATCTGCAAATCCTAGGGTGAGTTTGAGTGAAGAAAAAATTCAAGAAAGTTAGGGGTTTTGGTGCTTGTAGTGTGAGATTGCTACTAGTGTTCAAACCAGTTTTTTTTTTGGCAGCTTGTGCTCAGTTTTTGGGGCCCTAAAGCCGGCTGTAAGAGGTTGAGAGAGTGACCAAAATTTGTGTTGAGGAGTGCTTAGTGTTGAGTGCTTGTAGCCACCCAAAATCAGCCACAAATCTTGGTACAATTTGGGCACAAAGGGACCGGCCATAGGGAGGTCTAAGGGGGAGAAATTTTGGTGAATCAACCCTAGCCCCAACTTATGTTTTAAACCAAGGTAAACCTCTCTAGACCTTCATCTCTTTCAATTAAGCTTTCAATTTGAAGTTTATATGTATTTCAAGTTAAAATTGTATGAGTATAAGCTCAATTTAATTTGTGGCCAAAGTTAGGAATCTAAGGTTGTGCTTGAACTAGATTAGGGGTTGTTTGATTTTAATTTGCATGCTTGCTTTAAATTTGTGATTTGCATGCTAAATGTTGGTCTATGGTATGTCCCCTGATCTGCCCTAGGGTGTTTATGGATGAAAATTATATGCTAGGTTGCTAGAATGTAATGTTAATGCTTGATATGCTTGATACAACCCAAATCATGCAACCTAATTGATCCAATGTTGATTAGGCTTGCATGGCAATGTTAGAAAATGTGTTTAAAGAAAATTTACATTAGAAAACCACTGCATGTGTGTATTAGAGCTCCCGCGGTGGCTGGTTAAGCTAGGTTTCACGTTTAGGACGTAAAACGAACTCTAAACCGAAAAACTATCAGGTTCGGGTAAATCCTGACGAGTTTTCTAAAAAGTGAATTTTGAGGCCTTTAGAGGCCGAATTTGGAAAAACTCAAAACATGAAAGTTGTTCAGAATAGTTTTTTCTAGGGGACACCATGGACAGTTTTTCAAAATGAGGCTCCAACAACCTCCGTTTTCATGAAAACCTAAGGGTGACGTGCCCAGACCTCTATGCATGTCCAGTCGTATTCCAAGGAGAAAATGAAAGAGTTAGAGTTAGAACTGGGTTTTTCATAAAACATAAAAGTTTTATAATTTTTCAAGATCTAAAAGTTTCACGAAGACAACTTTTCCAAATTCAGCATGGATTTTAAAGTACAACTGAGTTTATAAAGACTGTGCAAGAAACAGTAGATTCCTGTACAGGATTTTCCAGAATAATGTAAGGGTTTGGTATTTTTAAACCAAAACTGATAATTTGACTGCAGGAACTATTCCAAGGGCAGTTCCAACCCTTAATAACATTTTCAAATATTTTGTCAAGAAAACCCAAATTTTTATAAGAAAAATAAAGAGGATTTTTGTAAAAAAGGTGGTAAAAACACCTATATTTTCTAAAGAAAACAAATAGAACTATAGACTTAGGTTTTCTTAAAATTGGGGTAAGCATATAGATTACCACCAATAGCCTAGTAGTACACCCGAACTATAGCACTGGGTCCAAAGCCCAGGGTTACCAATAGTCACCCGATAGGATACCACATAATTTGGGCCTTAGGGTGATGACCTAGGTTGGGTCACACCAAGAGTTATCCAATGTAACCCAACGTGATACCAAGATTAGTAAGACTAAAGATTAGCCAATGTAACCCAACATGGTATCAAATTAATAAGATCAAGGGTTATCCAATGTAACCCAATATTGTATCAAGATGGTAAGACCTAAGGTGACCAATAATAACCTAGTAGGTTATGGGTTATGACAAAGTCCAAGAGTTGGATAATGATCTAACTCTAAGCATGTATGTATGGGCTTAGCTTGCAAAGTTACCCTATGTAACCTAATAGGGTATGATCCAAGGTTAATGATACGAAATATTAGGGTTACTTGAAGTAACCCACTAACTTATCATGAGTTATGAAGGGGACATATAACTAAGAACATATTACGATGTTGATTAGGATCATTATCCTATATTCTTTATTATAGCAGGGGGTAACCTGCCGCTGTGTCCGGACTTGGAACCATACACTATCGGACATAATAAAAGAGGTAAGTACAAACCTCACCTACAATATGAAAAATAGTAAGCTATTTTTAAGTATATGACATGTTATGCTATGACATGCTATGTTATGCTATGATACGCTATATTAAGTTATGATATGCTATGTTATGTTTAGATATGCCATGTTAAGTTATGATATGCTATGCTATGTTAAGATATGCCATGTTATGGTTAATATTATGTTATAGTGACATCATGAGGCATGTTCACTAATATTAAACCACATGGTAAGATAAGATAAGTAAGGTGTCGTACCAACCTCCCACTAGCTGGAGGATATGTGTTTCAAGTTTAAGTTTAGATTATCAACCTCTCGATAATACGTGAGGGTATATGATAATCAACCTTCCGCTAGATCGTGAAGGATTATGTTATGTTTATGTTCCCAGAATTGTTAAGGGCCTTGCAAACCCTGACGTTCTGAGGATTGCACGCTTTTGGTACGTACACAAGGGGCCCATATGTTAAGCAAGATAATAAGTTCAAGTTAATAAAAGATTCATAATTGTACATAATTGGTTCATGCATAAGTTGCACGACATTTGTTATATTTTGTGAGATTATATTTGTGCTTATTGGGCGAAAGCTCACTAGTATATTTCATACTATAGGTAAGAAGCCTGTAGCTTGAGTGATGGGCCATGTGGACGCTGCGGCGAGTGAAGGGCGGTGTGGGATACCACTACGCAAGTTATCCGCAAGCTTTTTGAGATGATATATATACACATATATTTTAAGGTAAAATTATATAAGTATGAAGTTTGAAGACTAAAGGGTGTCTTTACTTTTCAGTATGTGTATATGGCAAGTTATTATGTGAACTACTCTATGTACATATGTTTTAAAATATATATATATATTCTCTAATTTCTAAGTAAGTTTAAGCTATCGAAACCAATAAGTAGTTTAAGTATGTATGGTAACAGCCCTACATAGGTGCGGGCGTTACACAACCCCTAACTTTATCTGGAGGCGCGCTTCTGGTACGTACACAAGGGGCCCATATGTTAAAGAAAGATAATAAGTTAAAGTTAAAAATGGATTACATAAATGAACATAAATGGTTCATGTATACGTTATATGATGATTGATATGTTTTCAAGATGTTTAAAAAAATAAAAATGTTTTGTGAGATTAAAGTTTGCACTTACTGGGCGAAAGCTCATAAGATATATTCCATACTGCAGGTAAAGATAAAAGACCTGCAGCTTTACTTGGTGGGCTTGGAGACGATGCAGCAAGTGAAGGGCAGTGTGGGATGCCACTACGCATATTTTCTGCAAAATATTTAAGTTAAGAGATTTTACATGTATATTTAAGAAACAAGTTATGGTTCATGTATGTACTATTTTCAAGTCACAATTTTAAAATGAAGTCCAAGTTTTCAAATTTTAAAAGTAAGAAAAGAAAAGAAAAAAAAAATTTTATTCTGAAATTTTCTACAAGGCTAAGTATTTAAGATTAAGCTAAGGTTTAAGTCAAGCAAGTAATGTGATGGTCCCCCACTCGCGTGGTCGAACCTACGTGGGTGGTTGGGGCGTCACAGAGGTGGTATCAGAGCGGTATCCTGCCAGTCTACTTCACTTCGCTTCACATCGTCTCCGCAACGGCCCAAGTAAGTTAACTTATTTTCATTAAGATCTTGTTTAAGTAATGAGTTTGTCTCATTAATGTTTTAACGGGGAATGATACCCATAATATTTTTGATTTTAAGGGATCACAAATGATATACATATGTATTTCCATGACCCTAGAAACTACCATGATGGGTATGTAAGAGGATAAGCTAATGATAATGATGATGATGATAATGACGATGATGATGATGATGATGATGATGATGTGAAGAAGATCAGGATTAGTTATGGTATCCCCAGGAAAGAACATGATAAGATATGGATGAAAAAATGGGTATAGAAATGTGAAGAATTAGAAGTTAGAAATAGAAGATGGTTCGCCGTGCATACGAACGAACCAAAGTTTTGCAAGAGTCTCTTGCAATTATAGAAGCTAAGTTACGATTGCTAGAATAGCAACCAAAAAAAAAAAAAAAAGGGGGAATAGGCTCCAAAAGCATATAGCCTATCACCTTATCTCGGGTATAGTGATGACAAGGAAGTTTTCCTTTTTAGGAAATGGATTGACACCATGGAAGTTAAGTTTTCTGATTATGGAATTTTTGCCCCATAAGAATAATAGTAAATATGGGGAAAAAGTGGATAATGTCTTAATTTGGGAATAACAACTAGGCAATATGCCAATATGAGCTAGATGTTACCAACAGAAAATTTGGTATGTCATGATGATGGTTATAAGGATGACGATGAAGTTAATAAGGTTGAAATTGACAACAACCTTAGAGTCGACATATCATGATTTCACTAAGGTCGACTATATACCACATTCTAAGTAATGGAGATTATGTTATGATGGGAAGTTTTAGATATTCCCTAGAGCTAAGATTATGCCTTAATGCTTTAAAGGAAATACTAAGGGCAAAAAAGAGAAGTTTCTACTAGCCAACAAGTAGCTAGTGGTATGTCTTCTATTGCATCAATCGAACAAGTAAAATGTTTTCAATAATATTATTTATTATTGTTGTCCATGAATAATATGGAAAAGATTTAAAGAAGTTATTTTCATGTATGGTGCTTGATCTTATGCGAAATTAGAACCAAATCATGTCATGTTATGTAATGTAAAGGGCCGAATCCTTGAGGAAGAAATTCCAAGAGAGGGGCCAATATGTTATATAAGAGGGCCGAATCCTTGAGGAAGAAATTCCAAGAGAGGGGCCATCATGTTATGAAAGACGGCCGAATCCTTGAGGAAGAAATTCCAAGAGAGGGGTCATCATGTTAGAGAGGGGCCATCATGTTATGTAAGACGGCCGAATCCTTGAGGAAGAAATTCTAAGAGAGGGGCCACCATGAAAGGAAAAAGGGTTCTAATAGCATAAGGTTAACATTGTACTAGAGAGTCCTCAGTTTTAGCTAAATTGAAAGAAAAATATTTTCAATATGATATATTCGTTGAGCTCTCAATTAAAGTTAAAAAGAAGTATCTTAAATATAAAGATACAATAAATTTTTCAAGTATGGAAAAGCTATATGAAATAATATGCTTTTCAAATATAGCCAGTTATATGATATACCTGCTAAGAAATTTTATGTAAATAGTTCTTGTGATGCAATACGAAGAAAATGAAGATATGATGAAAATATGAAAGAACGAAAGTATGATGGAAGTATGATGATAAGTAAGATGATATGATGAAGATATGAAAGTATGACGATAGGAATGAAAGAATGACGAAAGTATGTATGAAGGTACGAGGATATGAGGTATGACTAAGATGAAATAGAAGTAAGATTATGGTTCTGTATAAAAGATATGATCCCATTAAAGTATTAAAAATGGGAACATGAACAGACCATTATGGATTTATGGTGGACTTTAGGAAAAGCCACTTAGAATTGTCCGAATTTTCGAGGACGAAAATCTTTTAAGGAGGGCAGGATGTAACACCCGGAATTTTCATGGACTTGTGATTTCCTTATTCTTAAGAAATTAGAAGTCCGTATGATGTGTTTATAAGATGTTTGATGGAAAATTATGAAGAACAATGTGAAATTCATAATTTTATTGGCTAATGTTAGAGTTCTCATTAAATCGGTTTTAAGACTCAAAATAGGATGCCGAGGTTAGCAAACGGCATTTTGGGTCGAAAAGAACGAAAAATGATGTGATTTTACGAAAGTCAAATGTTTGACCAAAAAATCAACTTTGACCAAGAATAGTCAAAGAATTGACTTTACAGTATGATGAAAGGCAGTATTGAAAAGAGACTGCGAACACATTCTTTTTTATCAAGATAGTGCGAATAGGCCGTAAAACTGTAACGACCCGCCTAGCACAGGCCGTTACCGTACATACATACATGCATTCGTACATAGTTTTTACAACTTACTTAATTATTACATGAAACACAGCGGAAATTTTTTTTTTTTTATACAAAGCGTATATACATATATGAAACATAAAACACAATTAACAAAACGCGTAGCAGTCCCCATTTCCACCATTCACAGTGCCCGGCCATGCGATTCCACCTTGCATCATCAACTGCCAGCAGGTTGTTTACCTACAGCATAAACTTAACACAATGAGCTTTCGCTCAGCAAGTACAACTCCTATACCGCGACTCATAACTTATATCATAACATAACATCACTTCATTGCATATACATCAAGACATATAGCATGCATGAACCAATTATGTTCATATTATGCTTAATTATTTTTGTATCTACTTGATCTACTTAGGGGCCCTTAACATGTGTGTTCGTACCCGGCGCGCGACTATGAATTGGTTGGGGCGGCCAAACCATATCCAACTCAACCCACAGTCCAACCCGACTTGGTGCGGGTGGCACGACACAGGCGACGTATCGCCTTTACCTACTTTTCACCTTGTCATTCTTATTCGTGTCATACATAATCTTATTTTATGAACATCCCGTTCAATGACATTATATCATTATTCATATGCATTTAATATATATTGTAAGCATATGTTGCTTACTTAACACATTTCATAGCATATACTTAATACATACACATAACATCGTAACATCTCATAACACATAACACAACAATAAAATCTAGGCAAGTATACAACTACTAGCCTATGCTGTAGGCGGCGTTGTACTTACCTTGTCTATGCCTGTTGATATGCTGTTCCACCTCGGGGCTCAGCTACAGGTTATATCCTGCTTAACCGAAGGACTAGTTAATAATCTAGCCTATGACCATAATAATGTTGGTTATCCACCAACATTCATGCAATGCATTGGCTATATGTCCCTCCTATCTTAAAACATTTGATGTGCGGTTACGTTGGATAACCTTTCAAATCTATCATATGTGAGAACGTATAAAGGTTAGATTAACATCCAACCTTAAACTTATCGTAATCCTAATCCGAATTGGGTTAACCGAAGTCAACCTCTTGATTACTAAAGTCAACCCTCCATTGGGCCAACTTTGGGCTTTGGGGCTAAGCCCTGTGATTCGGGTATAAATTCCCGATCACCGCTCGTCTTAACTCGTTACCTAGCAAACCTTGAACTTGTACATTTTATTCCTTATCTTTGTCTTTGAAAAAGTTTTTGGCATAAAAGCCGAAAAACTGCTATAATTCCCCTTAAAAATCCATGAATCTTAAAACTGGGTTTTTAAAACATTTGAGGGTTTGAAACTGCCCTTGGAACAGTTTTCATGTTCAAAACAGAGTGTTTAAACTGAAAAACAATTTTTCTCTATGGGTTCTATAAAAATCTGTGCAGGAACATTTTGCTCCCTGCACAGTTTTCAGATTTCAAGGTCTAGCTTAAAACTCTTTGGGAATTAGAAAAAGTTTCCTTCACGAAAGTTCTAGCTCTCGAAGAGATCTAAAACTTTCGTGTTTTAAGCAAAACCTGGTTCTGCACCGATTGGTACCAGTTTTTATTTGAACCTCGGTGTTCCTGAAAACGGCGTCCTGATGGACGACCTACGGTTTTTCGTGAAAACGGAGGCCTTTGGAACCTCATTTTGAGAAACGGTCCGCGTTGCCCCCTAGGAAAGACCCTGTTCTACAACTTTCATGTTTTACGTTTTTGCCCATTCGGCCTCTAAAGGCCTGAAATTACCCATTTCCTGCGACTGACCAGTGGGGAACCCGAACTGGCAGTCCTACTTACTAGGTTTGGTTTACGTCCTAATTTTCGGTTTCTACCTCAACCGATCACATCGGGAGCTTAATGTCAATTCATACAGCGTTTCTAACGTCTTGGATGTCCCAACATGCAACCCTAACACGTCCATGCAACCTTTCGAAACCGATCCCTAACCTAGTGTTGCATGTTCTAGCATTGCACAAACCATTCATTCATACATTCCATCACATGCCAAATAAATTCAAACCATTCATGCACATGCTAATTCATACCCTAAGGGACATATAACCTCATGAAATATTTCTAGCATGCAATCCTAGCATACCAAACAACCATAAACATATTAATGAGCAATAAGGAACCAAACCACATCTAGCACCCTAATCAAGCACATTTAAGGGCATAAACTAAATTTAGTGAGCTTATGCTCTTACAAACAATAACTTGAACAAATACATTTAAATTTGAGCTTAAAAACTTGATTGAAAAAGGATTTAAGCTTTTAGAAAATTTTACCTTGAAATGGTTTGGATTTGGCTCTAGGACTTGAACCAATCTCACACCCCTTGACTTAGCTCCCTAGAACCGGTTTGGCTCAACAAATTGACACCAAATTGGCTGATTTGGGACCTCAATTTTTGGCTCCTCCCTATGCTCGGCTACAGCCCTATAACAAACCCAAAACTAAAAATTTTTTCTTGGTTCCATACACAAACCCGTGAGCTATCTTGGAAGGAAAAATGGTTCTAAAACTTACCCCTAAGCTTGACTCATGAACCCGAACTCTCCCTAGAGTTCTCTTCCAAATTTTTGCACTTTTTCCTCTCTTTCCCCTGCTTGCTAGACACGGCTACAGCCAAGAACAAGGCTGGAAAATTTTTCTCTCTCCCTCTTGCTTTTCCGCACAAACCGAACCACACACACACAAGTTGGTTCAATTTTTTTTTTTCAGATTTTCTCTCCTCTTTGCTCTCGGTTTTGGCTGAAGGAATTTGGGCATAATAGAGTTGCATTTTCTGATTTAAATGGGGGAGGTGGCAGCCCTATTTATAGGCAATGTGGGACAAAAGTTTCTTGCAATTTAGCCCCCAAAATTTTTGAAAATTGCACAAGAACCCATGAGGTGGCCGGATTTCTTGGAGTGGAAGACAAGTAAGAATGGGCTAGAAGGAGACACATGTCATGTGGAGACTTGTTCTTGAAAAAGTGATGATGTCATAATTCAAAATTTATGATGTCATAAATCATAAAGGCTTGTTTGGTCACTTTTTCCAATAAACTGTATAATTTAAACTTAACATAGATAAATCTAATACTGTGTTGTACTAATACACAGTATTAATATTTTATACTGTCATAAAAATTTTATCTGTGAAAAATCGGGCTGAAAAATTTTTTCTTTATTTTTCCAAACCCTTTTGCCCTGTACCTTGATTTTGCGTGCTTGATTTTTCTATAGTGGTTTTGGTTCTCAAATATGTCATCTTATGCGAAAAATGAGTTTTTCTCAGTATTTTTCCTATACTGCATCTTATAAAATTGTACAGTGAGGGTTTTGACCGTTTTGGTCAAACTTTGACTTTCCCGGGTCAAAGTTGACTTTCTTGGTCAACCCTTTGACTTTCCTAGAATGATGCAAAATTAATCTCTTTTCATCCGAAAAGATCATTTATCAATGAAAACAAGCACATTTGAGTCTTACAAAGCTGTAAGAGCTCGTAACACATAATAGAGTCCTGAAACGAACTCTTTCATAAATGCCGATACGGCATGCATTCAATTCCTTTTAAAAGGAAATAAGAACATAGAAAAAGTCAGGTATTACAATCTACCCCCCTTAAAAATTTTCGTCCTCGAAAATTAGAACAAACTGGTGTAGTTCCTTCCGATTGGCCATCGGTCTGAAGTCGAAATGTCGCACCAAACGTTAATTTTACGCCCATAGCAGCGTGAATACTCATCCAAACTTACGAAGTGAAGCGTCCATCATGATCCAGATACTCGATCTTGGCACTCCATGTACCTTGACGATTTAAGTTACTTAGATTCCCGCCAATCTTTCTACCGAAAAGGTGGCTCTAATCGCGATAAAGAGGGTCGATTCGGTCAATCGGTCAACAATGACCCAAATCGTGTCGCTCCTAATTGTATTTCTAGGTAGTCCTACAAACAAATCCATGGTAATTCGCTCCCATTTTCATTCTGGAGACTCTGTTTTCTGCAAATTTCCTCCGAGATGTAGGTATTTAGCCTTGACTTTCTGACAAGTTGAACTCTTTAACACATATTCCGCTATTTCACCCTTCCTGTTGAGTTCCGCAACTGCTCGTAACGGTTAAATCTTTCCTTATCGTACTAGCTAAACGTCCCACAACGCTCTAAGTAGTCATACTTAGCGTTGTAATATCTTAAGAAATTAGTTTCTAAGATCACATCGAAATCCTAAGACTTGATTGCGATGAGATCTACAAACAATTCTCTGCCACATAAAACCATAGAAGTATTATGCATTCAGAGATCAAACCACAAAATTCTTTCTCAAAAAGGCAAAGGAGTCTTTATAAAGCTGTTTCAAACCTTTTTACACTACTTCCTACTTTCTGAGCACTCAAAAAAATACATACAAGTGAGTGACACCAGAATCATATAATACAATAACGTTCTATATGACGATAGAAGTCTATTTTGTCATTGCGTGTGAAGTTCCAGCTTCAGCGTCTCCATTGGTGTAAGCATAAATCCTGGTCTGGGGTTCAGGAGCCTCTAATCTTTCTTGCGTGATTGAGGGTCCTTCGAGCTTTACTTGGACTGCGTGCAGTTGACGCTGGTTGGGGTTCCGATTCTGGTACTGAGGTTGCTGATTCTGGTCATTCAGGGGACAGTTCCTTGCGTAGTGGCCTTCCTTGCCACATACGTAGCAAGTATTCGTTCCCTTTCTGCATATGCCGGGATGTTTCTTCCCACAGTTTTCGCATGTGGGGTAGTTAGTATTAGTATCCTCATTCCCTTGATTATTCCTCTTTTGGGAAGAATTTCCTTGTTGGGTCTGGCCCGAGAAATTCCCTTTTCTCTTATTCTTCCCAAACTGCTTGGAATTTTGGCCGGCGTTATCAGCTTGACCCTTCGAATTCGATTCTGCTCCTTGACGAGGTTGCGTTGTCTTAGTAGCGGCCTTTTCTTCCTTCCTGGCTTTGAAGATTTGAGCCCGAGCCTCTTTGTCTTTGTTAATCCAATACTCGGCTCGTATAGCTCGGCTTACGCAGTCGGATACTGTCCTAGGCGGACTACTGCCAGCACTGACTTGCTTGGCAATGTCGGTCCTAAACATCTTCATCATGAGTCGTATCTTTTCATCCTCACTTGGTACTAGATTCGGGCATAACCGAGCGAGTTGCTCGAATCTCGTAATCGCTTCCATCACCGTCATCGATCCTTGATGGAAGTTAGTGAGTTCATCCTGTTGCACGGCGAGCACCTCTTTGTTGTAGTACATCGCACGAAATTCGTTCTCAAAATCTTGCCAGTTCATTGCCATCGTGTTCCGGCGCAGTTGTACTGTTCTCCACCAATGCCTCGCGTCCTTCTTGAGAGCGAAAGAAGCGCATAGCACCTTTTCTTGTTCCGTAAGTCGCATAAAATCCAATATGACTTGGATGTCAATAAGCCAGTTGTCAGCGGCTATCGGATCGGTAGGTCCTTCAAATTCAGGCGCTTTCATCCTTCGGAAACGCTCGTATAGAAGGTCCTCACGTACTGGTGGCAGGTTTACTGGTACTCCAGCCGGTGCCATCGGAATTTCCATATTCCGAGGGATCTCTGGCGGAACTTCAGGTTGGACATTGGGCATCTGAGGTGCCACTGGAGGAACTGGTGGTGCGTGTTGGGGCACTTCTTGGACTCGTGGTCCTCGATTCATCCGAGCCAGTTGCTCGCGAAGTCTCGTCATCTCTTGTTGCTGGGCCAGCAACTGCTGTTGTAGGTTAGTCACCAAATTTGCTAAATCCGGCTGGGGCGGATTTGCAGGTGCGTTTTGACGCGTACGTACCATTTCTAAATTCCTATATAGGGAAAGATATCGTACTATCAATATCTTTTCCTTCATGCAAATCTTATCATATCATATCCTATATAACATCGTATCATTCACATAGCATACCATAACTTAATAACATGTCCATATCATACTAGATACTTTTCAAAACCATAACATAACTTCTTATCATATATCCCGTGTCTCCACGGTCTCTTTATACAAATTTCAAAAGTACATCATAGTATCAAAAGTACATTATTTCAAAAGTACATACTGTTGATATCCATATTTACATATTTCAAAATTACATAATACTGTACAAACGTATATACATGGCCAAAACTGGATGGAAGTGTCTACCACTTTACCATCCTACATATGTACAGCCTAACGTCCGAATATACAAGGTACTATAGTTAGTCCTACTGTCCCAAAAAAAAAAAATACAGCGGCCCTAGATCTAAACGATAATCTCGAGCGTAATATCAGACGTATCGGAATCTAAATCAGGGTCCACGTCCTCGTCTCCATTATCCAAGTCGATCACATGGGGCTCTTCCCCCTCCATCGGAAACTCCTCAGGGTCGTCGGGGTCATCGTGATCAGAGACCCAGTCCCAGCCCTCCTGAACAGGCTCAAGTTCTAACTCATCATCATCGTCCTCATCGTCATCGTCATCGCTAGAGATATCGATGACGGGGGGTCCTCCTGGGCTGGTGGATCGATCTCTATCACGTCATCGTCCGAGGCCTCCTCAGCGTCCATGGGATCCGCAGCCTCTTGGGCTGGGATCTCCTATAGAGGTACAGCCGGTATCGGGTCCTCGGGGAACAAAGGCCCGACCTCGTACTGTGGCTCACCCTGGCCGGCGTCATCCGCTGGAGCCTGTGAACTACTGGCCTGACCGTCGGGGCGGACTATCTGGGCGATAATCTCGGCCTCAAGGATGTCATCAATTAAACTTCCGATCGTCATCTCTGGCGTAGGTGATGGAACAAATGTGCGAGTATGATCTGGCACTCCATTCCGTAGGAGTACTAACGCTTCCATCTCAGGCATCGGAATATCCGAGGGAACATATGGGAGCATCATTTCCTGAAACCTCCAACAGTAATGACTCATCGTCTCACCCGGGTACGCGTGCCAGTCTTGTGATAACCTCTGAAAACGAGAAAGTTGCATGTCTCTATAGATCGCAGGATCCCTGACAGGCTCGTCGATCCTCCGCGCAGGTAGCGGTCCATATCGGGTAAGTACGATGGTCCGAAAATGCGCCCACGTACGACTGGGCATCTGAATCTCTCCCAAAGTAACCCACCACATCATAGAGTCTCCCACCAAGCACCTACTAGCGAGGGTGACCCGAAGATGCGCCTCGACATGGCAGATCTCAAAAATCCGCTCCATATCATATAGCCAGGCTCCGATCGATACTGATCGTCTCGTACTATCAAAATATAAAGGTTGCGACCGGTAGAATGCAGCTACGGCGTCTCGATCCTCCTCTATTTGGATCGGGTCCATGCTATCGTGTCTAACATACATAACTTTTAAACATAAGTATCTTTTCATATAAAAATAAAATAAGTCTAATACTTACTTGCAAAGATGGATGCAATGGTAGGCAACTGTGAATTCGTGTCGTAAGGGAACCGCTCTGATACCAACTCTTGTAACGACCCGCCTAGCACAGGCCGTTACCGTACATACATACATGCATTCGTACATAGTTTTTACAACTTACTTAATTATTACATGAAACACAGCGGAAATTTTTTTTTTTTTATACAAAGCGTATATACATATATGAAACATAAAACACAATTAACAAAACGCGTAGCAGTCCCCATTTCCACCATTCACAGTGCCCGGCCATGCGATTCCACCTTGCATCATCAACTGCCAGCAGGTTGTTTACCTACAGCATAAACTTAACACAATGAGCTTTCGCTCAGCAAGTACAACTCCTATACCGCGACTCATAACTTATATCATAACATAACATCACTTCATTGCATATACATCAAGACATATAGCATGCATGAACCAATTATGTTCATATTATGCTTAATTATTTTTGTATCTACTTGATCTACTTAGGGGCCCTTAACATGTGTGTTCGTACCCGGCGCGCGACTATGAATTGGTTGGGGCGGCCAAACCATATCCAACTCAACCCACAGTCCAACCCGACCTGGTGCGGGTGGCACGACACAGTCCGCGTTGCCCCCTAGGAAAGACCCTGTTCTACAACTTTCATGTTTTACGTTTTTGCCCATTCGGCCTCTAAAGGCCTGCAATTACCCATTTCCTGCGACTGACCAGTGGGGAACCCGAACTGGCAGTCCTACTTACTAGGTTTGGTTTACGTCCTAATTTTCGGTTTCTACCTCAACCGATCACATCGGGAGCTTAATGTCAATTCATACAGCGTTTCTAACATCTTGGATGTCCCAACATGCAACCCTAACACGTCCATGCAACCTTTCGAAACCGATCCCTAACCTAGTGTTGCATGTTCTAGCATTGCACAAACCATTCATTCATACATTCCATCACATGCCAAATAAAATTCAAACCATTCATGCACATGCTAATTCATACCCTAAGGGACATATAACCTCATGAAATATTTCTAGCATGCAATCCTAGCATACCAAACAACCATAAACATATTAATGAGCAATAAGGAACCAAACCACATCTAGCACCCTAATCAAGCACATTTAAGGGCATAAACTAAATTTAGTGAGCTTATGCTCTTACAAACAATAACTTGAACAAATACATTTAAATTTGAGCTTAAAAACTTGATTGAAAAAGGATTTAAGCTTTTAGAAAATTTTACCTTGAAATGGTTTGGATTTGGCTCTAGGACTTGAACCAATCTCACACCCCTTGACTTAGCTCCCTAGAACCGGTTTGGCTCAACAAATTGACACCAAATTGGCTGATTTGGGACCTCAATTTTTGGCTCCTCCCTATGCTCGGCTACAGCCCTATAACAAACCCAAAACTGAAAAATTTTTTCTTGGTTTCATACACAAACCCGTGAGCTATCTTGGAAGGAAAAATGGTTCTAAAACTTACCCCTAAGCTTGACTCATGAACCCGAACTCTCCCTAGAGTTCTCCTCCAAATTTTTGCACTTTTTCCTCTCTTTCCCCTGCTTGCTAGACACGGCTACAGCCAAGAACAAGGCTGGAAAAATTTTTCTCTCTTTCTCTTGCTTTTCCGCACAAACCGAACCACACACACACAAGTTGGTTCAATTTTTTTTTTTCAGATTTTCTCTCCTTCTTTGCTCTCGGTTTTGGCTGAAGAAATTTGGGCATAATAGAGTTGCATTTTCTGATTTAAATGGGGGAGGTGGCAGCCCTATTTATAGGCAATGTGGGACAAAAGTTTCTTGCAATTTAGCCCCCAAAATTTTTGAAAATTGCACAAGAACCCTATGAGGTGGCCGGATTTCTTGGAGTGGAAGACAAGTAAGAATGGGCTAGAAGGAGACACATGTCATGTGGAGACTTGTTCTTGAAAAAGTGATGATGTCATAATTCAAAACTTTATGATGTCATAAATCATAAAGGGCTTGTTTGGTCACTTTTTCCAATAAACTGTATAATTTAAACTTAACATAGATAAATATAATACTGTGTTGTACTAATACACAGTATTAATATTTTATACTGTCATAAAAATTTTATCTGTGAAAAATCGGGCTGAAAAATTTTTTCTTTATTTTTCCAAACCCTTTTGCCCTGTACCTTGATTTTGCGTGCTTGATTTTTCTATAGTGGTTTTGGTTCTCAAATATGTCATCTTATGCGAAAAATGAGTTTTTCTCAGTATTTTTCCTATACTGCATCTTATAAAATTGTACAGTGAGGGTTTTGACCGTTTTGGTCAAACTTTGACTTTCCCGGGTCAAAGTTGACTTTCTTGGTCAACCCTTTGACTTTCCTAGAATGATGCAAAATTAATCTCTTTTCATCCGAAAAGATCATTTATCAATGAAAACAAGCACATTTGAGTCTTACAAAGCTGTAAGAGCTCGTAACACATAATAGAGTCCTGAAACGAACTCTTTCATAAATGCCGATACGGCATGCATTCAATTCCTTTTAAAAGGAAATAAGAACATAGAAAAAGTCAGGTATTACAAAAACTACCCTAGAAAATCAAGCACACCGAGTTAGGATTAAGGGCAAAAGGGTCTCCAAAAAATAAGAAAGAAATTTTTACGGTCTAATTTTTTTTACACAGAAAAATTTTGGACCAAAGTACAGTATGAAATTACTGAGCACAGTATTGGAAATAACTGTGTAGCATAAAAAAATGGATTATTTTGGAGAATAGCCAATAGCCAAACAAGGCCCTTGTTTTGTATGGGTGACATCACTTGGCTTTGGAGCTATGACATCACAATCCCTTATATGGCTTGAGAAAATTCTAGACCCTTCTAAGACCCCCCCGCCCCATGGCCGGCCACATACACCCCCCCACCTCTATAAATAGATGCACAAAAAAAACTCATTTTTAATCACAAAACCTAGCCAAACTCTTGTCCATTTTCTGCTCAAAAATCCGTGGGTTTGAGGGAGAGATAGAGAAGAGAAAAACCAGAAATTTTTGAGGGCTTTTGCTTGAGGGGTGCTCGGCTTTGCTAGGGGGAAACAAGAAAAAAATTTGGGAAGTGCGAGACCCATTTTTGGGCTGCTGTGGCCATGGGTTTAGGGGGAGAAATAGGAGTGAAAAAAGTTGAAATTTTTGAGGGGAAAACCTTGTAGAAGGTTCGGGTTTGAGTGGATCTACCAAGGAGCCAAGAAAAATTTTGGGTATCCATCTAGAGTCAAAACCGTGAGCAAGGGACCAAGGAGAAGAAAGGGGATCTTGGATTTTCAAACCTTAACTTGGGTTTAAGGTAAACTCTTGAACCAATCCTTCAATTAAGTTCAATTTGAGCATTTTTATTGTGGTTGAAGATGGTTTGTAAGGACATAAGTCCACACTTAATTTCTAAGCCCTAGATGTGTTAGTGTGTGCTTGGTTAGGGATTAGGGTTGGTTGGCTTATTTATGATGTTTGCTTGCATGATTTGTGCTTGAGAAATTGTTAGGATGCATGCTAGATGTGATTGGTATGTCCCCTGATTTTTGGTCACAAAATCTGCCTAGGCAGTGCTTGTGTGGCTGCTAGTTCAATGGTGAATGTGATGGTGTATGATTGATTATGATGCTAGGTTAGAAACCATGTAGCCCAAGGATAAGGCTTTCGGTTTAGGGCTGCATGGGCATATGGGATTAACATGATTGGGATTATGGGACGTTAGAAATGCTGTGTGTTTGTTGAGTAAGCTCCCAAAGTGGTCGGTCGAGATAGATTCCGCGAAATAGGACGTAAACCGGACTAAGCAACCGAAACTGCCAGTTCAGATTCAAAACTGGCCAGTTTCGGGAAAGTGGAAATTTAAGGCCTTTAGAGGCCGAACTGGGTAAAACTTAAAACATGGAAGTTGCTCGGAAGGGTTTTTCCTAAGGGACCTCGTGTGCAGAATCTCAAAATAAGGCTCTAATGACCTCCGTTTTTACAAAACCCGTGGCTGGTCTGCCCAGACCTAGTTTTGATGATCAGCCAGTTTCAAACAAAAACTGGCACAAATACAAGCCGAATTGGATTTTTTACAAAACACGAAAGTTTTAGAATTTTTTTAAAGCTACAACTTTCATGAAGACAAGTTTTTCAAATTCGGAGTCAATTTTTAAACTGACACTATTTTACGATGGGTGTGCAGTGAACCGAAAATTCCTGCACAGGATTTTCTAAAACTGGTTCAGAAAAACTGTTTTTCTTCTCAAAATCACTGTTTTGGCTATGGAAACTGTTCCAAAGGCAGTTTCCAGCCCTAAATGATTTTTATAAAGATCCGTTTCAAAAACATGAATTTTTACAAGTAAAAGTGAGAGTTTTAAGAGTTATTCCTCAACTCTTTCAAGTTAAGGAAAAAGTAGAATTTTAAGCCAAGGTAAAGCAAAATGAACGTAACAAGCGGTTTTCAGTCCTAAATAGTTTTATAAAATGTTACCCAAAGAAGTAAGAATTTTTACAAGCAAACTAAAGGATTTTTGGAAGATAATTACACAATATTTTTTAAAAGAAAGGAAATAGGGTTTTAAGGTAAAATTGGTAATCAAGCCGACTACGAACGGTAATCGGATATTATATCCGAGTTACAGGATCAAGCCCAAGGATGACCAAGGGTGGACTTTAGTTGACCGAATGTTGACTTTAGTCGACCCAATATTGAATTAAGGTTGACCCTAAGGGTTACCCAATATAACCCTAAGGGATACCCAAAATATATGATTGGGCTAGGATTTAAGGGTTAATAGAAATAACCCAAAGGATATGATGCAAGAGTAAAACCCAAAGGTAAAATGGAACCCTAAACATAAACCCTGATGGTATGATTGAGGGTTAGTAAGAAGAAGAAGAGGTTATCCAACGTGACCTCTTAAGGAATGATCAAAGTTTGATTATTCTTAAAAAGTAAAATGACCAATGTTGACCAAGTAAGGTATCAAGTATCGGGGACATACAACTAAGATTAGGTATGAGTGTTGGTTAAGATACCGACATCAAATGTAATGATTTATGGTAAGATAAGATAAGATAACCTTATCTTACACCTTGACTGAAACAGGAGTAGGAACTTGTGATGAATCATGTGGATCGGTAGGTCAAGAGCGTAGGACCTCAAGTAAGTACAAACCTCACCTGTGGTATGGAAATAGTAAAATATTTTCAAATATACTATGACATGTTTCATGTTATGATGTTTTAAAGATGTCATGTTTTAAAGATGCCATGCTATGCTTTATGAATGAAATGTTAAGTTATGTATGATATAGTGATATCATGAAGCATGTTCACTAATGATAAACTACTTGGTAAAAATACACAAGTAAAGTGTCGTACCAACCTCCCAAAAGTGGAGGGTTATCCATGTTCAAGTTAAAAAAATTAACCTCTCGTTGATGCGTGAGAATATAATCATTTATGTTATCTTTCCCAGAACTGTTAGGGACCTTGCAACCCCTAACTTTATCTGGAGGCGCTCTTCTGGTACGTATACAAGGGGCCCATATGTTAAAGAAAGATAATAAGTTAAAGTTAAAAATGGATTACATAAATGAACATAAATGGTTCATGCATACGTTATATGATGATTGATATGTTTTCAAGATGTTTAAAAAAATAAAAATGTTTTTGTGAGATTCAAATTTGCACTTACTGGGCGAAAGCTCATAAGATATATTCCATACTACAGGTAAAGATAAAAGACCTGCAGCTTTACTTTGTGGGCTTGGAGACGATGCAGCAAGTGAAGGGCGGTGTGGGATACCACTACGCATATTTTTCGCAAAATATTTAAGTTAAGAGATTTTACATGTATATTTAAGAAACAAGTTATGGTTTATGTATGTACTAATTAAGTTGCTGTATGTTGTAGTAGATGATCCTTTGATAACTTATTAGTTCTATATACATGTGATTCTCAGAGAAAAAGTAAGCAGCATTTTGCAAGCACGTAAGTACTGTTGTTTTCTCTTCTTTGCTTCAGTTCTGTGCTATGGCCCTTTTTTGTTGTAGTTGAAGTCTTCGATCGAAGAACTAAGAATCAATTAGACATTGAGGTATGCTACAATGCATCTGAATCAAGAACATACTCAACTTCTCAATATTCAAACTTTAATTGATTTGTTTAGTTGAATTTGAAATGCCCAATTTGACAGTATTATTTAAGTTGTTGTATATTGTAGTAAATGATCTTTTGATAACTCATCAGTTCTATATATATGTGGTTCTCAGAGAAAAAGAAGGCACCATTTCGCAAGCGCGTAATTGTTGTTTTCTCTACTTTGCTTCACTTCTGTGCTATGGCCCTTTTTTGTTATAGTCGAAGTCTCCGATCAAAGAACTAAGAATCAATTAGATGTTGAGGTATGCTACAATCCATCCGAATCAAGATCATACTCAACTTCTCAATATTCAAACTTTAATTAGATTTGTTTAGTTGAATTCGAAATACCCAATTTGACAGTATTAATTAAGTTGTTGTATGTTGTAGTAGATGATCCTTTGATAACTCATTAGTTCTATATATATGTGGTTCTCAGAGAAAAAGTTGGCAGCATTTTGCAAGCACGTAACTGTTGTTTTCTCTTCTTTGCTTCAGTTCTGTGCTACAGCCCTTTAGTTGTTATAGTAGAAGTCTTAGATTAAAGAACTAAGAATCAATTAGACATTGAGATATGCTACAATTTTCATCAGAGTCAAGATCAAATTCGGCTTTTCAATATTCAAACTTTAATTTTTTTGTTTAGTTGAATCTGAAATGCCTAATTTGGCAATGTTAATTAAGTTGTTGTATGTCGTAGTAGATGATCTTTTGATAACTCACTAGTACTATGTATGTGTATACATTGATTAGAGTATACATAGTAGATTGGACAAATTATATTTTTTCCCCTAAACTTTAGCACTATTGCAACTTTGTTTTCCAAATTTTGAAAACCGGTGCTTATACCCCTCAAACTTTCAAATATTGTCAAGAATGCCCATTGGACTTTAAACCGCTAGCAAAAGCACTCATTTTGTCATATTTTAGTAATGTAAGATTTGGAAAAACTTTATTTTTGCCCCCCTAAACTTTAGTATATTTGTAACTTTACCCCCGAACATTAAAAACTGGTGTTTGCACCTCTTGAACTTTAAATCTTAGCAAAAAACACACGCACTTTCATATTTCGTCTAGTTAAGGCTAACGTGATACAAGTCGAAATAATTAAAAAAATTTAATTTAAACTAAAAATTTTATTAACACAAAAATAATCTTAAACATCTATAAAAATTCGGTATAAAAGGTTTTGAAAAAATCAATATAACTTCATGCAAAAACAAAACAATATGTACATTTCTTAATAATTATTTTATTTTTTTCAATAAGAGTAATATGTACAAATAGTCCATGAATTCTTTTGAAGGTGATAGTTTGGTCCCCTTTTTTTTTGTGGCCGATATGACCCTAAATTCCTATTTTCTTGGTCAATACGGTCCTTTCTGTCGAACTCTATTAGAAATCTAATGGAATCTTACTAAAATCATCAGTTTTGTCATAAAAAGACTAAAATACCTTCCCTCTCTCCCTCATCTATCTCTCTCTCCCTCTCACCCCTTCCTTTTCGCAACCCCCCAGGCACGAACCCAGATTAAGGTTATGCTGCAGCTTGTAATACCTAGATTTTTCCGATATTACTATTTCCTTTCAAAAGAATTAAATGTATACCATGGAGGTATTTTTGAAAAAGCTCGGTTAAGAGTTTTTCTTATATTTTGTAAGTCTTTATGGTTCAATAAAACTCAAAATGGATTGCTTAGATTAGCAACGAACCTTTTGAGTCAAAAGGGACGAAAAAGTACATGATTCAAAGTTGGTCAAAGTTTGACCAAGAATGGTCAAAGGGTTGACTTTGCAGTATTATGAAATGCAATATGGAGAAGATACTGTGAAACCCGTCTTTATGGGTAATATAGCATAAATAGGCTTTAAAACCACCTTAGAAAATTAAGCACACCAAGTAGGGATCAAGGGCGAAAAGGGCTCGGAAAAATAAGAAAAATTTTATACGATCTGTTTTTATACAGATAAATTTTGGACTGCAGTACAGTATAAAAATACTGTGTATAAGTGAACACAGTATTGAAAATATCTGTGTAGCTCAAAAATGGACTGCTTAGTGAAGAAAATAGCCAAACAAGGCTTAACGTGGATGACATTACCTTATCCTTTATTTATGACATCATAATTATTTAATCAAGCTTGAAAGGAAAATTTGGAGCCTTCTAGAGTAAGTGTTGGCCGGCCACCTCACCCTCCATTTGTGTAAATTTTGTTTCTCATGGGGTTTTTTTAGAATTTTTTGAAAAATTTCCCGTCTCTATAAATAGGTGAGGGTGGTGTTCATTTTATTCAAAAAGTTAGCCAAACTCTTGCCATTTTCCTTCTCAAAAACCGACCCTTGGAGAGAAAAGAGAGAATAGAGAAAATCAAAAAATTCCAAAGGGGAAACATTAGGGAAGAGTTCGGATTTGCTAGTAGGATGCCAAGAAAAAGTTTGAAAATTTTTTTGAACCATTTGGCCTAAGTGGCCGAGTGTGGGGGAAGGAGAAAAGGAAGAGAAAAATTGAAAATTTTTAGGGGAAAGTCGTGGTGGAGTGGCCGGATTTGTGGTGAACCAACCAAGGGACCAAGGAAAATTTTTGGTGCCCCTAGCTAGGGTGGAAACCGAGTGGAAGGAGGACCAAGGGAGGAAGGAATTTTGGAATCCCAAACCCTAACCCATTTCTAGGGTTAGCTAAGGTAACTCTTCCACAAACCCTAACTCTTCCAATTTAGTTCAATTTGAAATTTTACATGTATTTCAAGTTGAGGTTTGTAAAAGTATAAGCTCAAGTTTTTTTTGCCCTAGTTTAGTTAGTGTGGTGCTTGATTTAGGGTTTTAAGGGTGGTTGAAGTTTAGTTTTGTTGTGAGCTTTAATTTTGTGGTTATGCTTGATTGAATGCTAGGGTTGCATGCTAGATGGATAATGGATTGTATGTCCCCTATTTTTATGAGCCAGCCGGTTCTAGAATTGCATGCTAGGTTGCTAGTTTTGATTATGGAATGGTATGTGAATGAATGGAATGGTGAGACAACCTAGAACCATGCAAACCTAGGCTAGGTTAGTTCGGTTTTTAGTTTGCATGGGCATGTTTGAGTTGCATGATTGTTCATGTGGGACATTAGAAAATGCTGCATGTATGCTATCTAGGCTCCCGTGTGTTCGGTTGAGTTAGATTACACGAAATAGGACGTAAAAGAAATGTAAGAACAAAAACTGCCAGTTCGGATGTGAACTACCCAGTTTTCTAGGAAGTAGAATTTGAGGCCTTTAGAGGCCGAATTGGGCAAAACGTAAAATGTAAAAGTTGTAGAGAACGATTTTTCCTAGGGGGCAGCATGGACGGATTTCCAAAATAAGACTCCAATGGCCTTCTTTTTCACAAAAACCCGAGCCTGACCGTGCCCAGGATTTATGCACGGCCAGGTGAGTTCAAATGGCAATATGAACTTGTTAGAGTCCGAATTAAATTTTTTGTAAAACATGAAAGTTTTAGGATTTTTCGAGAGTTAGAACTTTCATGAAGACAACTTTTTCAAATTCGGAATGAATTTTTAAACTGACATGATTTTATAAAGACTGTGCAGGAAACAGGAAATTCCTGCACAGGATTTTCTAAAAACAGTTCAGAAAAACTGTATTTTTCCTCAAAACCACTGTTTTGACTATGGAAGCTGTTCCAATGGCAGGTTTTCAAGCCTTTAATGATTTTAGGAAGCCCTATTTTAAGAATATGAATTTTTACAAGTTAAGTAAAGAGTTTTTGAGATTAATTTCCTCAAATTTTCCAAGTTAAGGAAATTAATAGGATTTTTAAAGCTAAGGTTTTGTAAGCTAAGCAATGATGGATGATAATTGGAAGTTATACCCGAATTATAGGGGCCAAAGCCCAAAGTTTGACTCAAAGAGGGTTGACCTTAGTTGATCAAATGTTGACTTTGGTTGACCAAGAGTTTGACTACGTTTGACCTTAAGGGTTATCCAAGATAACCCTAAAAGGATACCAAGGTTAATAAATTGGGCTAAGACTTAGGGTTAATTGAAGTGACCCAATGGTTTATGGACAAAGATAAAGCCCAAGGATAGGAAGGTAACCTCTTAAGAAATAATCCATGTTTGGTTGTTCTTAAACAATAGGGTTACTATTTGTAACCAAGTAAGACATTTAGTATTGGGGACATACAACTAGGATTATGTAGGCATGTTGGTTAGGTCACCAACATTCCACAGTATTAATTAGACCCTTACCTATGCCCTTCTTCAAGCAGAAGGAAACCTGCAGCTGTACCCGGAAGAGGAGTAGCATTGCTTGGGACATAGCAAGAGAGGTAAGTACAACTCCGCCTAGAGCATAGGCTTTGTTTTGGTACTTGCCTAAGTATGTGATGTGTGTTGTTAGGTATGCTAGATGTACGCTAGGATTGTATGATCAACTTGTTCTGTGTTATGTGTTGTGATATGTTATGTGAAGTGATGTGTTCATGATATGGTTTATGATAAGTCAAGATAAGATCATGATGTATGATATGTTTAAGTTATGTTATGATAATTAAGACATGAAGTATGTAAGTATGATATCACGAAGCATGTTCACGAAATCTTATAAGAATGATAAGATCAAGTATGACATGACAAGATGAAAAGAAAGTAAATATGATATCACGAAGCATATTCACGAAATCTTATAAGAATGATAAGATCAAGTATGACATGACAAGATGAAAAGAAAGTAAAATGGCGAGCAAGTCGCCTGTGTCGTACCAACCCGCTCGTAGGTCGGGTTGGACTATGGTTTGAGTTGGAAATGGACTGGCCGCCCCAACCACTCCATAGTCGCGCACCCAGTACGTACACTCAAGTAAGGAGCCCATAAGTAAGATAAGTATGAAAGTAAGTTAAGAACGAATAAAGCATAATACGAGCATAAATGGATCATGCATTATGATGTGAGATGTTATGCTATGATGAATGAAGTTATGATACGATATGATATGCTCTGACGAGTTAAGTTAGGATGTGTAAGGTTAGGCTATGTTTGTTTATGTCGCGGTATAGAAAGTTGTACTTACTGAGCGATAGCTCACTGTCTTATGTTTATACTGTAGGTAAGAAGTCTGTCAGCAATGTTTGATACAAGATGGAAGAGCGTGGCGGGGCAAACTGTGAAATGTGGGAGATCAAGCCGCTACACGTTTTGTTTCCTTATGTATTTATTTTATGTTGAGTATTTTTATTTAAGACATGTTTTACACGTTGCACGCTGTTATGGCCATATATTAAAAAAAAAAAAAATTCCGCTGTTTTTCGCTAGTTAAGTAAGCATGTAAGTACGGTAACGGCCTGTGCTAGGCGGGTCGTTACATAGCCGCCCCGACCCCCCATGCCAACACAGTTGTGGCCCCCACCCCCAGCGCCCTCTCTCGCCCCCCCTCTCTCCCCCTCCCTCTCACCCCCCCTCTCACAACTCCACAGGCACGAACCCAGGTATGGGCTGCACCTTCACCGGTCCCTCCCCCACCCTCTCTCTCGTCCCTTCCCTTTCGCAACCCCACTGGCACGAACCCAGGTCTGGGTTGTGCCGTCGCTGCTCCCCCCTCCACCCCCCCGAGTGAAGGTGCAGTCGTGCCACGCTCTTTCTCCCCTCTTTCTCTATCTCTCTCTCTCCCTCCCTCCCTCTCGCCCCCTCCCTCTAGCAAACCCAAATCGGATTTAAAAACCAAACCCCACAAAACCCAACCCCCCTCCCCCTGTGTCACTATGCTTGGCATCAAAACCCAAACCCCATGAACCCCAACCCCCTTTCCCCCCGCTGTCGCTAAGCTTAGCCTCAAAACCCAAACACCGAACTGGTTCCCCCACACACCTGCCATCATCGGAGCACTCCGATCTAGGTTTCCTCCCCCCTGCCGCCTTCGAGCTTAGGCCTCAACCCCCGAAACTCAACCAACCCCCATGGATTTGAGAGAGTGAGAAAGAAAAGAGTGAATTTTTTTAATTTGTATTAAATTAATTATTAGTAAATTACTAAAATACTCACTCATTCTGTTAGAAATTAACGAAATTAGACGTAAATGATTATAATGGTCAATATTTTAAAAGTTCAGGGTCATCTTGGCCAAAAAAAAAAAAGAGAGAGAGAGATCAAATTATCATCTTCAAAAGAATTCAGGGAGCATCTAGACTAATTACACTTTCAATAAATATAAAGTTCAATGAATTAAATAAATCCATTCGACACAACAGAAAACGAAACAAGCACAGGTTTAACTTTTTTTTCCCCCCTTTCTTTCTTTTGAAAAGTTCAAATCCCTTAAACAAAAAAGTCCAAATACAAAATGGACTTACAAACTAAAATACCCAAAAAAGCCCACAACACCTGAAAGGATAAAAGACAAATAAAATAAACACAAAGTTAATATACCAAAACCTGAAATTGATTAGTGCATTCCTAAGATTTGTTTTAAAATTTAAGTTATAACAAGAAAACAAAGAAAAATTAAAGTAACTTGCATATTTAGAAAACTTGAATTTTATAGATTTTTAAGGTTATTTTTATAATAATATATATTTTAGTTCAAATTATCATTTTATTATTTATACTAGTGTCATGTTAGTCTTAACAACTATTTTTGCAACAATTTAAAGTTTGCGAGTTGTAAGCACGATGTCAGTTTTCAATATTTGTAGGTAACGTTACAAATATACTAAAGTTTAAGGGATTAAAATAAAGTTTTTTCAAGTTTTACATGATTAAAATATGTAGAAGAGGAATATTTAAAATTCAAGGGATATTCTTACTAACAATTCAAAGTTTGAGGGGTAAAAGTTACAAGTTACAAGATTTCAAAGTTTGGGGGCAGAGAAGAACACTAAGTTTAGGGGCAAAAATAAAATTTGTCCTGATAGATTTTGATTTTAAAAATTTCGTTTGGCCATGAGCTAGCTTTTTTATTACTTCAATCCATTTGCATTATAGGCCATTTTTTAATTTAGTAATTACACAATAAATATTCGTCTTTGTGTGTGAGTGTTCGTATATCTTGTTATAATGCTTCATCAAGCCCAAAGTTAAATACAATGTTCAAATTCTCATTGGCAGTGCCAGGCGCTAGTCAAAAATGGATCTTGTAGGGCCAGTTATTCAACTTTTACAGTGGATATCAGCACCAATTTCCAGATGTTGGAAGTATCACAGTGGCCTTCAGGAAAATGTGGAGACACTCAAGCAAAGCATGGAAGGGCTAAACCGTCGAAGGAGAGACATAGATGCTGAGATTGTGGAAGGAGAAACAGAGCCGAAGGCTGAGGTTCAAGGTTGGCTGCAAATGGGGGAAAAGATTGATGCCGAAATCAACACGATTAATCAACAAGTTGAAACGGTGAAATGCTTTCGCCGTGCTGGAATTGGAAAGATTGTTGTTCAGAAGATAGTCGAGGTCAAGGAACTCCATAGAAGTGGTCAATTTCCTCACGGTTTGGTCATAGGCCTTCCACAACGAATCGGAGAGATGCAACCAACAACAACCGCGGGGAGAGGAGATACATTTACAAGAAAAATGGAAGAATTATGGGCCTTGTTGATGGGCGATGAAGTTAGAAAGATCGGAGTCTATGGGATGGGTGGAATGGGTAAAACCACTCTCATGAAAGATATAAACAATCGCCTTCTTCAAAGTAAAGAGAAGTTTGATAGTGTAATCTGGGTAACTGCATCAAAGGCTTCCAGTATTATCAAGCTACAAGAAGCTGTTGCGCGCCGATTCCATATTGATATTTCAGAGTATGACGACGAAACAGAAAGGGCCAGCCATTTATATACAGAATTGAGGAAGAAAAAAAGCTATGTGCTCATCATTGATGATTTATGGGACGTTTATCATCTTCACAAAGTAGGAATCCCGGAGCCTAGTCCTGAAAATGGAAGCAAGTTGGTATTGACAACAAGACGTCGTGACATATGCCAGCAAATGAGTTGCAAAGCGATCCCAATGGAGCTTCTGTCAGAAACGGAGTCATTGAACTTGTTCTTGGATACAGTAGGTCGTGATGTTCTATCCATCCAAAACATGGAAGTAATGGTGAATTTGTTTGTCAAAGAATGTGCCTGTTTGCCACTTGCAATTGTTACAATAGCAGGAAGCTTAAAAGGCATTGTTGATTACAATAACTGGAAGACAGCACTTGAAAATCTAAAGGCATCTACAAAAGGGACAGACGAAATATTTGAGAAGTTGAAATTTAGCTACGATCGCTTAAATGATGAAAACCTTCAAGCTTGTCTGTTGTATTGTGCCCTATTTCCTGAAGATTATGCAATTGAAAGAAATGAGTTGATAGAGTATCTGATCGCTGAAGAAATAGTTCAAGGAAGAAATAGGCAAGCAGAGTTGGAAAGAGGACAGGCAATGCTAAACAAACTCGTACATGCTTGCTTATTGGAAGGTACAAGAGACGGCTGGAGGGAAGTTGATTGCGTGAAGATGCATGATTTGATAAGGGATATGGCACTAAAAATTACAAGCGACAGTCCTCGATTTTTCGTAGAAGCAGGGACTGGATTGAAATGTGTTCCAGATGAAGAAAATTGGAAGGAGGATCTTGCAAAAGTTTCATTGATGAAGAACTTAATATCAAATATCCCTTCAAGTTTTGAATCACCAAAATGTCCTATGCTTTCAACATTGTTACTAAGCAGGAACTATCGTTTAAGTAGCATTTCAAACAACTTTTTTCTTCATATAAAGGGGCTCAGTCTTCTTGATCTGTCTGAAACTCCTATCGAGAATCTTCCAGAATCAATCTCCGAGTTGGTGAATCTTACTGCATTGTTGCTCAGAGAATGTCGTAGTCTGACATACGTGCCGTCTTTAGCAAAACTAACGGCTCTGAAGAGGTTGGACTTTGGTGGCTCAGAAATCGAGGAAGTACCTCAAGGTATGGAAAACTTAAGTAGGTTGAGATACCTTGGATTTAACAGGTGTAATCAGTTAAAATTGATACCTGATGGGATCTTATGCAAGCTGTCAAATCTTCGCTACCTTTCTCTTAGTCGAGAGGATTTTAAAATAAAAATAAGATGGGAGGAGTTAGTAAAGTTGACAAAGCTAGAAGAGCTCTATTGCAGGTTGAATGACCTTGACAGCTTTAACGCATATATTAGATCTATGGCTGATGGTGGACCCACCCATTACATACTTCAGTTTGGATCTCGAATATATTTTGTATTTCAAGAACGTGGTAAAGTTGTAAATTTAACAAAGAGTGATCTAAGGAAAAGTGTAGCAGTAGATGGAGACTGCCTGGTATTGCTCCCTCAAGACGTTGAGACCCTGGCTATAGACAAGTGTTGCATTGATGTAAGCAGTTTGTGCGAAATGATCACCTCAACAAACTTGAGGGAGTGTTATATGAATCAGTGTGATGGGCTTGAGCATTTGTTTGTGTATTCGGCAAGCATCATTCCTCTTCTTCAAAGACTCGAGGTATTGTATCTTGTTAGAGTGAGGGACCTGCGTGGGCTGATAAAGAGGGAAAACGTAGCATCATCACCACTTCCACCTGTCTCATTTTCTTCTCTTAAGAGCTTGAGTGTATTGAATTGTGACAAAATAAAGAGATTGTTCATTGATACTGATCTGCTCCCAAATCTTGAAGATATTTCGGTCGTTGACTGTAAACAATTGGTTGAAATAATATCGGCGGCATCTGATCATGGCAAACAAGAAGAAGAAGAAGAAGAAGATCAAGATGAAGAAGCTGCAGGTGGATGTGATCATCGGGTCATCAGCACTGTTATTCTCCCTAAATTGTACTACTTACGATTGGACTCACTACCAAAGTTAAAGAGCATACCAGTGGTTGCTGATCATTCCTTACGTGAAGTTCGTATGTGGAGATGTCCAAAGTTGAAAAGGGTCACTTGCCTTGACAGAGATCCACGTCCCCCTTCTCTTGAAAAAGTTTACATGGATGACCACTTGTGGGAATCGCTGGAGTGGAATCATCCCAATGCCAAGGACGCCGTCGAGTCCGTGAGGCAGAGATGGTGATGAGTTATTGGATGAACGCCAAATTGTTCTATTATGAATTTCTTCTTTCTTAATACTTCTATTTCGCAACTGTTTTCCCCCATAAAACACTCTGCTTAATCATTTGGCGGCAATTAATTTATTTCAGTATATATACTATAACTAGACTTCTTTCTTTCTTTTCTGCTAGCATCAAAATATCTGCATGATCAGGTGAATGTGGCAACTGTTATTATTTCTAACTTCCCCCTTACGTGTTATCTCATTAGTTGCATGAGAATATGTGGAATTTTTTTAGTTCTAGTGTAAAATTTCCTTTTTCTCAGGACTTCCAGTTCGCAACTTATTATTATTATTATTATTATTATTATTATTATTATTATTAATTATTAATTATTAAACACTCTTCTCAACCATTTGGCGCTAATTAATTTATTTCAGTATACAATAACTAGACTTATTTCTTTTCTTTTCTATCAAAAGATCTACATTAAAATCATATGTATTACACGTAACGCTGCTTGGAGTTGTACCCCTTTTTTTAATTTTATTTACTGGAACAATTATCTTTCATTTATATATTAGTAAGACTATGTTTGACACTAGTTACTTTATTTATCAGTTTAATATTTCTGTGTGTACAATATCTAAATCATGAAATTTGAAATTTTTAGAAAGCATTAATAGAAAAAATCAGTTATTATTTTTATTTATTTATTTATTTTAGATAACTATTCATCGTAAATAGACTTGTATTTTAACTTTAAGAGATTGGGAAACTTACTCTGTTTCGGACTCCTTGTAATGTGTATTATTTACGCATCCTTATCAATGGACAAGGACCATCTTTTTCTCGTCTTTCCTCTTTTTTACTTGGAAAGCTACTAATTAAGTACAATATATAGTATTATTGTAATTTGCATATATTTGATATAGTTGTATGATATTTGCTTGAAAATTAGCTTTCGTCACTAACTCTGACATGCATAATTCTGAACGGTCAGGTTTTTTAAGTATTATATTGTTTTATATATTTTTTTTTTCTTGCTATAGAGTAGTAAACTTGTCAACAATGAACCCAGGAGCAGGTATCAGAGCGTCAGGCAAAGAACAAGAAAACTGAAGCTCTTCCAAACAAATTTGGCTCACACTTTATCATATATATTTTCTTAGTCTGGTGTTTGAATTTATTTTTACAGACATTCCAGGTGTAATTGCGTGTTAAACCTTAGTTTTAGTTTCTTCTTTGCTTGGATATTGTTTCGAGCTTAAAGCATGAACGAACTCGGAGTGATTGTCAAATTTCTCAAAAATAATAATTATATTATTTATCATAACCAACTGTCATTATTAAATGTTATTTAATTTTCTTATTTATTTATCTATTTATTTTCCTCTCTTGTGCAACGCGCGGGCATTAAACTAGTATTGAACTGATACTTATTGAACTGATACTTATGGCAAGTTATAAATAAGCTCTTTAAAGAAGTTGATTTGATCATGAGAACTCGCTAATTTATTTTACACAAGTCTACCAATTCCTCTTTGTCCACAAAGCCTCCCAAATGACATTTATATAGACCACATAATGTGAAGACGTAAAAACCTTCAAAATAAAAAAAAAATTGCAGAAGTTCCACACAGGCATGAACCGTTGTTCACTGAGCTTGCGTATCTCATCCTCGTAAAACTGTACACCTTTATCCAAGGTATTTCTTACACATTCGACAATCTTCGATTCCAACTCTACCCAAAAATTTGCTTCAGGGCTATGTAAATCGAACTTGCAGCACCCGAGCAAAGTAAATGATGAGCCAAATAATAAAAGAAACAAATTCAAAGCAATGAACACACAGAGATATCATGTTACTAACTTATATTCTAATGCTAACATCTAACTTGCACAAAGATTTTGTTACTTAAAACTTAGTGGGAATTAGTACAATAAGTAGAACAAAACAAAAATTTCTGTTCAAGTCATTTTGAGAAAGGGGTAAGCTATGAAAGAAATAGAAAGAACAAAACAAATACGAGACATCATACCAATGGAGTTTTTCTTCTCTACTTGGAAATACTAAATAAAGCTAGACACATACTGAAATTGAAAAATGATAAACTACTAAAGCAGCAAGTTTTACCTCTCTCTCTTCTTGGTACTAAAATCGACTTCCAGTTTGGCATATACTTACTTTGCCATTTTGGTAGCCTGATCATTATTAGGATGGGCCTTTGAGACTTAAACAAGGAACCATTCTCGTTCATCATTTTGGACGATTAATTTCACGCGTGGCTTAAGGATGGTTTTGAACTCATCAAGATCCTGGTAAAATGGCAAAAGAATATGTCCATTAACAGTTATGTAAGCACCATAATACAATCAGACACTATCTTAGAAATCATTATGACATAACAGAGCAAAAACTAAAAACGTGTTTACTGTTAAGTACAAATTTTTATGGATATATTTATATATCTAAAAAATAATCCAAACCCACTAGACGGGCTGACAGGAATTGAACACTAGATCATGTGGGTGGTGGAGCAAACCAACCAGACCCTCATGCCTGTTTGGATCATAGGTTCAAAGCCACAATTCAAACAATAAATTAATACTATTTGCAAAAGAAAACACTATGGAAAAAGTTTGAACAGTGGTTAAAACAGGGTGCCAAACAGGAGCTACGCTTCAAGAATTTCTCTTACAAATTTCTATGTCAGTGTTTCCACACTCTAGTTCCACACCAAATCAAGTCAATGGAAGCCATTATTGTCATCCCTCTCTTCACATATACAACGATACAAAGATTTGAATATGGATGTTCATATAGCATAAAACAATATCTAGAATAAGATATTCATGACGGATAGACCAATATTAGGCTTCTACCTTCCAAAGCCCCTACACCCCCCTTTAAGGTAAATGTAAATTTTTATCCTTGTGCAATTACAAAAGGTTAGCCTTATTATATGTATCACCTCATTGACAAAAGAAGAAATAGATTATTTAATCCACAAAAATTGTATGAGATGCATGTAGAGGAAATGCTCAATCATTTAGATTACAAAAACTTACTACAAGTTGATGAACACATGCAATATCTTTTGTTTTGTATTTTCTTGAGACATCAAGACAGAAAAATTATACACAGTATCATGTGCCGAGGGACGCATGTAAAGACACGCCGAAGATAAAAGTTGGAAGAAATCAATGAGATCAAGGATCTTCCATCTAACCTCACAGGTAACAAGGACAACAGTTGCACATGGTTCCCGGAACCAAAATAAATATTGCTCCTGCAGGAATCGGCTGCGAAGCCTTGCATCTCTTGTTAATATAAATTCAGCAGCAAATAATCCACATATATGGGATTTCGGGTCTTGTTATTCAAGCAAGCTCTCTTCATTGGAAACCGCTTCTCGAATCCATTCTTGATCGTAGGCCACAGGTCACTGACATCTTCAACTGAAACAGACCACAATGAAATCATTAGCTTCAAAGATCTAGTGCAAAGAAAGCTACTCTCATAAATATATTTGTTTCAGTCCCATGTTTCTAATGCAAAAGACGACATGAATGAGAAAACTTCGAGACAAATAATACTAAACGAGATCGAACTCCCCATAGGTTTCCAATTCACAAAAGTGTAAACTATATGCAAGTAAGAAAAGAGTTTTTAGCTAACAGAACCAAGCTTTATTAACAAAAAAGATTCCTAAATTCACAATCTAAAATGACCTATAGATAGTTTGGAAATGTGTTCTTCACCTAAAGTTCATTACTCAGAAACTCGTAAGAATTGAACATTTTCACCAAAAGTTCATTCACTCATAGACTCTTTCATACTTAAAACAACTAAATACAGGGAAAAAAAAAAAAAAAAAAAAAAAACCCATTTCATATGTTTCCTAAATGAGCAATGATACGGATACATAGAGTCAAAATTAATTCTGCAGATTCTATAAAAAAATGATATTACTGTTTTATCCTAGCTTTTTTTAACCGTCACAACTTATATTTTCTTTTCATAAAATGTCATGAAACTGTTTTATCATCATGATATGTATAAATTTTCTTCTTAAATATTATACACTCTAGAAACACATAGAACAAATTAACTCTCCTCTTTACTTCCCATTCTCTCTCCAGAATTCAAAATCAGAACATTAACATCTCCAATGCTTTCAAAGCAAAAGAACCCAAATTAGGACTCGAATAACCCCAAAATCCTTAATCAAAGTTCAAATTGTAAGAATTCAACTGCAATCTATACATATACACACATACATGTATATATAAGCAATCTGAAGGCGTTAAGATCGGTAGCTAGAATTGAAAAACAAAAAATTAAACCGCAAAATCAAACTCAAATTTCGCCAAAAAAAAAACAAAAACAAAAAGTAGAAAACCTAAAATGGAAATGAGATTTACCAGCAACAACGACGTGATCACAGGAATTCTTGATTGTTTGGAACTGAGCGAGAAAATTCGCCATGTTCGACCTCGATCTAGTCAGATCATGCTACACATGAATCGGCATGCACATATATATATATATGTTATATACAAATATATGTATAGCGACGAAGAAGAAGTGTGAGAGTTTGAGTGTTCTATGGAAGCGCAGAGAGAAATGAACTGTTTGTAGTTGGGATTCAGAATTCTCTTTGGCCTTTGGGCATAGACCCGGAGATCTAGTGCTTCGCGTCTCTATCACGACTGATCACTGGGTCTCCAGATCTGACCGTCCGATGAGCCGTCTGCTTTCCTCTGATTTGATGGCACCGGCACATGGAATGTGTTTGGTTCCAGTGATATGCTAATCCACGCAAGTCGCCGCTCGCTAGCCAAGGCAAGTAGTTTTTGTGGGATGTAAAACAGCAAAAAGGTGCGGAGAGTACGTGGAAACTCGATACCAGCTAAGAGTCTAGTCTTGATTTGTTATCTTATTTTTTTTATTTTAATAAATATCTTTTTAATAATATTTTAATAACTCATTAATTTGTTTAATAATTTTTAATATTTAATTTTTTTATGTAACTAAATTTTTAAATTTAGATGATATGATATGATATGATATGATATTATTAGGTGATAGCTAATGAGATATAAAATTCATGACATTAGATTTTGATTCTTTTAATACAATGTTATATTACCATGTCAATAGAAAATTTTTATATTTGAATTAAAAAAAAAGTATTTTCAATTGGGTGATTTCTTTTAGGTCAATTTTTTGACAAACTTTTTACAGGATTATACGTAATATCAAATTTTAAAATTTGATTTTCATTGATTGTTAACTTGATTTTTTCATGTAATTTATTATATTACTTTCATTTTTAATATATTAAAGTCCTAAAAGTTCATTTTTACAAGTTTCAAAACATAATAATAATGACAAAAAATAAAAGTATCATTTCAAATAATATTCTGCATTGGAAGTAAGATATGTTATATATCACTTTTTTTTTTTGTAATAAATATGACATTATTACAGACAATGAAAAAAGTATAGACTTGGAAACACAAATAATGAAAAAGTATTTGATCAAACTACCACCTTCTCGTTAAAGCAAGCACAACTATTCTTATACGTCAACTGAAAGCGATAAAATACCCCTAGGCAAAATGCAGTAAATGATGCTCATATAAAAATAATTAAAAAAAAAACCATTTGTCACTAATGATTTAATGTAACAAATATAATAACTAAAACTGTTATTACTACATAAATAATTATTACAAATACTAAATAGAAGAGATGAAAATGAATCAAATTTATAAAACGTTGAATAATAAATTGACTTTAAATAAAAAGAAAAAGGCAAACAAAGAAAATTTACTCAAAATTTAGCCTTTTATCGGTATTGTTTCACTCATAAAAAGATGTGTCACTAATCTTACACCTCTAGAAAAACTAAGGAAACAAAAACTTTAAAATAAAAATGAATTCATTACACAATTCTTGAATAAAAAATTACAACAAGAAGAGCACTATATTTATAGTGCCTTGAGGCTCAACTAAAAAGTGAAACAAACTAATAAAAATGGAAACACAAATTAGAAAATAAAAACAAGGAAACTAAAATAATAATACAATTATTAATTATGGATAAATCAAATATTTGATTTGAGGAGAAAATTAGCCTAATTTGATTATCATGGGAGACTTTCTTCTGAAGTAGATATCCGGAAAGGTAGGGATTGCTACACACATCCATCACATGGCCCGAATGAAATGGTTGTTGCAAAAAAAGCTTACGGGTCTATAAAAAAGCTAAACTAGACATTTTCTAATTAAATCACTTGGAATAAAAATCATGAAAATGTTTGATTGAAACTTAAATCATTTAGAAATTACACAATAATAAATATCAAAGAGAGTGCAATTTTGTATACCAATCAAGGTGCAAGTTGAGAAAAACCCTAATTAGGGATAGATCTGCACCTTGTGAGCTATACATAGGCATAATTAGGGACAATTTTGGCAAATTCACATAAATAGGACCTTAGTAATTTATCCTTTTATTAATTTGAAAGAAACCTCGGAGTCTTAGACCTTTCGTTCTTATCTGCTGAACCAGTTCCTAGGAGGTCAAAGGAAAATAGTCCTTATGGTGAAGAACCCTCACTTTTTAAAAAATAATAATAAATAAATAAAAGTTTGGATATAGAAATTAGTAAAATTAAAAAAATATTTAATGAACTTAATACATTTTCGAAGAGTTTGCCCTGGATAGTTGGTATTGTAGAGTTCAAATATCGTCATTCTCGAGGTTTTTTTGATTAAAAGTTTGGGTAGAAATTAAGAAAAACTAGAAATATTAGAAAAGAAAATAAATAGCATTTTTGAAAAAGCATATTGTCCTGTATAGTTCCCTATTGCTTCATAATTCATACTTTCATTATAAGAGGATGTATTGTACTACATCGGTTTCCTTTTTATTTTATTTTATTTTATTTTTAATTTGGCTTTCCTACGTTCAAACAACATATTAGAAAATAATTTTTATTTTTATGATCAAGATTTATATCCAAAAACATACTTGTTTAAACTTTAATAGTGTGCAACATCAGTATTTCTGTTAAATTTATAACGGAAGTGGATGGAAGGGACAGATTGAATGACTTTGTATATATTAGGGGGCACAATAAATGGTTTCGATAATTCAAAGGGCAAAATAAAATAAGGTACATAGTTTAAGGGGCATTAGTGAAGTTAATTTTGGTATCAAATTGTCTTTGGATTGATAATTTTCTCATCATTTTATTACTTGTCCAATTCGTATGCTTGTGAAATTTCTCAGCGACTCTTAAATAAGTTATTTTCGGTTTTGTACCCTGTGTTTTGCTTTTATTAAGAAAGTATACCATGTGTTTTGAGACTTTATAATTTTATACCATCAGGTTATACTTACTATACAAATTTATACCCTTTCTTTGTCAATACTTAATTTGGACCTTAAAAAGAAATATGACAATTTATTATTTATTTTCATACAATCATTTTGTTTTTATTTAAAAATGTGTACATTGTATTTTAAAATTTTATATTTTTATATTATTATATTATATTTAGTACATAAATCTATACATTTTCTCAATCAACACTTGTTTTTACATTTAAATGTGCCAAGCGGTACAAGAGAAATTTAACTTTATAATTTACATTAAATTTTCTTTAATTATTCTTAGTTTTAAATTCAATAGAGTTGTGCGTATTTTAAATGTAAAAATAAGCATTGATCGAGAATGTATATATTTATGTACTAAATGTAATCTATTAATATAAAAATAAAAAATTTTAGAATACAATGTATATTTTTTCGAATAAAAACAAAATGTATGGTGTGAAAATAAATAATACATAATTGTAGTCTTTCTTTTTTAGGGTAATTTGGGCATTTTTAAGTCAAAATTAAGTATTGATGGAGAAATGGTATAAATTTGTATATTAAGCAAAATTTGATGGTATACAATTATAAAATTTCAAAACAAAAGGTGTATTTTCTGAATAAAAGTAAAATAAATGGTGTAAAAATGTAAATAACCTTTTTTTTTTTTTCCTTAAATCTCAATTTGCATATATCTCAATTTTCTTAAAACCCACATACAAGTATCACTTTTGTGTGGCCGTTGATGTTTGCACAAAGGGTTAATTTGGGGTTGATGTGTTTTTGTCATAATTTCTACTCTTATTTTTGTTGATTACGATGGGTGGTGGAAAACTATTTGGGTGTAAAGAAACGAAATAGGATGGGAGAAAATCAAAAGGTTTGAAGCGTATGAATTACTTTTTTTAAGGTTTTATTTGCCCCCACTATGAACAGTTTACTATTGTGACGCCCCGACCTACGTAGGGCCGTCACCTTACTTACTTAAACTTGCATTTTGATTTTAGTAACTTAAACTTAAAACTTACTTGAAAACGTAGGGCCGTCACCTTAACTATATCTTTCTTGAAAATTTGGGAATAAAATTTTTTTTTTCAACATACATATATATACATAGATTAGCTCATAGCAAACTTGTCATACATACATACTGAAATAAAAAGATCATTTGAAGTCTTCAGTACCAGATATACTATATGACATAATTTGTTTTTGAGATATATACATATATACATAAACCTATTAACTCATAAGAGGTTGCGGAAAATATGCGTAGTGGTATCCTACACCGCCATTCATCCGCCGCATCGTCCACATATAGCCCACCAATTAAGCTGCAGGCTTCTTACCTACAGTATGAAATATATCTGATGAGCTTTCGCCCAGTAAGCACAAACGTAATCTCACAAAAATATGTTAACATCATGTAATTCATGCATGAACCATTTATGTTCATTTATGAATATTTATGATTAGTTATTAATTTGAACTTATTATCTTTCTTTAACATGTGGGCCCCTTGTATACGTACCAGATGCGCGCTCTCCAGATAAAGTTAGGGTTTGCAAGGTCCCTAACAGTTCTGGGAAACATAAACTTTAACTTGAACATGAATAACCCTCCACCTGATGGGAGGTTGGTACGATACTTTACTTGTGTGTTCTTACCATGTGGTTTGTTGATGCCAAAAATGTCTCCGACACCAACACCCAATGTGGTCGACTGTTCCGACCCGTCCTTGCACGTGTGCTCTGCTCGCGCTCTCGTACCCCTGCAAGACAAGAAGGAAGCACCTAGAAGTGACGGGGACACCGGTGGGGTGTCTGCCGTGGGCACTCCGATGCTTAAGTCAGAACTTGGGTCTGATGAGCGAAGGGAGAGGCAGAGTTTGGGCAAGGATCGAATGTCCGTACCTGGAAGGGAGGAAAGGTCCTCTATTTATAGGTGTTTTCCGCGGGCTCGGGTGCTCGGGGCGACCCGATCGGGTCGGCCCCCTACGGCGCCCGGCGGGTGAGTAGGGGCATGGTGCCCGCAGGTTGTGGGCCAATCTGGTGGCGCCACGTGGTATCTGCCCTGCGCCAAGGACACCGGGGTGGTTGTAGCAGGTGGCGGCAGGGATGGTCCCAGCCGGTTCAGGCGGCGGGAATTCGGGAGATAGTGGTGGCAGGTGGCGGTAGGCCGTGATTTGACCTCCTGAAGTTATGGGGTGTACTTCCTGATGGTGGGGCGGCGTACGGATGCAGGTTGGGTGCTCAGTCGTTCCGAGCACGTGGGTGTTTCCGAGCAGGAGGAGGCGAGCCCCCCAGTATCCTGAGGGAGTGGTCGGATATGCTCGGGTCGTCGGCGGTCGGAGGTGGTCGGCCAATACGCATCGTGTATGGTCGGCACCGGTCGGCACGCTGTACTCGAGCACATGTTAGTGGTCGGTCAAGGGTCCTCTTGGTGGTCTCGGGTATCTTTCCCGGGCTCAATGGTGTAACCGGAGGTACTCGGGAATATGGGCGCCGCCGGGCAGAAACTTGTTCCTGGAGTGCAAGCACGTGCTCGCAGCGGGTAATGGCCTCAACATAAGCCCCCCTAACATCTCTGGGCGTGCACGGCCAGGGGTGCTAATGAGTTAGTGCATTGGTCTCGCGCGACAAAAGGTGGCACGTGCTCGCTCAATGCATATTAGGCGAGAATAAGTATGTGATCGCCTTAAGCTCGAGGTGCTCGGGCATAAGGCACCGCAGTGGTCGGGGTGTCTCCAGGTGAGTTCGAGACTAGACCGGTGTTGCAGCGAGCGGGGGTGACGTGGCTCAAGCAGTTGACGTGGCCTGTTCCACGTGTCGTCCCTCGGTTGGCTGGAAGGTCAAACGGCATTTTCGGGACATTTAATGCTGAAGTGACGGGATTGGCGGGAAACCGAAGCGTCGCCTCGAAACCGATGTCCGCTTTTCCCGCCGAAGTGGTTCCTATAAATAGGGGGTCTTGGCTCCTCATTTTTCACCAAGCATCTGAAGAATCCGAGATCTGCCGAGAACTTCCGAGAACTGCCGACGAGAAAGGTGATCAAGGAGCATTCGTCGTCGATCAGATCCGAGGACTTCCGAGAAGAAGGGTGCGCGAGAGCTTTTCGTGGACGATCAGACCATCTCCGACCAGGTAACTGTTTACTCTCACCATGAGCAGTCCATCCGATTCCGAGAATGAGAACCTGTCCGTGGACATTGACGTGACCGGGTACACGAGCAGCAGCTCAAGCTCAAGTTCTAACCCACCAGGGGACCTGTCCGGGCTGTCGGACATTCCTACCCCGCGAGCACAGCCGGCCGAGCAGGTGGCCAAGGAAGAGGACGTGCCCGAGAGATCCGCGGGGGCGGCGAGCACTTCAGGTAGAGAGGGGTCGGAGAGCTCGGCGAGCACGGCTCCGCCCGGGGAAAGTTTCGGGCGGCAGAGGAGATCGACCCGCCCGATGCGCGTGAATGGTCAGCGCGTCTACAAGATGAGCGATTCAGAGGCCGAGCAGCTGGCCGGTGCTCTCCCCATCTACACGGTTGACTACTTCACTACGGGGGTTACCTTGGGCTATCTGCAAGCGCTCCGGGAAGAGTTCGGCATTCCAGAGTCCGTGCAGCTCGTGGTTCTGAGCCCAGGAGACCTTCCGTCCCGGCCCCCGCGCGGGCACATCACCCTGTCCGCTGAATTTTTCAGGGCCGGGCTCAGGCTTCCCTTCCACCCTTTCCTAAGACGAGCACTCACTCGGCTAAATGTGGCGCCGATGCAGCTTAACGCGAATGCCTACCACATACTGGTCGGTTGCTACGTGCTGTGGAGGAAGACCTTTGGCGTCGAGATGCCACTGCGGGTGTTCCAGAACTTGTACCACATCAAATCTGCCCCCTCTTCCTTGGGGTCTTACTACTTCCAAGGGCACAAGGGGACGTTCATCACGGGGTGCCCGGACTCGGACAAACAATTCAAACATCTGTGGTTCTATGCTGGGGGCAGGTGGTTGCACGAGCAGCTAGCACGGCGAAAACTTCCGAGGGCTGAAAAGGTGCCCGTCGTGTTCCGGCGCAGGTACGTGTGGACTAGGTCTCCCTATGTAGACGAGGGGAGCCGGAGCGGGATCGACAGGCTCCGGGAGCTGTCCGATCCGGAGAGAAACCAGCAAGGGCTGCTCGCCTTGGACAGCCTCGCGAGATATGGCTGGGTCGGCTCGTCGTCATCCTCGGCCAACCCCGACGACCAACCTGTGAGAGGGGTGACCGTCGCGTCCTCGATGCCCGTCCCGAGCGTTCATTACACGGCTCGGACAGTCATTGTCCCGGACAAGGGGGAGTCCTCAAGTCGGTCCGAGGTCCCGCGGGGGGTGCCACTGGCCTCGACCCATGGTCCGTCTTCTGGCGGCTCCTCCCCCGGGAGCTGGGGCCCGAGGGTAGCCGACGAGGACATGGACAGGGTGGTCAGGCAACTATACCCCACGCGGGGGATTCGGATCGAAGGTTATCTTCTTCCAAGTCACGTGTTCTCGGGTAGGTTTCGTCTGAGTTACTGATCCGGTTGTTGTGATTGCAGAACCCATGGCCGACCGAGAGCGTAGAGGGACCAAGCGCCCGAGCGACCAGGAGCGCGTTGCTCGGCTCCAGCGACTCAAGACCGGGGGCAGCGGAAAGGGGAAAAGTTCGTCTGCGGCTCCAAGTCAGGGGGCCCTGGTCAGTAGGTCCTCCCAGGGGGCCCCGGTTAGCCGGTCCTCTCAAGGGGCCCCGGTCAGCAGATCTTCTCAGGGCGCTCCGAGCAGCCATCGCTCGCAGGATGATCCGCCGAGCGCTCGGCGTTCGGAGGAAGTCCCGAGCGCTCGTTCTGCTCAGCCCGCATCCGATAGTCGAGCCCTTGTTGCGGCATTGCCAAGTCAGCAGCGTTCCGGGTCGGCGGTCCGTGAGGGCCGCTCGGCTCGGCCGAGGGAGGAGCACCAGGCCCAAGCAACATCTTCCCGGGCGAGGCGAGACGAGCACAGGGCTCGGGAAGATCGTCCGCCTCTAGCTGCGGTCGAGGCCCCTCAGCGGAGCACAGTGCAGACGGCGCTCCTAAGGAAGTTCGATGAGCGCCTGACGGACCAGGTAGCCGAGTCGGCCAAGTGCTCGGATCCGATCGAGGCCACTGACGGTGTGGTTCAAAGGTTGGTGGAGGTAAGAGCGTGTTCTGCTCGCGGATTCTGGTTCTTTCATTCTTCTCTTGTCTCACCTAAGTTTCTTTGTAGGCGGTCTGTCTGGCTTTCACGGCGAATTCGACCTCGCGGGGGTACGCCAATGCCATGGATGCCATGCTTCGGTCCACCGAGACAGATGCTGCGAAGGCTCGAACTGAGAAGAGGAAGGCCGAGTCCGAGGCCGAAGCTGCCGAGCAGAGGGCCAAGGAAGCCGAGCAGAGGGCCCTGGACGCCGAGCAGAGGGCGGCTGACGCTGTGGCGAGGGCGACGGAGGCAGAGGCTGCTTGTGCAGGCGAGGAGCGTCTGCGCCGCGAGGCTGAGGAGGCTTGCGCGTTGGTCGAAGAGACTCTGGCCTCCCAGGACCGCGAGCGTGCTCGGTACCTGCAAGAGGAACTCCCTAGGGTCCTCGAGCAGACAAGGGTGGCCGCCATCGAAGAGTACTCCAGGTCGGCGGAGTTCAAGCGGGCGCTCGAGCAGGCAGATGCAGCTGCCGTTGAAGAGTATTCCCGGTCAACGGAGCTCAAGGCGCTCATGGAGGCCGAATACAAGGATGGTATTCGGGACATGATTGCCGGGTTCAACCTCGCCAACCCGAATGTGACCGGGGTGGATTGGACTTTTGCACCTGAGCTCTCTGGGGAGACCGCGGCCGAGGATGGGGAGGGCCCTGTTGCCGAGGAGGGTGAGGTTACCGGGGCCACGCCCGAGCTTGCAGACTTGATAATCATAGACGAGCCGGAGCAGGCTCCCCCCATCGACCATTCTGCTGATCGTCCTTCGACAGTCGGGCAACAGCACCCTGAGCAAGCGCCCGAGCAGCATCCATCCGAGCAGCCTCCTTCCGAGCAGACGACCGTTGGCTCTGTCGTCCTTCCCGGCCAGATGGATTAGATTAGCTCTTTTTTTTTTTTTTTTTTTTTTTGGGCTCGGGGGTGTCCATATTGTACCCCCCACCTATTTTGACTTTAATGAAAGTTTCTTTTTTCGATTTGTTTTCAATTTTTCTTTTCAATTCTTGCAACTGTTTTTCTGGTCGGATATATCCTTCGAGCACGGCCTCTGCTACGTTGGGTCGTGGAACCCGTCCCTGTCCTACCCCCCCAGTGCGTGGGCCAAGTGTCTTGGTCCACGGGCTAAGGCTGATGAGGTTCGGGATGAGCCGGGGTCTAGTGCTCGGACCCAGGAGCTGGTCCCGGGTCATGTGGTTGGCGGACCCAACCAGTTGTAAACGGGTAGTCCTGGTCGAGCACCAATCTTGGTTGGTGCTCGGTCATGAGACCTGGTCCCTGGTCCAAGGGCCGAGGGACTTGCTGGATTGCATGGGTCCTGGTCGAGACCAATCTTGGTTGGTGCTCGGTCGTGAGACCTGGTCCCTGGTCCGAGGACCGAGTGACTTGCTGGATTGCATGGGTCCTGGTCGAGCACCAATCTTGGTTGGTGCTCGGTCGTGGGACCTGGTCCCTGGTCCGAGTACCGAGGGACTTGCTGGATTGCATGGGTCCTGGTCGAGCACCAATCTTGGTTGGTGCTCGGTCGTGGGACCTGGCCCCTGGTCCGAGGACCGAGGGACTTGCTAGATTGCATGGGTCCTGGTCGAGCACCAATCTTGGTTGGTGCTCGGTCGTGGGACCTGGTCCCTGGTCCGAGAACCGAGGGACTTGCTTGATTGCATGGGTCCTGGTCGAGCACCAATCTTGGCTGGTGCTCGGTCGTGGGACCTCGGCCCCGATCCGAGGACCGAGGGACTCGCGACAAACGAGTATGACCGTCTATAGGCACATGGGGTCTCGGAACAGATGCTTTATTCATTGATTTTCGTAATTTGTACAAGTGTTACTGATAAAAGCGCTTCAAATGATCAGCGTTCCACGGGTGGCCGAGCAGATTGCCTTCTTGGTCTTGGAGCCGGTAAGTGCCTGGTCGGACCACCTCCGTGAATGTGTAGGGTCCCTCCCACTTGGGGCCGAACGAGCCTACTCCGGGTTGGGGAACCAGGACCTTCTTCAGGACGAAGTCGCCCACTCTGAATGCGCGCGGTCGGAACTTCTTGTCGTAGTATCTTGCGACGACCTGGTTCCGAGCGGCCGTACGGATGAGGGCACGGTCGCGCTTCTCTTCTACCAGGTCTCGGATCGATAGCAGCTGCTCCTCGTTGTCTTCTTCATCATAACCCTCTATCCGGAGACTGGGCAGGCCGACTTCGGCAGGGATCACAGCTTCGACTCCGAATGCCATGGCGAAGGGGGTTTCCCCGGTCACCGTCCTCTTTGTGGTGCGGTAGGCCCATAGTACCCGGGGGAGCTCATCGATCCAAGCCCCTTTATGCTTCTCCAGGTTCTTCTTCAGATTGTCCTTGATGGTCTTGTTGACGGCTTCGACCTGACCGTTGCTTTGGGGGTGCCCTGGGGACGAGTAGGCTTTCCTTATTCCGAATTGTTCGCACAGCGCCTCGAATTTCGGGTTGTCGAACTGTTTGCCGTTGTCAGTGACCACCGTGTGAGGGATCCCGAAGCGGCAGATGATGCTCTTCCATAAGAAGGCCGTGCACTTTGGTTCGGTTTGTTGTGCTAGTGGCTCCACTTCGACCCACTTGGTGAGGTAGTCGATTGCGACTAGGCAATAACGTAGCTGTGACCGGGCCATCGGCAGTGGTCCAATCAGGTCGAGAGCCCACTTTGCAAATGGCCAGGCGCTCACAACCGAGGTGAGCTTCTCCGGATGAGACTTGATGGCCTTGGCGAATTGCTGACACTTGATGCACTTGCGTGCAAATTCCGTCGTGTCTTTGTCCATTGTTGGCCAATAGTACCCCTGGCGGAGGCACTTGAAGGCGAGTGCCTTCCCACCCGAGTGGTTTCCGCATATACCGCTGTGGATTTCTTTCATCAAGTAGTCCGCTTCGGCTGGGCCGACGCATCTTTGGTAGGGGGCGGAAAAGCCTCTTCGGTAGAGTTTTCCGTCGATGATAATGAATCGAGCCGAGGTGCGTTTGATCCGGCAGGCCTCTTCCCGGTCCTCGGGCAGCCGAGCGGAAGTGAGATATTCCGCGATTGGGTCCATCCACATCGAGGTACTTTCGGAGCAATGGACGTGCTCCGGTTGGTTAACGGTGGGTTGGTCTAACTTCCCAATGGGGAACGAGACCAAGCCTTCCGCGTCCGTCCCCGAGGCCAGTCGTGCGAGAGCGTCGGCTTCGCTGTTCTCGGACCGCGGAATGCGAGTTATGTGGTAACTCGTGAACTGATTGAGCAGGGCCTTTACTCTCTCGAGGTATTTGGCCATCCGTTCCTCTCGCGCTTGGAATTCCCCCGTCACTTGGTTTACTACGAGCATCGAATCACTGAAGATGTCGATGTTGGTGACTCCGAGTTCCTGGGCTAATCCGAGTCCTGTTATCATTGCTTCGTATTCGACTTCGTTGTTTGAGGCCTTGAAGCCGAATCGCAGGGCTTGGCTTGTCTTATATTGGTCCGGGCTGATGAGAACAAGGCCGGCCCCGGAGCCCCCCGCGTTCGAAGATCTGTCAACGAAGAGCTTCCACCTGGTGCGGTCGTCGTTAGCGGGTTCCCCGAGCACCTGCATGTGCTCGGGTTGGAGAGTTGGCTCCGAGTGCTCGGTCCCTTGGTCGGGCACTCCGGTCATTGGCGTCTCCTCGCCCGCTCCCCGGTCGGGTGTGGCCGTTCCTGTGAACTCGGCAACGAAGTCGGCCACGGCCTGGGCCTTGATCGCCGTCCGGGGAACGTATTCGATGTCAAATTCTCCCAGTTCGATTGCCCATTTCGCGATGCGACCCGACAGCTCCGGATTCTGCAAGACCTGGCGGAGTGGGTACTTCGTCGGGACCCGAATGGTGTGTCCTTGGAAGTAGGGTCTCAACTTGCGGGCGGCAGAGACGAGCGCTAGGGCAAGCTTCTCCAGGGGGGTGTACCTCTCCTCCGCCCCTTGGAAGGCTTTGCTACTGTAATATACGGGGAGCTGTGTTTTGTTCTCCTCTCGTACTAGGGCAGAGCTGACCGCTTTCCCGGAGACGGCCAGGTAGACGTACAGGACCTCTCCGGGTAAGGGCTTCGACAGCATCGGCGGGTTCGCCAAATGCACCTTTAAGCCCTTGAAGGCTTCTTCACACTCGCTGTCCCAGCTGATCTTCCCTGTTGCCTTGAGCACCTTGAAGAATGGGGCGCACTTGTCTGTGGATTTGGAGATGAAGCGTGAGAGTGCCGCCGTCATACCGGCGAGTCTCTAGACCTCTTTCACCGTTTGGGGAGGTTGCAGGTCCAGGACCGCCTGGGACTTAGAGGGGTTGACCTCAATCCCTCTGTGGTTCACCATGAACCCGAGGAACTTTCCGGATTCTACGCCAAACGCACATTTCTCCGGGTTCAGCTTCATCTGGTACCGGCGTAGGATGTCGAAGCATTCCCGTAAGTCTTGGATGTGGTCCTTGGCGCGTCTGCTCTTTACAAGCATGTCGTCCACGTAGACCTCCATGGACCTCCCGATTAGCAGGGTGAACATCTTGTTCATTAGCCTCTGGTACGTGGCTCCCGCGTTCTTCAAGCCGAAGGGCATGACCCGGTAACAATAAAGTCCCTGATCAGTGGTGAATGCCGTCTTGGCTTGGTCCGATTCGCTCAGTGGGATCTGGTTGTACCCTGAGTAGGCGTCCATGAAGCTGAGGAGCTCTTGTCCTGCCGTAGCGTCAACCAGCTGGTCTATTCGGGGTAGGGGAAAGCAGTCATTCGGGCAGGCCTTGTTGAGGTCAGTGTAGTCGATGTAAACGCGCCACTTCCCGTTGGACTTCTTTACCAGGACCACGTTGGCCAGCCATTCCGGGTAGGTCACCTCCCGGATGAATCCAGCGGCAAGCAGTTTTTGTACCTCCTCATTGATGGCTTGGTACCTTTCCGGGTTGAAGGCTATTCGTCTCTGGATCACGGGTCTGCTCGCGGGGTTGACGCTCAGTCGGTGGCACATAACCGCCGGGTCTATCTCGGTCATGTCCTTGTGTGACCACGCGAAGACGTCTTTGTAGCTGCTGAGGAAGCGTTCCATCCTCCCGCGGGTAACATCGTCGATGCCCGACCCGAGCATGACCGCCCTCTCGGGGTGCTCCGGGTCAAGTTGGTATGGGGTCAGCTCGCCCACCGGGTCTGCTCGGACCAACTCCTCGGGCAGGCGGGGATCCAGGTCGCTGAGTCAGGTACCTTCTCCGTTCGGAGCGTCAACTTCGTCAATCTTGGTGATAGTAGCGACGGTGCTTAGGGCGCCGCTCTTGCGGCAAACCTTGTTGACCGCATCCACATAACATTTTCGCGCGGACTCTTGGCTTCCGCGGAGGACCCCGATGCCGGTCTGAGTGGGGAACTTCATGGCGAGGTGGTACGTGGAGACCACTGCCTTGAGTGTATTGAGGGTCGGCCTCCCTAAGATGGCATTGTAGACGGACGGCCTGTCCACCACAATAAACTCGACCATCCGGGTGGTTCTCACCGGGCCATCCCCTATTGTTACTGGGAGACGGATCGTGCCCGCTGAGTGTACGCACTCACCCGCGAAGCCGTAGAGCGGCGTCCGCGTGGGCGTGAGTACCGCCCCCTCAATCCTCATCCTGGTGAATGCGTCCATGAAGAGGATATCGGCGGAGCTGCCGTTATCGACGAGGACTCGGCGGATGACGTTGTCGGCAACCCTTATCTCACCGACCAGGGCGTCGTTGTGCGGGTGTAGCAATCGGTCGGCTTCGTCGTCGGTGAAGCTTATCACGGTGTTCTCCTGGCGGCAGATTTTGGTTATGTGTTCGGCCATGTTCACATATTCACCGCGGGCAACCTGCCTTGCCTCGCGGGCGTAACTCCTGCGGCTACTGGCCGTGTCACCTGTGGTTGCTCCGCCGAAGATGGTATGCACGATGTGCTCCGGGTCCGTGTCCGCGGGTCGGCCACTGGGCCCGGCCGCGTCCTGGGTCACCTGGGCGGATCTGCTCGGATCGCCGGCCTTTGCGACCGCTTGGTCCACGAATTCCCGCAGGTGGCCGTCCCGGATCAACTTTTCAATCTGGTCGCGGAGTTGGATGCAGTTCCTCGTGTCGTGGCCGTAGTCCTTGTGGAAGAGGCAGTACTTTTCAGGGTTCCTCCGGGGGCGGTTAGCTCTGAGCGGTGGAGGATCCCAGAGAAGTCCACGCCCTGAGATCTGGGCGAGCACCTGGTCGGCCGTTGCCACCAGCGGGGTGTACTGTTGGAATTTTCCTGCCGGGGTCTTCGGGGTCGAGGTCGCCTCGGACCTTCCGCTCGAGCGCGCTGCTTTGCCCTTGTCTGCTCGGCTCGGCCCCGCCCCGCTTTTTTCTGGCTTCTGGCCGCGGAGGGGTGGTTGTTCTCGGGTCAAGAATCCCCTTCCCCTCATGTATTCGTCGGCCTCGGCGTGCTTCCACGCGATCCCTCTCATGTGCGCAAAGGATGGGGGTGCGTCATATGCGAGGGCCCACAGCAGCCGCTGGTCCTGGATTCCTTCTCGGAAGGCCTGGACCAGGGCGTCGTCGGAGCACCCCTTGACTTGCATGACCCCCTTGTCGAAGCGTTCGAGGAAGTGTTTTAAGGGCTCATTGTCGCCCTGTTTTATCCCGAATAAATGTGCCGCCTCAAGCCTTCGGGCCTTCGACCCTAGGAAGGCGGTGGTGAAGGTCTCGGCCAGCTGTTTAAACGAGCCGATTGAACCGGGTCTCAGCCTACGGTACCACTGGCGGGCGGCTCCGGTTAGCGTCAGGCAGAACGCTTTGCAGAGCGCAGCGTCGTTGGCGTTCTGGATGAGCATGTGCGCCTGGTAGTTTTCTAAATGCTCGTCCGCGTCCGTAAAGCCGTCATAGGATGCTATAGCAGGCATCTTCAATCCGCTGGGGTACGGCGATGCCATAACGGCCGGGGTGAACAGGGGGTCCACTGCCCCGACCGGCTCAAGTCCGTACTGCTGGTCCACCAGCTGGTCCAGCTGTCGCTGCATCCTGTCAAGCCTCTCTTGGCCCCTTTCTTCTTTGGTCCGCCGATCGGGGGAGCGTCAAAGGGCACGCCTCCGCCTCAGCCCGGCGAGTCCCAGGCGATCGAACACCGATGTGCTTGCGGGCACATCTATGACGTTTCGCTGGTCCCCGCCGAGGATTGTGTGGCCCCCGAACGCGCACTCACGCTACGGCGGCTTCTTGATCGTTCATGCCCCGGGGCAGTCCCTTCATCCCTGGGCGCCCTGCCCGAGTTCGCTCGGTCTTCCCGAGCATCGGGTCTCTCTCGTGCGGGAGACCCGCCTCTGACCCGGGCACTCGACTCTGGTCGCCTACTCGGAGTCGACTCGGCTGCCTCGGGTTGAGTTTGGGCGGCCCGGGGCGGAGGGTTAAATTGGGCTTCCAAAAGTGCTCGGACCATCCCGGCTAGGTTCTGTACGTTCTCGGTGAGCACCTCCGTTTGGGTCGGCCTGCGTCGTGCGCGTGCGTTTCGCGGGTGCGGCTGCTGGCGGTTGCTCGGGGACCCTGTGCGTGTGCGGTTTTCTGTTTCTTGGACGTCCTGGCTGTCCTGGGCGTCCATGGGGATGTTGCGGTCGTGCTAACGGAGCACGTGAAAGTTGCGGTTGCTGGAAGGACTCAAGCTGAGCCCTCCTTCTAGTGCCAAAATGTTGATGCCAAAAATGTCTCCGGCACCAACACCCAATGTGGTCGACTGTTCCGACCCGTCCTTGCACGTGTGCTCTGCTCGCGCTCTCGTACCCCTGCAAGACAAGAAGGAAGCACCTAGAAGTGACGGGGACACCGGTGGGGTGTCTGCCGTGGGCACTCCGATGCTTAAGTCAGAACTTGGGTCTGATGAGCGAAGGGAGAGGCAGAGTTTTGGCAAGGATCGAATGTCCGTACCTGGAAGGGAGGAAATGTCCTCTATTTATAGGTGTTTCCCGCGGGCTCGGGTGCTCGGGGCGACCCGATCGGGTCGGCCCCCTACGGCGCCCAGCGGGTGAGTAGGGGCATGGTGCCCGCAGGTCGTGGGCCAATCTGGTGGCGCCACGTGGTATCTGCCCTGCGCCAAGGACACCGGGGTGGTTGTAGCAGGTGGCGGCAGGGATGGTCCCAGCCGGTTCAGGCGGCGGGAATTCGGGAGATAGTGGTGGCAGGTGGCGGTAGGCCGTGATTTGACCTCCTGAAGTTATGGGGTGTACTTCCTGATGGTGGGGCGGCGTACGGATGCAGGTTGGGTGCTCAGTCGTTCCGAGCACGTGGGTGTTTCTGAGCAGGAGGAGGCGAGCCCCCCAGTATCCTGAGGGAGTGGTCGGATATGCTCGGGTCGTCGGCGGTCGGAGGTGGTCGGCCAATACGCATCGTGTATGGTCGGCACCGGTCGGCACGCTGTACTCGAGCACATGTTAGTGGTCGGTCAAGGGTCCTCTTGGTGGTCTCGGGTATCTTTCCCGGGCTCAATGGTGTAACCGGAGGTACTCGGGAATATGGGCGCCGCCGGGCAGAAACTTGTTCCCGGAGTGCAAGCACGTGCTCGCAGCGGGTAATGGCCTCAACATGGTTTAACATTAGTGAGCATGCCTCATGATGTCACTATATCATATCTTATACATACACATGGCATATTTTAACATAACATGGCATATCTTAAAAACATGGCATTCTTGTAACACAACATAGCATACATGTCATAGCATACTTGAAAATAGGTTACTATTTTCATACTGCAGGTGAGGTTTGTACTTACCTGAGGTCCTATGCTCTTGACTTACTGTTCCAACATGATACATCAACAGGTTCCTATTCCTGTTTCAATTAAGGTGTAAGATAAGGTTATCCTATCTTACCATAAAACATTATATATGATGTTGGTATCCTATCCAACATCCATGAGTAATCCTAGTCATATGTCCCCCCTATATCATCTCATGATAACTTGGTTGGTTACTTAGAGTAACCTTGGGTATTAAATTCAAACATACATAATTAGGGTTAGGTTACCTTCCTAATCATGGGCTTATATCTTAACATTCTTAATCCATTATCACTCTTGGTATCCTATAGGGTTATATGTGGTAACCCTTGAGGTGGTCAACCCTGGTCAACATTCTACTTGGTCAAACTTAGTCAACAAAAGTCAACCCCTTGTGGGTCAAACTTAGTCAACAAAAGTCAACCCCTTATAACTCGGGTCCTACTTCCGGTTACCACCCGAGATCGTCTTGTTTACTAAACTTCGGTTTAAAATCCATTTTTCATTTTTTTGAAAATTTTGGTGAATTTGAGTTTAAAATCTTTTACTTTAACTCATAAAATTCGTGGATCTTAAAACGGGGTTTTATAAAATCATTTAGTATTGAAAACTGCCATTGGAACAGTTTTCAGAGTCAAAATATTGGCTTTTTGAAAATTTACAGTTTTCTGCACTGTTTTTAGAAAATCCTGTGCAGGAATTTTCCTGTTCTGCACAGTCCTTAGAAATCAGTGTCATTTTAAAAATCCAGTTGAAATTTGAAAACGTTGTCTTCACAAAAGTTTTAGCTTACGAAAAATCCTACAACTTTCGTGTTTTGCTGAAGACACAGTTCGGACTCTAATTTGTTCATATTTCTGTTTGAACTCACCTGGCCGTGCGGGAAACCTGGGCACGGTCAGGCTCAGATTTTAGTAAAAACTGAGGCCATTGGAGCTTCATTTTGAAAAACTGTTCACGCAGTTTACTAGGAAAAACCCTTCTGAATAACATTCATGTTTTACATTTTCTCCAATTCGGCTTCTAAAGGCCTCAAATTCCACTTTCTAGAAAACTGGGCAGTTTCTACCCGAATCTGGCAGTTTTCTTGTTTGGGTTCATTTTACGTCCTAATCACGTAATCTAACTCAACCGAACACGCGGGAGCCTAGATCGTAGGCATGCAGCATTTTCTAACGTCCCATTTCATCATGCATGTAACCCATTCGCATCCATGCAAACTATTTACGAAAATGACCTTAACCTTGGGTTTGCATGGTTCTAGTTCTAATCAACCATTCCATTCATTCCAATCTTACTCTAGCAACCGAACATACCATTTTGAATCATGCTTGAACATTCTCGGGGAACATGCAACATATCAAACACCTAGCATGCAATTCTAAAAATCAATCAAAGATCATAAGCAAACCACCCTTAGATCTAATCAAGCACCCACCTAAACCAACCTAGGGCAATGAAATAAATTTGAGCTTATGCTCTTACAATCTCAACTTGAAATACACTTAAATTTCAAATTGAAAGTTTAATTAAAAATGGTTAGGGCTTAAGAAAAATACATTGGTTCAAGACAAAGGTTTGACTAGGGTTTGGGCACCAAAATTCTCCCTTCCTCCTAGATCATCATAACCGGCCTCACCACTCTCCTAGGGGCACCAAAATTTCTTTTGGTCACTTGGTTGGTCCTAGCAATATTCGGCCACTCCACCAAGACTTCCCCCTAAATTTTTCAGTTTTTCTCTTCCTTTTCTTCTTCTCCTACAGTCGGCCAATTGGCCAAAAATGGGTATCGATTTTTTTTTCTTCATTTTTGGTTCTTTGGGTTTTGATTTCTAGAGAGAAAAGTATGGGAAATTATTTTGGCATGGTTTTGGGGAGTTTTCCCATTTTTTTTTAGCTGAAAATCCGCCCCCCTTGCCCTATTTATAACTGAAAATTAAATAATTTTTGGATTTATTTTTATTTCCAAAATTTGCATTTTGACCCCTAAATCAAAAATATTTACAAAAACACCCCCACATGTGTCACTTGGCCGGTTATCCCCTTGCTCTCCAAGCAAATGATAACATAATCATGCTTACATCACTTATTTTTCAAAAATTGCATTTTGGCCCCTAAGGACAAAATCTGTGCAATTTCACCCCTACATGTGGCCGGCCATTATCTCCCATTGCATGGCAAGTTTTTGCATCATTGTGACATCATCTTGATAACATCACTTTGCTTACATCACCCATTTTTCCAAAAATTACATTTTTGCCCCTAAGGACAAAATCTTTGCATTTTTACCCCTTAGGTGGCCGGCCAACTCACCCTTTTTCTAGAAAATTTCACATTTCTTTCCATGCTATTTAATCATTTATGATGTCATAAATCAAGGGTGTGATGATGTCATCCCTAACTAAGGCTTGTTTGGCTATTTCCTTAATACGCGGTCCACTTTTATGTTACACAGATATTTTCAATACTGTGTTCACTTATACACAGTATTTTTATACTGTACTGCAGTCCAAAATTTATCTGTGTAAAATCGAACTGTATACAAATTTTTCTTATTTCTTGAAACTTTTTTGCCCTTTATTCCTTACTTGGTGTGCTTGATTTTTCTATGGTAGTTTTGAATCTAAATCTTCTTATCTTGTCTATAATGACGGTTTTTCACAGTATATTTTCCATACTGCTTGTCATATCACAGTACCGTCATGCCTTTGACCTCTATGGTCAACTTTTGACTTTTCTGGTCAAACTTTGACTTTTTCGGTCAAACTTTGACCAACATAAAATCATGAATTTTTGTGATGCCTTTATCACAAAGAGCTTTATGCATGACTAAGTAACTATTTATTGAGTCTCATAACTAATTAAATGAGAACTCAAATATTTACTGATAAAATTATGAATTTCACGTTGGTATTCATAATTTTCATGAAATATCACATAAACACATAATACGGACTTAAATTTTTTTAATCGTGAGTCCGTAGAAATTTCGGGGTATTACAACTATCTGGTGTTTTGGTAAATTACCTCCAAGATACAATAAACCCATGAATTTAATAAGTAACAATCTTATTAAATTCCAGAATAAGATATGAAACTGATATAAAAAACTGGAGTTTTATAGTTTTTGATATGTTTGTTTATGAATAGTTGCAACGGATACAACAGTCATGCATTTTAAATTAAAAAGTGTCTTTTTCACTCAAAAAACGTATCTATTATAACAGAGATATCTGTTGGTCATCAGAATTAATTATGACCATTCGATTGTAATAATTTAATTAACGGTTTAAATTAAATATGAAATTATTTAAATCCGACTAGTAGATCGTGCCCGATCAAGTCAACGGTCTAGATTTAATTTGGAAAAGTACAGCATTGAAAAAGAGAGTGCTTCTTGACTACTTGGTGCAAAGTGCACCCTAATACGGGCCCAAAAGTGCCCTAAATGCCCAATCACCCTCGCACGCGCGTGCGTGTTGTGGTGCATAGTAGTAGTATAGTCCCCACTATACACTAATAATACTTACACTTCACTTGTTTCAATTTATATCACTATGCTTGCTTGTGCTTTTCCAATGTGAGACTTTATTGTTTCCACTACCCAATGGTAATAGAAGAGATATTACAATTTCTCTAACAATTTTTAATAAAGAAGAAGTAGAAATTAAAAGCAAAAGTTAGAAATTCTAGCTTCTCCAAATAACTATTAAAATGCATTAGTATTTGTGTAAATGACTTTTGAGTACCTTTATTGAACACAATATTTATATCGTAGTTTGTGTGAAGGACTTTTAAAAACTCCTCAAGCATTACAATTAGCCCAAAGACTGGTGGCAAGTAGCGAAGATTGAGGGCCCATTTGAGGTCACGTTTGAAGACGGTGTTTTGGAGATTGTAGATGGTTTGAGTTTTGAAAATGTGCGTTTGGTGAAAGTAAACTATTTGAAGTAAAAAAGTGTAAAAATTTCAAATTTGTTTGGTAAAAAAATTAGCAATATAGATATTGTTTCGTTACTCTCAATATTTTGTGCAATTTCAAAAAAAATTATTTTTTTTCGATTTAAAATGATAAAATTGTAGATTTTTAAAATTCGAGTTTTTTTAAAAATGTTTGAAAAAATAAATAGTAAAACTGAAAGAAAAAGAAAAACAAATGTTTAGAAAATACTTTCGAAAACATGTCCCCAAACGGACTTGAATAAGGCGAGATTACCGGACAGAGAATGAGGGAAAGATCCTTTTCAACGAGGGGGAAAAAATCGTAGTACAAATATTTGCTGATGGCAAATACTCAAAACGTCTCTTATATAGCCCAAATATTACTTTTGTCCCTTTAATTATGTAAATACCAAAAACAGCACTTGTGTTTATAGCATTTTTATTTGAAATATCAAGTTTACGTACCCTTTATAATCCATATTGAATAAAATTTAAAGTAATATTAAACTAAACAAGTTGGTAAAATCAATATTAAAAATTAAGAATTTCTCAAAATAATTGAAATTTTGCTTGATTAAAATATTTATTTAATCATTTTAAAACATAATTGAAATATTTGTTTGATTAAAATATTTATTTAATCGTTTTAAAACTTTTTTAGTTTAATTTTTTAGTTACGTCATTATTAAATTAACCTTTAAAATATATTGAAAAGGATAATATTAACATTTTTAGAAATTAATTTAATTCAGGAAGTATTTTATGATGTACTTTACAAACACAAGTCGCATTTTAGATATTAACGAGGTTAATACCCGTGCGATGCACGGGAAAGAAAAAATAAATAAAAAAAATTGAGCATTATTTATTGAGTTAAATATTAAAATTATAATTTGTATAAATTTTCTTAGGTATTATTAAGAGTATTGGGTATCATATTAAGATAACATGTATACAGGTTGTGGGTGATTGTGTTTTACCTTTTTGGATTTTGGATTTTTCAGTTTGTTGTTGGTTTTGTTTCGTTTTTTTTTTTTTATAGTTTTTTTTTGTTTAAAAAAAGAATATTAAAAAAATGAAAAAATAAATTTTTGTTAGGTTATGTATATGTAAGAAAGGAATTTTTAGTATCGGTAAAAAGGCAGAGAAAAAAATGTGTATAAAATGATTAAAAAAAAGAGTGTTTAAAAAATAAGATAAAATAAACAAAGCATGAAAATAAAAAACAAAGATAATATATTTATAATAATTTTGGGATTTAAGTTTTATTTTTTTTTTTGTATATTTATATTTACATTAGAATGTCTTTGTTTTGATATAGTAAGAATAGAAATTGTAGTATTGATGGTGATGGTAGTCTATCTGAGAATTGCTGAAAAAAATGTGTCGTTAGTATTAGTCAAAAATTTTAAAGTGGAAATTAGCTTTGCTGCAAAAATTTTTATGTAAATGATTATAAATGCTCTATGAGATCAAGAATTTGAGAATTTTCAGAAGTTATTAAGGGTGTTGGATATCATATTAACAAATTATGTATGCAGGTTGTGGATAATTGTGTTTTATGTTTTTGGATTTTGAGTTTTTCGTTTCATTGTTTTTTTTTTCTTTTGTTGTTTTTTAAAAAAGTCTTCTTTGTTTAAAAAAAGAGTATCAAAAAAAGGAAAAAATAAATTTTTATTAGGTTGTATATATGGAAGAACAAAAAAAGGAATTTTTATTATTGGAAAAAAATAGAGGAAAAAATGTGTACAAAATGATAAAAAAAAAGAGTGTTTAAAAAATAGAATAAAATAAATAAAGTATGAAGATAAAAAAAACAAAGATAATATATTTATAATAATTTTGGGATTTAGGTTTTTTTTTTTTGTTTATATTTATATTTATATTAAGATGATTTTGTTTTGATATAGTATGAATAGAAATTGTAACATTGATGGTCATGGTAGTCTATCTGAGAATTACTGAAAGAAAATGCGTTGATAGTATCAATGAAAACTTTTTAAAGTGGAAATTAGCTTTGTTGTAAAAATTTTCATGTAAGTGATTGTAAATAATTTGTGAGGTCAAGAATTTGAGAATTTTTAGGTGTTATTAAGAGTATTGGATATCATATTAAGACAACATATTTATAGGTTGTGGGTGATTGTGTTTTATTTTTTTGGATTTTGGGTTTTTCATTTTGTTGTTGCTTTTGTTTTGTTTTGTTTTTTTTTTTTTTTGTTTTTTTTTTTTTCAAGAAAGTATTCTTTGTTTAAAAAAATAAGATGCCTTTGTTTTGATATAGTATGAATGGAAATTGTAACATTGATGGTAATGGTAGTCTACCTGAAAATTGGTAAAAGAAAATGTGTTGATAGTATCAGTCAAAAACTTTTAAAATGGAAATTAGCTTTTTCATAAAAATTTCTATGTAAGTGATTGTAAATGCTCTGTGAGATCAAGAATCTGAGAACTTACAGGTGTTATTAAGAGTGTTGGATATGATATTAATACAATATGTATGTAGGTTGTGGGTAATTGTGTTTTATCTTTTTAGATTTTGGGTTTTTTGCTTTATTGTTTTTTTCCAAAAAAGCTTTTTTTGTTTAAAAAAAGAATATCAAAAAAAGGAAAAAATAAATTTTTGTTAGGTTATATATATGTAAGAACAAAAAAAAAAAGAATTTTTAATATAGAAAAAAAAACAGAGGGAAAAATGTGTACAAAATGATAAAAAAGAGTGTTTAAAAAATAAAATAAAATAAACAAAGCATGAAAATAAAAAACAAAAATAATATATTTACAATAATTTTGGGATTTAAGTTTGTTTTTTTTACATATTTATATTTACATTAAGATGTCTCTATTATATATATCAGTATAGATATATATTTATATTTATACACATAAAAAGTCTTGAAGCAGGGAATTTTTTTTTTTGGAAAATGATCAACTGTCATTCGTGTTTAACCTTCTTCATCTTCTCTTCTGATCTGTTATGATAAAAATATTTTTATATGTTAGTAAGACGATATTTATATTTAAAATATAAATTGAAATAAATTTATTAATTTATTGTCTAAATATATATATAAAAAAATAATATTACCTGATTTCTTTTCGTTTTTTTGTGGGATCACTTGGAGATTCAATTTGATGATGCGATGAAGGAGGTTGATGTTGAGGACTAAAATAATAATAGATAAAATTATATAATTATTAATAATATATAAATGTAGATGTTAAATTAAATAATTGAAAAATTAAATTAAAATATAAATAATAACATACCTTGATTTTGCTTCTTCGATGATAGCTTCGGTAAACGCTAGCTGTTTTTTTGCACTTTTTTTGCTTCCTAATTGAGGTGTCTCTGGATCAATAGATGTTGATAATGGTTGAATTTCTTCAGATGACGTTGTTGTTGGTGCAGGTAATAGCATTGGTTGGATATCATCATCAAATGTTTTTATAATGACTGCATCGATGAAGGCACCTCGTAGGCGAAATTGGATGACAAATATTTTTGATATGCCTTTCAGTTGGTTTAGGATAGGAGGAATAATGGTTGAATCAGTATATCCTTCTTGTATCGTCAGGATGGAGCAAGGTTTATTTATTAATGATTGGACAGTTTTTCCAAACATGATGACGTTCATTCCTCCAGTGTTGTCTTCAATTCGTGTATTAATTTTGTACCTGTTCGAAAATTTTAAGATTTATTTAATTTTTAATTAATTTGATATTAATATATGTAAAAAAAAAAATACGAAAATGATTTTTTTAATAGAAATGAAATGTATTACCAAGTGATTGGCATTGTTGTCAAATGACCATGACTGTCGCACCACCATGATGTTCCTGATTGTTTTAGTTGTCTGTAACATCTTGGACATGCATTGTAGAACTAACCTTGGCGAATATTAAGTTCGGTAATAGTTGCTTTAACAGTGAATTTTGTTTCCTGTTTGATGAAATTATGTTAATAGTATTGATTAAATTATTTATGTTATCTTGTATATAATAATTTGATATTTACCTGATTTTGATATGGGTTTAAAGCTTGAAGTTGTACGACTGTTGTTCGGTTGGCAATCTTTTGTTCCTCCAGTGATAACGCTTGTTTTGTTGATCCAGCAATAAAGTCGATTCCTTGGATAGAATGACTAAATCTGTGGGAAATCAATATGTTAAACAAAGTTAGTTTTTTTTTTTTTTAAATTAGTAAATACAGATAAATGTAATGATTTATGAATAAAAATTTATGGTACCTTTTTTTAATTTTTTTGGTTTCAGCAATATCTGGATCAAGATAATATGATGAACCAGTGGTGCTTGCGACATAAAGCCCACCTGTATATGTGTAATTACAATAATTGGTGATTAGTAATATAAATTTTTAAATTTTTTTAAGTTAAAACAAAGAGGTTTTTTTTTTTTTTTTAATTGTTGTATATATATTTACCCATATATTGTTTTGCCGCCATTGCTGAAAATGCTGCGACAACTGGTTCAGACATTGTTTGGACTGTACTTTCATTAAAATTTTCTCCAAGTTCTCCCCAAAGAGTTACACTAAGTGTTTCCTCCCTGTTGAACAAAATGAATACAAATAAATAATATGTTAATAATAAATTATGAAATTTTTAGAAATATATTTTTAATGATATATTATTTGTAAGTACCTGATATTTTGAATAGTGATAGTCCGTCTTTTCACCGATCTATCATTTATAATAGATTCTTCTATACTTTTGATGGAGATAATGCGACCAATTACATCTAACACGATATAATAATTAAGAAGTCATTGGTTATTATTTTGTATAAAAATAATTTAGTAGTTATTAATTATAGATTAACAAATATGAATATTAAATATGATTTACCTGATAGATGATCATTAATGTCGATCTTTTGTGTGAGTTGATCAAACTCCACAAAATTGAACTTGAGTTGAGGTATTTCTGGTATATCGTTTTCAACATTCTTGAAAATTGTAGATCTTGCAAATTGCAACATTGCAACATGTGGAACAATCTTGTACTTTGGCTTGTTATTCGTGATGAAAAAGTTACTGATTTCATATATGTTGCCTATTTGTATTTTACTTGCTATGAAATCGGCATCTTTTGCACGAATAAAACCATGTATTGCCTCATCCTGTATTAAAAATATATATATTAGTTATATGTTTAATAATAAATAATCATATTTTTTGTAATAATAGTAATATTAATAAGAAGTAAAATGGATTACCTGTTTGTCAACTAATAAGCAGTCAAGGCTTATTAGTTTTCCAGTTTTGTAGTCTGTGTTCCTCCATAGTCGACATACTCGAACGCATATTGCTTGATGTGTCTCTCCTGGTTTTAATATTTGTATTGGGCTGAACATTTTCTATAAATAGAAACAATATATATATAAATATTTGTTTTAAATTTTGAAGACTACAAATATTATTATGTTACAAAATTTAATAAAATGAAATCAATATTATTTTATTTTTTTAATAAATATTTATCATTTTTGATGAATATTGTGTAATATTTCTTTATAAACAATATTTTTAACATAATTTGGATATTTATTAATTGAATCATGTATTAAAATATGTAATCCTTTTGGTGAAGTTACTCTAGATAAAGCAACATATAATTGTCCATGACTAAAAATTTCGTCTTCTAAATATAATCCGACTTTATTTAGAGATTGGCCTTGACTTTTATTTATTGTCATTGCATAACAAATTTTTAAAGGAAATTGTCGTCTTTTTAAAGTAAATGGCCATTTTGATTCATGAACTGTCATTTCTATTCTTGGTACATATACTTTTTCGTTTATATTATTAGAGTTTATTATACGTCCTTCAATAATTCTATTTGTTAATTGTGTAATAATCATTCTTGTACCGTTACATAAACCCATTGATTGATTAAGATTTCGCATTAACATAACATGAATTCCAATTTTAAATTTTAACTCATGTGAAGGTAAACCATTAAAATTAAGAGTATGTAAAAATTCTGTAGGATATAAAAGGTTTAATTCTTCGATATTTTCAGATGATGAAAGAATTGTGTCACAACTATAATAAATTTTTGTATTTGTAGGTACTAATGATAACATATATTTATTTATTTCATCAGCTGTTTTATTTTTAGGTGTAACAATTGCGCGTTGTTTTAAATAATTAATATCTTGAAAATTATTATGGAAATTATCATATATTATTGAAGAGATTTGTTGAATAGAATTTGTAGTATACTGTATTAAATATTTTTCAGGTATTTTAATCCAGGTAGCATCTTCATTTTTTGGATCTTTTATTCCACCTGCTGTTCCATCTCCAACATTTAAATCCATTCTGAAAAATTAGTAATTTCCATTTGTTCTTCAATAGAGTAATTTTTTTTTTTAATCGCATATTTTCTGTTAAAGTAAGAATACGAAAGTATGGTCAAAGATATGAATTATTTATAGTTACATCAATAATATTTTCTTTTGTGCCATTTGGGACAACAGGTAATATTTGTCTAAAATCACTGCCTAAAATAACTGTCATTCCCCCAAAAGGACGATCAAAATTATTTTTTAAGTCTTGCATAGTTTTATCTAAAGCTTCAAAACAATATTTGTTAGTCATAGGTGCTTCGTCCCATAAAATTAGTGTAGTTTTTTCTATTAATTTTGCTAATTGAGTAGATTTTTTTATTTGGCAAGTTGAAAATTCATCAATTGAAAGAGGTATATGAAATCTTGAATGTGCAGTTCGACCTTTTGGTAACAATAATGATGCTATTCCAGATGATGCTACAGCTAATACAATTTCACCATTTGATCTAATTTTACTAATAATAGTATTCCATAAATATGTTTTTCCTGTACCTCCATAACCATATATAAAAAATATATTATTATTTTTATCTTTAATTGCTTTTAAAATTTCATTATAAATAAAATATTGTTCTTTATTTAAATTTTGTACTAAGTTGATGTTTTCTTCTTTTAATTTATATATATCATAATTCAGTTCTTCTCTTAAAAGATTATTGTTTAATCATCAATTAATGATCCAGTTGGAAGTGGAAGATTATAATATGATAAAGAACTTGAATTTAAATTTAATAATTTTTCTATTTCATATAATACATAATTGTATAATTCATTTTCTGAGATTTCGAAATTTGGATTATTAAATAATTGTCTTATTTTGTATAAAATATCTTCACACATTAATTTCCAATGTTTTTCAAGAAATTTTATTGGATCAGAAATGTTACAAAATAATAATATAATAATAAATAGTTGTCGAAGTTGAATAGATGTTGACCAAAATGATGCTTCTTTTATTGATTCATCCCATTCTTTATCATCTCCTAATAAACCTAATGCATAGCAAGCCATTTGATTTGTAGGGTAAATTGTATTGTTCACTGTTCTAAGTGATTCAAAACTTGTTGCTCCTTTTTGATGATTCAATAATAATTTTAAGTAATATAATTCGTCTGAACCTGGATGAATATAGTATGTTCTTCCTATAGTATGACCATTTTGACGATAAGTCCAAACTTTATTTTTATTATTCCATACCCATTTTGTCGGAAATTCTATATAAGTAAGTTCTTGAGCATCTTTATTAATTTTATTAATTTCCATCCATTCTGTTAATGTTGTTTTTTGAATTTGTGGTTGACGTATTATATTTTCAAGTCTTTGATTTTTATTAAATGTGATATTTTGCATATTCGGTAAATGAATAGAAAGTCGTTGAACAGCTGGATTTCTACAATGGATTGAATATTCAAATATTCTTCAAATTGCTTCATAAGGTGTGATATATCGACAATTAAGATAAGTTTTTATTTCGTCGACTTCTTTATAAATTGGTGTTTCATTATTTTTAGTAATAACATTATCTTCAATTACAGCTCGTATTCTATCTGGACCTTTTGTTAGATATTTAAATAAATATTTAATTAACATAGATTGAGAACAGATTTCAACATTGATATGAGCATTATATTTTAAGCATAATGTTCGATTATATGGAACAACATATCTATTATCAAGTTTGATACCTTCTTTTATAACATTAAATTCTGTATCTCTACGACGATAAATAACCAAACCATTTTCTTCTATAGTTGTTTCATTTTTTATTTGTTTTGGGAATTTTTTTGAACATTTCGAGTTTTTCATACATGGTGCATTTGTTTTTGCGTATCCACATGGTCCATGTATCATATATTCTGTTATAATTTTATAACCTAAAGGATCTTTTATTGGATCTGGTATTTCAGCTGAAATAAATTTGTCTATTTCTGTAGCATTATGATATTTATGTTCAGGATGTAACCAAAATAACATATGACAATGAGGCAAACCACGTTTTTGAAACTCCACCACATATAGATCTAGAGAAAGATAAAAAATGAAAGGAAAAAATTGTTAGTTTTTTTAATTTATTATAATAAAAAAATAATAATAGTAATTTATTTTTTTTTAATTTAAAATAAATTAACTTACCTGCTATTATAATTCCGAAAATCTGACCTGATTTTATTGTTGTTAATAGATGATTTAATTTTATTTTGAATATTCTATTTATAATATCTGGTCTATCTTCAGATTTTTGCCCTGGAATTATATTTAAACTTCTTTTGATTTCTGGTCATTTGGGATTACATGTAAATGTTAGAAATATATCAAGATTTCCATAATGTCTACAAATCGCCATTGCGTCTTGATAATTTTGAATCATATATCTTGGACTTCCAGTATAAGATGATGGTAAAATAATTCTTTTTCCTATTGCTTCTGCGTTTGTATCACCTCTTGTTATAGCATCTTGAATACCTTGTAAATTTCAGATCTTAAATTATTTTGATTTTGTCTAACATAATCTAAACGATCTTCTTCAATAGAAGCATAACTATCTACAATATATTGTTGAAAAAGTCGTCCGGCTCTAAGTAATGTATTTCCTTCATGTAATCGTTGTTGAAATTGAAAAGCATAAAAAGATCTCATTGATATTCGATTTCTACGTGGCTTTTTACCAGTAAAGTTTGGATTCCATTCTATATCTGCTCTATATCCATCTTCTCCATAAGGAAATAACAAAGGATATTGTAATGCCATATAAGATGGGTGAAGTTTATTAATTCTTTGTAATTCTCCAGTTTGACTATGAATAATAATATCTCTACCATTTTCGTATAAACCAAAGTCTCCAACAATTAAACCACCTATGTCTGTTGAACTTGGTAGATCATATTGTCTACTATCTCCTTGTCTTCTTCCAATCAATCTTAATTTCAATGATGGTATTTCATTATTTTTATAAATATCTCTAACACTTCTAAAAAGTTGGACTAACTTATTTGTTTCATCTAACATTAAAATCAATTTTTTAACAATAATCTCATTTAAATTATTTTCATTATTATTATTTGAGAAAGTTGCTATTCTGTTTTGAATTTCATTATCTGTATCATAAATATATAATTGAGCGAATTTTGGAGGATTATTGTTAATTGGAAGTAAAGATCCTATTAAATGATGAATTTGTCCACTAATCTTAAAAATATATGGTCCAGATGATTTATTAATATCTGATTGAATATTTGCTCCAAATGAAGTAAAAGCAAACATAGAGTTATAAGTTCTAATGTTTTTTCTAAAATTTGCACTTAAAGGTCCTCCATTATAATTTAAAAGTTCATCTAAAATTGTTGGTGTTTTTTTTCTTAAAGGTATTACGATTTTTCCATTTTGACAACATAAGGAAAATTTTGGTGGATATGTATTTTGTGTTTGTTCAATTTTCCAAAATAATGCTCCACAATATTGACATATACAATTGCAATCTCCAATATCAATATATTCATCATTTAAATCTATATAAAATTTTTGTATGCAAAAGAAAAAAAAAAAAAGAAGAGGAAAAAAGAAAAAGTTAGTAAAAAAATTTTCTTATATTTTATAAATGGGGGGAAAAAAAAAGAAAAGGATTTTAAGATAAAAAAATTACGTTCTTCAATTGGTGGTAAGTTATGATCTTCTGGAGATGGAATTGGTATTTCTCCGTCAATGTTATGACTTGAACATAACTGAATAAATCTATTTCGAACACCAGTAATAATTTCTGTATTTAATCCTTCAAATTCATTCATTGCAAAATGTATATTTGTTGATGTAGATGCCTCATCATCATTTGCACAATTTTGTTTTTTGTAACGTTTTGAACGCTTTGAATAATTGTTGTTGCTATTTGTTTTTCTTTTCATTTTACTTAATTTCATTTTTTTAATATAAATTATAAAAAGACAGTTAAAAAAAAAAAAGAAATGTACAACTTATTTAGAGTCAATAAGAAAACAAATAGTGATATAATAATGATATTAAATATTAAAAAAAAATGAAGTATCAGAAATTTTTCTTTATTCTAATAAAATGTATTAACACATTATAAAAAAAAGTATAGATAATAAATTAACTAAAAAATTTGAAAATTTAATAAGAAAAAAATTTAATAACTTAAATAAACATATTTAAAAAAAATGGAAGAAACTAATTAAATTTATAAATGAATATTAAAATATGTTTCATATTTAATAAATTTAATTTTACAATGCAATATGCATGTACAGCATTTATAATAATATAGTTAACGAATAAATGTAAAAATATATTACATATTCAATAAATTTAATTTAGAAAAAACATTTATATACAACATGTATAATAACTTGCATACAATTATCATAACTATATTTTTTTTTAATACTAAAAGTTTATTACAGGGAGGAAAAAAAAACAGATGCAAAAATATTTATATTTAGCTACTTTATTCTAAATTTATATTAACAAATTTTTATTAAATATTTTTTCATTTCAATTTTTCATTACTATATGATTTTTTAAAATTATAATTTAACTATGTTAATTTAATTTTTAAATAACTTAATTTAGTCCCAGCTTTTTTTTTCATATAAATTTTTTAAGATTTAAAATTTTATGATTTTGAAATATTATTTTATTTTTATAATTTTATTTCCTATAAAATTAAATGTATAAAATATTACTTTCTAGTTTATTATTTAATTTATTTAGTTTTTTCCGGAGCTAATTGATTAATATTTAATTCTTTGATATTATAATTTAATTATATTAGTTTAATTTTTAAATAAGTTAATTTAATTCTTTTTCTTGTTTCACGTAAATTTGTTTTTAAATTTAACATTTTATAATTTTTAAATATTAGTTTATTTTACAATTTTATGCTATGTCGAATTTTATTTTATTTAAAATTAAATGAATAAAATATTATTTTTTTGAATGTAATTTATTATTATTATTATTTTTTTGGTATGTATGATATTATTTTATAAAAAAATTTTCCTTATCTGTTAAATTAAATTTTTTTAACTCTTATTTAATTTTTTGACCCATAAAATTTTTCCCGATTGTATATTTTACAATTCTTACATGTTTAATTTTATTTTGTCTTTAAATTTTTCTCAATTCAATATTTTCTAATTTCTATTTATTGTTATATTTATGTAATGTTAATTTTTTATAATCTATATAAAACTGTTTAATTCCGTACGGATAAGTAGAAAATTTTGACTTCAGAATTTACTTATTGCTCATATATAATAAGTTATGAAAATATTATTCTGTAAATTTTATTTTTTTTTATGAAAACCTATATTTATTTGATTAAATTATGAATAAATTATGCTTAATTATGGTATACGAATTTATCAAAAAAAAAAAAAAAAAATCAAACTTGACTAATGAAAAAATCTAATTTACCAAATTGTTAACTACCGGTACTTTTATTTTTTATTTTTAGAAAACATCCATTTTTTTTAGAGGTTTAGTATATTTGATAAGAATTTGGATTAACTGAGTTAAATCATAAATAAATTAACTTATACTAATTAACCAGTAAATATTCTACAAGGGAAACAAATTTATTCATACAAATAAAAATTATCAAATTACATAATAAAAAACTTAAATCATACAATGAAATTACAATAATTTCTAATCATAAAACTATTTAAATACATAAATCTTTGTAACAAATTCAAATATTACAACAATATAACCAGAAAAAAAAAAAAAGAAAATAGAAAGGGTCCCCGGGTAATAGCCAGAAAAAAAAAACATAAAAGAAAAACTAAAGGAAAATGAATTAAAGTATATAACAACAAATTAAATAGAAATAATAATCACAAAAAAAAAGATCAAAAAAAAATATATATATATATCTGCAGTACATTTTGTTCTATATATACTAATCCAAAAACATAACCAATATATAAATATAGATAAACATATTCACTACAAAAAAACAGCATCAAAATTTTTTTAAATAATTTAAAATGTGCTCAGATCTCATTTTCTAAATGATAGCCATTATACAATTCAACATTATCTATCACAGCTACCAAGTATGATGCTTGGAATGTGTTCCAAAAAAAAAAAAGGGTAAAAAAAGGGGCCAAATGTTAGAAACGTTTTTATTAAACAGAGAACATAAATAGTATAGGGAAAATAATTTTTATAGATTAAAAAGATAAAAAAGTTCTAAAATATTACAATAATATAAAAGAAGCATTATATAGTGAATACCATTATTGGATAACAAAAACAAACTGAACACAGCCTTCCAAACACCACCGGGTAATAGCCAGAAAAAAAAAACATAAAAGAAAAACTAAAGGAAAATGAATTAAAGTATATAACAACAAATTAAATAGAAATAATAATAAAAAAAAAAAGATAAAAAAAAAAATTATATATCTGCAGTACATTTTGTTCTATATATACTAGTCCAAAGACATAACCAATATATAAATATACATAAACATATTCACTACAAAAAAACAGCATCAAAAATTTTTTAAATAATTTAAAATGTGCTCAGATCTCATTTTCTAAATGATAGCCATTATACAATTCAACATTATCTATCACAGCTACCAAGTATGATACTTGGAATGTGTTCCAAAAAAAAAAAAAAGGATAAAAAAAGGGGCCAAATGTTAGAAACGTTTTTATCAAACAGAGAACATAAATAGTATAGGGAAAATAATTTTTATAGATTAAAAAGATAAAAAAGTTCTAAAATATTACAATAATATAAAAGAAGCATTATATAGTGATACCATTATTGGATAACCAAAACAAACTGAACACAGCCTTCCAAACACCAACGGCAACCATGAAGATAGTCAAATAGTATATGCAATCAATAATATAGCATTCAGCAACATATACCAAATTAAAGCAAAAATCTGGTATATGTGTTATTGTATGGTTAAATAAAGATCATCATAGCATATAAAAATTGTAATCTAAAAGTTTTTGTTAAAAATATTTACACCAAGAAATTTCAGAAACCAGAATAGGAGAAACGGAAGGGGAAAAAATGAGGAAAAGAACACTACAGAAAACAATCAACTCACCGTATAAAATGGGAAACCAAAAAAAAAAAGAACGGAAAAAAAAAAAAAGAGACAGGAAAACAGAAGGGCATAAAAACGGCAGAGGGAAAAAAACTTTAATCTATTCAGAATATTATGACCATAATAAGAAATATATTCACAGAAGAAAGAAATCAATGGAAAGTCGAAAAAACAAACTACTAACAATATATAAAATAAAAACAGCAATCAAGACTAATTAAAAGCCTTAAGTAAACATAATAGTACCTGGATAACAAAAGCAAGCAGCTTTGGACAGAAGTTAATTAACGCTCAAAACAGAACACTTCAGAGGAGAGAATATCAGAGATATATTAATGGTGGAGGGAATGGAGGAACTTTGGACAGAAGCTAATTAAGGTTCAAAAGAGAACACTTGAGAGGAGAGAATATCAGAAATGCATTAATGGTGGAGGAAATGGGTGAAGCAGTAAATGAAAAGATTTTGTTTACAAAAGAAGGCAATGCAAGTAAAAAGAGTCGGTGGAACAGAGTGAGAAACGTTTGGAAATAACAAATAAGAAGAAAAAAATTTCACATTAATTAATCGCATTAATGATGGAAAGACAGCCGAAAAAAAACTTCAATCAAAATAATAATGAACAGTAATCTACAGAACCCTAGCAAATCACATAATTACAATGAAATAAAAAAAAAGATAATATAAAAGCATTAAATATAAAAGACAGCACGTAAAAACTGTAATCATCAGCTTATAACTAAACAATAGAAAAATTTTTAGAAATCGTTTGAATCTAACTATATCATCAGAAACCACAATCAGTAAACTTTTCACCAAACAGTTAAAACAGACAAAAAATTCATGCTAATAACACATCACAAACACTAAACAAATCATACCAAAATTGTAAACAAAATCAGAAAAGCGAAGGAAATCAACAATATATTACCCGGGGAGCAAAAAAAGCTAAAAACTACAGATTTACAAATCAGGAGACAAAAAATCCTCAATGTTCCTCTGCAAATATCCATTTGTCCATTTTCTCAGCATTATCATTCGAATATGCAAAAACCATTCAAAAAACAAAATGAACAAAAAGAAAAAATGCCAAACAATACCCAAATTAAACAAACCGAAAAAACAAAAAAATCAACATACCTAATATTTTGTTAACGTTTTTTACTCTGCCTTTGTATCCAAGAATCACAAAAATATATCAAAAATTGCTTGTAATAAAAAAAGCCAAAAACGTTTCAACAATATACTACAATATACAGATTCAACATGCAGAATATTTCGTCCAAAAAAAAAAAAAAAAAGAAGACAGAAGAGAAAACCATCATTCAAAAAGTAGACGTTTCAACAATACATTACAATGTACAGATTCAACATGCAGAACATTTCCTCCACAAAAAAAAAAAAAAAAAAGCAAAAAAAAAAAAAAGACAGAAGAGAAGACCATTATTCAAGAAGTAGACCTCGGAAATAGGGGGAAAAAAATCAAAAATCAAAACCAACCATTCGGAAAAAATGAAACCAAAAAAACCCACAGAAAAAATCATTCAAAACTTTACCCCTTTGCCCTCCGAAAAAAAAAATTTTTTCTCAGAAATTAGGGTTCGGACATAGAAGAAAAAGGGAAGAGCAGAACTTACCATTCCAAAAAAAAAAAAACCTAGTAGAAAAAATCATCTCAAAGTTTCCCAAGCCAAAAAAATTTCGACGAAAAAAAAAACCAACAACAATGAAGTGAAAATAAACTTCCAACTCTAGAAAAAAAAAATACAACCAACCGAAAATAACCATCATGAATGCAAACCAAACCCAACGAAAAAAGAAGAACCCGCCGAGACCGCACCACACCTCGAAAATCCAGAATTTCATCGCCAAAAATTCAAACAAAAACATAAGAGAGAGAAAGCCAGAAAAGTAGAGAGAGAGAGAGAGAGAGAGGCGAAACATATTTAGAGAGAAAATGGAGCATTATAATCAACAGTGAAAGGTAGAAGAAAAAGAAGAAAAGAGAGATTTGAAGATTGAAACTTTGAAGAAGGAGACGGAGAGAGAGAAAACGGCTGAGAAACACAAAAGCAGAGGAGAAAAATAGAGAGAGAAACAATAACTTTGAAGGGGCGGCTGAAGAAGGAAGAAGAAAGGGAAATAGGGTTTCGGGGGCATTTTCATCCGTTCACTGTAGAAACAGTGACTGGCAGTGTATAAAGCAAGGGCTATTCGGTCCACACGGTATTTTGGGGGCAAAACCGCCCATTCACTGTGGCGTCTTCATCAGCAGGCCAAATTTTAAGGGCGAAAAAGTAAATGCACTGTGTAGGACTGTGCATTACTGTTCACACGCCTGCGAAATAGAAGGAAAAGAAAGAAAAAAACCTGTTTGTTACTGTTCAAAGAACAGTAAAATACCATTCTCCTTTAGTATATAGTTATAATATATTAAGAGAGATTAAAGCGATATTTGTTTGGGGGCATGTACTGACGTCTGGTTTTTTAGATTTTTTTTTTTTTGTCTTTTCCTCGATTCAAAACTACTTCTCAATATTCACATACCTAAACATTTGTAGTAAAATGAAACTTTTAAAGTCTATAAATTTGTTATTTCAAGTTCAAATGAGATTTTTTTTTAAATGTATAGAATTTCGAGAGGAACAAAATAATATATATTGATATTTTCTCTTAAAACATTTTAAAAGTTTTTACACTTTTTTTTACTCAAAGCAGTTTTTTTCAACTAAATACATATTTTTAAAATTTCAATTCAAATATTTCCAAAACTATCATGTTATTTGGCTTCCAGCTATGGATCCAAAAATCTATTTCAATTTTTGTCTTTTTTCCTTAAAAGTCAATAACTAATTTGTAAACAATCAACTAACTCAAAATCAATTAACTCAAATCTAAAAATTTTATTTTCTTAAAAAAAAAAATCTAAAAATTTCATTCAGACCTGTATACCAAACACCGTTTACATCTTCAAAACCTTCCCAAACGGGCCTTAGTCAAAATACAAGGGTGTTTTGGGTATTTCCCTTTCCTGATATTTTAAGACGTCCACCTGCCTTTAACAATCGCATCTAAGCTATTCCTTGTCTTCTTGCCTTTCATCTATTTCCAGACCACTCACAACACGTTTTTCTTCATTTCTGGTCAACCTCTGTATTTCTTTGCCGAAGATATCAGATCAGATAATTTGTTGGTCTGCAGGTCAGTTACAGTTGATCTTGCTTTTTCTCATCTGAGTTTATTTGCCTTTTAACCCAACTTCAATTAAAGTTACAACTTTCTTAATTGCGGATTATAAACCCTTACTTCACCTGAACAACCCCAAATGTGTGAATGTTTTAAACTTGGTTTTTAACCGTTCCACAATTCAAAAGGTGTTGTAGGAACTGCTTTAGTGGGTACCTTGTTTAAAATGTACACCGCAGGCTTCACTCCAAAAGTTTAAGGGAAGACTTTAATTGCTAATCACATTTCTTACCATATTCATTAAGGTTTGGTTTCTCCTTTTGGCTACACCATTTTGTTGAAGCGTGCCCAGCATTGTATATTGTGCAACACTGCCTTCCTCTTGAAGAAACTTAGCAAATGGACCTGGTATTTGACCTTTTTCAGTGAACCTTCCATAATACTCTCCAACCCTATTTGAATGAACGATTTTAATATTTTCTTCCTTTTGTTTCTCTACTTCCGTTTTATAAATCTTAAAGGCATCTAGTGCCTCATCCTTATGATTTATAACATAGAGATACATATAGCTCATACGGTCATCTATAAAGGTGACAAAATACCGTTGACCATTTAGACAAGGAGGATATGGTCCACTAATGTCAGTATGTATGATCTCAAGAATCTCATAACTCTTGGCACCCTTAGAATTTTTGTTAGTCTGCTTTCCCTTAGTGCAGTCTATACAAGTACCAAAATCAGTAAAATCAAGAGTGTAAAACTCCATCATTTACTATCTTTTAATCCGCTCTATGGAGATATGTCCCAATCTCCTATGCAACAATTTAGAGGTTTATTCATTAATAATACAACGCTTAGTGCCAACGTTATCAGCATGCATGGTCAAAAGATTACATTCAGAAGTAGGATCCAAATTAAATCTAAATAACCCGTCAACTATAATACCATTGCCAACACAAGTACCATTCTTATATAAAGAAAAATTTAAGTCTTCAAATACAAACTTAAAGAATATTACATAATGACAAAACCTATATATGTAATCAGAACCATACCCAACATATATATATATATAGCTCATGCAAAAAGATCTAAACTTTATGATCCACGAATAACAGCATGCACATTTATATACACCATGCATATCCGAATGTGTATATAGAGATGTATCATTCATTTTGCATAAAATAACAAAATAGGCATGCTTCTAATTGGAGGAAAAATTTATGCAGATATGAACATAATTGGTAATTTTCTATAAAAACCAAAACATAATACTGATCAACATGAACGGAAGTTTGCTATGATACCACATGTTAGAAAACTAATTAGAAAAGGAAATAAGGATCTAACCTCCAGCCATAGTTGATCAAGAACAATTAGGGAAACTCACCTATACCACCTTCAGTAGTGACTAAAGATGGAAACTCACAGGCAATTCTCACAATGGTTAGGTTAGGGACCCTTGGTCTATTTATAGATCAGAAAACCACTTCTCTTCTATCAAGAGAGTGAATGTAAAATATTTCGTAACTCTTGTAACAATTACCATATTAATTGCACTATTCGGACAGTTTCGTTGTAATAAATAATTAGATATTTCAGTAGATTATTCGGACAGTTTCGTTGTGTTGATCTAATGATTCAGTCAAAGGAATTAGACTTTAAATGGTATGTATAAACTTTGGCAATATTAACATATATTTGTTCTAATTGTTTTCTCTTTGTGATTGGACCCTCTATCTGACATACTTATTTGCTTACTTGCAAAATTATTATATAGCCATTTGTATATCACTAATTTGGTTAGAATGAAACTAATGCTTTACCCTGGATCTCAATTATCAGTGAAAAAGAAGGCACCATTTCACAAGCAATTGTTACTGCTTTTCCTCTTTTGCTTCACTTCTTCTGTGCTCGGCCCTTTTCTGTTAAAGTTGAAGTCTCTTATCGAAGAACTAAGGATCGAAGAACTAAGAATCAATTAGACGTCAAGGTATACTACAATTTCCATTTGAGTCAAGATCATATTCAGCTTTTCAATATTCAAAGTGATTTGTTTAGTTAAATCTTAAATGCCTAATTTCACTGTATTGTTAAGTAGTTTTAAGTTGTAGTAGTAGATGATCTTTTGAAAACTCATTAGTTCTACATATTTTTATATATTTATTAGTGTATACCAAAAAAAAAAAAAAAAAAATTTCTGCCTGAACTTTTGTCCTCAGGGAATTGCATAAAAAACAAAACTAAGGGGATGTATGGCATTCAATCTCAAACCAAAATTTTCATTTCAGTTTTTGTCTTTTTCTGAAAAAGTTTTTTGTCTTTTCTGAAAAAGTCTTTTGTCTTTTCTGAAAAGTCAACAAAAATTACTATTAAAACTTAAAATTTCTAACTCAAACTAATTCACCAAACGGACCCTAAGTAAGTGTATCAAAAACAAAACTAAGTTTGAAAATAACACAAAAATGTCCTTACATATATATTAAAATTTAGTATAAAATATTCAAAAAATCAATACAAATTCATGCAAAAACAGATTTTTAAGGTTGTTTTTCTAATGATAAACATTTCAGTTCAAATTAAATTTTGTCATTTAAACTAGTGTCAAATTAACTTTAAGTGGACGAAATATAACAAAACAAGTATTTTTGCAAAACTTTAAAGTTTGAGAGGTGTAGGTACCAATTTTCAAAGTTTAGGGGTAAAGTTACAAAATTACTAAAGTTTAAGGGGTAAAAATAAAGTTTTTGCAAGTCTTACATGGCTAAAATAAGACACAAAGGGTGTTTTTGCTAAAGATTTAACGTTCAAGGGGCATTATTACTAATAATTCAAAGTTTGAGAGGGTAAAAAGACAAGTTTTCAAAATTTGAGAGCAAAGTTACAAGCTACTAAAGTCGAGGGGACAAAAATAAAGTTTTTCTTAGTAGATTTTGGTACAAAAAACTTCAATTGTCCATGAGCTAGCGTTGTTATTATTTTCTATATGTCTGTGTTATAGGGGCCTCAATTTATTTGTTTCTTTAGTAATTACACAATAAATATTCATCTTTGTGTGTGAGTGTTTGTATGTCTTCTTATATTACTTCAAACAGGCAAAAGTCAAATACACTCTTCAAATTCTCACTGTGCCAGGTGCTAGTCAATAATGGAGCTTGGTGGGGCAGTAATTCTATTTTTACAGTGGATATCAGCACCTATTTCCAGATGCTGGAAGTATCACAGTGGCCTTAAGGACAATGTAGAGACTCTCAAACAAAGAACGGAAAAGCTAAACCGCCGAAAGGAAGACATAGATTCAAGGCTTCGCACCGAGATTGTGGAAGGAGAAACAAAGTTGAAGGCTGAGGTTCAATTTTGGCTACAAAGTGTGGAAAAGATTGATGCCGAAATCAACAAGATTAGCCAACAAGTTGAAGCAGTGAAATGCTTCTCCCGTGCTGGAATTGGAAAGAATGTTGTTCAGAAGATAGAGGAGGTCGAGGAACTCTATAAGACTGGTGAGTTTCCTGATGGTTTGATCTTACAACTTCCGCGACAAACTGGAGAAATAAAAACTTAACAAACCTGAGGACGTGTTCTTTGAGTGAGTGTGATGGGCTCGAGCATTTGTTTGTGTATTCATCAAGCATCCTTCCTCTTCTTCAAAGAATCGAGGTATTGATCCTTTATCAAGTGAGGGACCTGCGTGGACTGATAAGGAGGGAAAACATAGCATCATCACCACTTCCACCTGTCACATTTTCTTCTCTTAAGATATTGACAGTACAGAATTGTGACAAAATAAAGAGATTGTTCATTGATTCTGATCTGCTCCCAAATCTGGAAGATATTTTGGTCACTCACTGTAAACAATTGGTTGAAATAATATCGGCGGCATCTGATCAAGGCGTACAAGAAGAACAAGAAGAAGAAGAAGAAGAAGAAGAGCAAGATGAAGAAGCTGCAGGTGGATATGATCATCGGGTCATCAGCACTGTTATTCTCCCTAAATTGTGCTACTTACAATTGGACTCACTACCAAAGTTAAAGAGCATACCAGTGGTTGCTGATCATTCCTTGCGTGAAGTTCAAATAACGAAATGTCCAAAGTTGAAAAGGGTCACTTGCCTTGACAGAGATCCATGTCCCCCTTCTCTTGAATACGTTTACATAAATGAAGATTTGTGGGAATCGCTGGAGTGGAATCATCCCAATGCGAAGGACGCCGTTGAGTCCGTGAGGCAGAGATTGTGATGAGTTATTGGATGAATGCCAAATTGAAAGTGGCAACTGGTATTATTTCTATCTTCCACCATACATGTTATATAATTAGTCGCATGAGAATATTTGGAGTTTTTAAGTAAATGGAAGATAATAAGTCTATAATGGAAGATAAGAGACTCATAATCGACAATAAATGGCTCAAGCATAAGTTATATGATGCTTACTATGTTTTTGTGAAATTAAGTTTATATTTGCTGAGCATAAACTCATTATTATATTTCATACTGTAGGTAAGAAGCTTGCAGCTTAATTTAGTGGGCCATGTGGACGATACGACAAGTGAAGGGCAGTGTGGGATACAACTACACTTATTTTTCCAAAAACTCTTTTGAACTATAAATATATACATATATATTTAAATAATTTGTATTATGCTACGTATGTGATATTTCAATACTTCGGCTAAATGTAAGGGTTATGTATAACTTTATAATTTGTTAAACAAATGTGTATGCAAGGTAAAGTTTACCTATATAAATTAGTCTATTTATGTTGTGTTTTAAAAAAAATTATTCTAAAATTTTCAGTAAATTAAGTATTTGAAACTAAGATTTAATTTAAATAAGCGTGATAATAGCCTACTCGTTACACCCTCCCATGACATCGCGAGCTCCTCCGGCCTCCTTGATGAATCTCACGAATAGCATAGAAGATTATAATCTTTTTTTTTTTTTTAATTCTAATTTTAACATAAATTTCTTATTGAATCACATGTGGGATACCTTATTTTAGTTTCGTATTCTTTCACTATTTTTTATCCTACGATTTGAATCGATTGGTCAGCAATTTTTACAACATCGGTGGGAGCAAAGTACTTCCCTCACCGTTGAAGTCCTGTAATTATTATTATTTTTTCACAAACCGGATTATTTATGTCCTGTTCATTTCCTTGCATGTATCATGTAATATTCGAATTTTTCCATGTACATTTTCCTTTTAAAGGAATTATTTTCACTTTACGAAAATATTTGTAAAAAAGCTCGGTTTAGGGCTTTTAAAAGGATTTGTGAATTTTAATGGGTCGAGAAGACTCAAAATTGATTTCTAAGCTCAAAAACGGACCTTTCAAGTCGAGAGGACGGCAACAGTGTAAAATTTTACGAAAGTCAACTTTGACCGAAAAAGTCAAAGTTTGACCGGCAAAAAGTCAAAGGGTTGACTTTTTGAGATTTTTCAAGTTCAGTGCGGAACGAGCTCCGAGAATGATTTTTTATGAACTAGTTAGCAAGAATAAGCCTTAAATTATCCCTAGAAAATCAAGCACACCGAGTTAGAGTTTAAGGGCAAAAAGGGTTCGGAAAAATTTGAGAGAAATATTTTTCGATCCAAAATTCACACAGATAAATTTTGTACTTCGGTATGAGATAAAAATATTGTATTTTGAGGAATCACAATATTAGAATTATCTGTATAGCACAAAGGAAAGAAAAAAAATGAGTTTTTGGAGAGCAAACTAACCAAACAAGCCTAACTAAGCTAAGGACTATTGCCCATGCCTATGATGTCATCTTCCACTAACCTAAGCTAGCTATGTGGAGCCTTCTTTTCCACCCCCCCCCCCCCAATTCGGCTGCAGCTAGGAAAAAGCATGGGTAAAGCCTTAAATCAAGGCAAGTCATCAACCACTCTTGTCCATCAAAGAAAACCCTCCCATTCCCTATGCACTTTTATTGAAAAAGTGAGCCAAACCCTTGCATTTTCTTCAAGAACTTCGGCAGCAAGAGGGAGAGAAGGAGAAGAGAGAGAGCCAAAGAAATTCTCTTGAAGTTTTCATCTCTTGGGTTTCGGTTTTTCAAGTGAGAGAGCAAGGAAAAAGTGAGAAAATTTTAGTGGGTTTGAGGGCTTGGTGGCCGAAGGTTTACGAGGGGAAAGAGTGTGAGAAAAGTGAAAAATTTTTGGGGCTTTTCTTCTTGGAGAGTTCGACTTGGTGGAGGAAGCAAGATCCAACAAAAAAATTTTGGTGTGCAACCCCCTTTGGTGGCCGTGAGCTTTGGTGAGAAAAGGAGGAGGATTTGTGACCAAACTTTAACTTTGGTCAAGGTAACTTTCTAGAGCCCTAATCTTCTTTATTTTGAGCTAAATTTGAAGTTCAATTTGAGGATTCGATTGGGTTGTAAGGATGTAAGTCCGATTTTAATTTTGTGCCCTAATCTTGGTGTATGCTTGATTTCTAGCTCTAGGGTTTATGTGGCTTTAAATCTTGCTTGATTTGTGTTGATTTTTGTATGAATTTCATGCTAGAAACCGTAGGTTGTGTGTCCCCTTTAGTGGCCAAAAATCTGCCCTTTAGGCAGCCATGGTTGCATGCTAGTTTAGGGCTTAAAATGGTGATGTTATTTGTGATGGAATGCAATACTAGAACCAAGCAACCCTAGGGTTTTGTTTTTAATTTGTGGGTTGCATGGACTGTATGGATCGGATTTTGGGCTTAATGGGACGTTAAAAAACGTTGTGTATTTGAATCGTAAGCTCCCGAAGTGGTCGGTTGAGGTAGATTCACGAAATATGACGTAAAACGGAAGTAAAACCAAAACTGCCAAAATTCGGATTAAAATCTGACCAGTTTTGGAAAAGTAAAATTTTAAGGCCTTTAGAGGCCGAACGGGTTAAAACACGAAACACGAAAGTTTCTCAGAACAACTTTTCCTAGAGGACAACACGGACGGAATATCAAAATAAGGCTCCAACGGCCTTCGTTTTCAGAAAAACCCGTGGCTGATCCCTGGGCCCAGTTTTCACTCAGTTTTTCAGGATCAGCCGTTTTCAAATGAAAACTGGTACCGATACAGGCGGAATTAGATTTTTCTCAAAACATAAAAGTTTTAGCATTTTTCGAGAGCTACAACTTTCGTGAAGAAAAGTTTTTCAGATTCTCGATGGATTTTTTTAAACTGGGCACGTTTTATGAGAGGTGCGCAGGGAATCCAAAAATTCCTGCACCAAAGTTTTACAAAATGTTTTCAAAAAAATTTTAAAGTGTTCTAAATCATTATTTTAGCTGCGAAAACTGTTCCAAAGGCAGTTTTCGACCTCAAATAACATTTACAAGAAATTATTTCAAAGATCGGAATTTTATAAAGAGTTTTACGGATTTTTGAGAAAAATCTTGTAAAAGTGCAAAAGGAAGAAAAATGTGATATTAAGTTAAGAAAATAAAGTTTAGGATAAGAGGATGGATTTTCAAGATAAAAATGGTAATCAAGCCGATTACGGGCCGTAGCCGGGAATAGGACCCGAGTTACCGGGCTTAGGCCCAAAAGGCCCAGAATTAACAAGGGTTGGCCAGTAGTTGACCAATTGTTAACTTTGGTTGACCCAACAATTAGTAAAGAGGTAACCTTAAGGGTTATTCAACGTAACCCTAAGGACTACCATAAATTTGTAATGGGCCAAGAAAAGTGGGTCAGGGCCATTGACCCCATAAGCTATGATGGAATAGTAAAGCCCAAGGTATTAAGAAGAAAGCCCAGTAGTAAATCAAGATCAAGCAGGAAGGTTATCCAACGTAGCCTCTAAAGGGATTAATCAAGTTCAAATTAATTCCCAGCAGTAAAAGGCCAAATTGGATAAGTCAGTTATCTGACGGGGACATACAACTAGGTTTAGTAGGTATGTTGGTTAGGGCACCAACATTCTACACAAGAGACAGAATCTCACCTATGTCCTTTCTCAAGCAGGAGAGGACTTGTAGCTGTACGCCAAGGCCGGACAGCGAAAGTGAGGATTTAGCAAGAAGAGGTAAGTACAACTCCGTCTACAGCATAGGCTTTGGTTGATACTTACCCAAATAAAGTTAGATGCATGCTAAGGGTGTATGTTATGAAATGCTATATATGCTATGTGATGATGTGCTTATGCTAATTGCCATGCTATGAGTATTAGTATGCCATGTGAAATGTTGATTTATAGAAAGCATGATTTAAGCATGATTTAGATGTTCAGCATGAGTTAGGAGTATGTGACATCACGAATGCATGCTCACTAATTCCTACAAGATAAATGAACTCAAGATTGAGTTAAGAAAAGATAAGAAAAGATAAGAAGGCAAGTGAGCTTGCCGGTGTAATACCACCCGTCCGAGGTCGGGTAGAACTATGGTTTGAGTTGGACAGGGCTGGCCGCCCCAACCACTCCATAGTTGCGCGCCGGGTACAAACACCAAAGGTAAGGGCCCTAAAAGAAAGATAAGTAAAGAAAGTAAAGATGAGCATAACTGGACCATGCATGTGTAGGCATTGTTAGGTTATGCAATTATGAATGATGTTATGAGATGATGAATGATTATGTGATCATGTATGTTAAGATAGAAATGTATATGTATGGATATATGTATGTTGCGGACGAGACAGTAGTACTTGCTGAGCGAAAGCTCACTGTCTTACGTCTATGCTGTAGGTAAGCAGCCTGTCAGCAATGCGTGATGCAAGGTGGCGAGGCGTGGCGAGGCAAACTGTGAAATCGTGGGATTATTTTCAGCCGCTACGCGTTTTGACTTTTGAGTTTTTATAATTATGTAATTATGTTTTATTCAGACACCTTTTCTAAGGAACACGTTTTAATTCGTGTATAAAAAAAAAAAAAAGTTTTCCGCTGTGTTTTGACCTAGTTTTTAAGTAAGTAAGTATGTAAGCAGTAGTGTAACGGCCTGTGTAAGGCGGGTCGTTACATATCAGGGTCATTAAGGACATTTCACATCCCAACCAAACCAAACAAAACGTTCGAGATAGGCCTCAGCTTATGGATGAGGCGCGCCAAAACCTCCTTCCGCAACTCCCAACTTCCATTAATGGCGTTTCCTTTATCCTCCGCCGTTATCTTTCACAAGCTCTCTCTCAATGTCTCTCTCACTCCCTCTCCTCACAGGCCGACTTCAATGCCGACCCATCTCTTGTTTCGCTTCCATGGAAAATATCCACAAACATCAGCCCGTACTCTCAGATTTCCTTGCAACGGTCTTCAAAAGGTTTGTTTTTAGTTTTTATTCATGGCTTGTGGGTTTTCAATTAAAAGAAAAAAAAAATGGGATTTTCATTTTTTTAAAATCAGAAATATTTGATATTGAAAAAGTCAAGATATAAGAGCAATGTATGTCATTTTCCGGAGGTTTGCTCTTTGATCCAACTCATACATGTGTTCTTCAACAGTTTTAGTTTGTGTGATTTTCAATTTTAAAAATTAAAATTATTTAAAAATTGGTACTTAATTAGTGCTTTCCATAGCAATAACTGTAGCTAGAGAGACAATGGAATGAGAGAGCTACTTACAGAGTACGAGGAGAGAGACATAAAAAAATGGGAGAGTCTGTGATAGAGACTCTCCTATGGTCTCTACCGGTAGATTCATTTTTTTAACTTTTAAGATTAAATCGAATGGTTGAAATGTTATTAGTATACCAAACTTACCATACACCTCACCTTATATGATTCTTCTCACCCCAAGTCTTCTCCGGCACCGGTGACCTTTCCGTCGCCTTGGTAACCTCCCCGATGTTGGCGACCTTGCCTCGGCCCCTCCACCCCCGGCCGCCCCCTACCTCAGCCCTCCCCCACTCCCCGACCTCTGTACCCCCCAGCCCCCAACCCGCCCCTCGGCCCTCCCACCCTGCCCGGTGGCCCCTTCCCTTGGCCTCCCCACCCCCCCGCCTCCCCCCTCTCTCTCTTCCCTTCTCTCTCTCTTCCCGATCCTCAGCCCCCCACCCCCGGCCGCCCAGCGCCCCCTATCCCACCCCCACCCGTGACTCCCCTTCTTTCTCTCTCTCTTTTCGCATCGGGGGTGGTGTAGGGGGGCCAGGGCTAAGGTGGGTTAGAGAGAGATAGGAGAGAGAGTAGAGAGAGAGGGGAAGATAGAGACGGGGAGGCAGGGGGAGGGGGGGCCGTTGGGCAAGGTGGGGGGCTGGGGGGGGTACCAGAGGCTAGGGAATGGGGCAGGGCTGGGGGGGTACTAGAGGCTAGGGAGTGGGGCAGGGCTGGGGTGGGGGGCAGTCGGGGGTGGAGGGGCCGGGGCTGGGTCGCCGACGTTGGGGCGGTCACCGGTGGCGACGGAAAAGTTGTCGGCACCGGAGAAGACTTGAGGTGAGAAGAATCATATGAGGTGAGGTGTATGATAAGTTTGGTACACCAATAACATTTCAACCATTCGATTAAATCTTAATGGTTAAAAAAAGGGCTTTACCGGTAGAGACCATAGGAAAGTCTCTATCATAGACCCCCCGTAAACAAAAAAAAAAAAAAATATTGACAACTCATCATGACTGAACACGTCAGCTTTTTCTTCTTCTTCTTCTTTTTTTTTTTTTTTTTTTTTTTTTTTTTTAATTCATCCTCCAAAACAGGCGCAGTTAACAAACGAAAGACATCCAAACAAATAAACAAACTGAAGACACCGATTGCTACGGCTTATGAAGGACATGTCGGATGAAAAACTTTATATATTTTTGTGTGTGTATATATATATATATAGATTTTGGTTTTGCGAGAATAGATAAGAAAGTAAAGTTAATGCCTTTTTACATATGAAAACCATGGCTGTGATTCGTCAGCTCGGCAAAATCCGTTGCTTCCGTCACCTATACAAATATATATATATATATATTTACATACATTCGTGTGTGTGTGTGTGTGAGTAAGAGACCAGTTTTCTCGTATTTTCCCTAGAAAATGAGAGAAACAAGGTCCGCAACAAGAAAATGCAGGATCAGGAGGTCGATGTTGGCGAGGCACTTGAGGTGTTCCTTGAGGAGCCGCTTGGAATCGTACTCTCTGATCTTCTTCCGAGCCGTTGTCGAACTTTAGCTAAAGACGAGAAAGAAGATCAAAGAGCTATGGGTAAAAAGGCAGAGAATTTGTAATAGAAAATAGAATTAAATGTTTAAAAAAAAATCTCATTTCATAATTGTCTCTTTCTTATCTATTCTCAGCAAAACCCAAAAAAAAAAAAAAAAATAATAATAATAATAAATAAAAAAAAAACAAAAATATATAATTTTTCATCTGAGACATGTGGTATCACTTTCTTCATGATAGTTGTACCATTTGGTGTCTTTAGTTTGTTGACTGAGTGCGCTTTAGAGAAAGAGCTAAAAAAAAAAAAAAAAAAAGTTAACATGGCCAGTTATGATGAGTTGTCAATATTTTAGTGGTGAGATAGTCAAGTGGGCAGCCAAACGATAACAGATCCGGACTCTTCTGGGGTTTAAGACAAGTCCATAACTTTTGCGTACAAAATCAAACAGGGGAAAAAACAAATTAGAGTTTAGGACTCAATGTGTGTGTGTGTATATATATATTTGTCAAGCTCTTTTTACTAGTATTTTCAACCTGATAATTTGCCAATTAGAATTCTCTGGGCCTTCTTTCATGTCATTTAAGTAACACTTTTTTGTTTAGTCCTTTTTGGTTTCACTTTTTTTGTTCTTCCCATTTTGGTGAATTTATATTTCATCAGGTGACTGATGGTGCATACAATGGAACAAAGCTCAATTGCACCTACCAATGGACTTGTTAAGAACAGCGGAATTTCGCAATTCGAGCCATTACACAGAACAAGATTTATGCTATTTTTGGTAAGAGGGATGAAGAATGAAATGAATGAAGAGTGAAATCTCTGGATGATGGAAATAGACGTAAGAAGGGAGGTTTTTCGTCATGTTGTTGGGTAGAAAAGAAATAAAACATGATAGAAAATATCTGCCCAAAGTTCGAAGGGTTGAAAAATGGTGAGTCTTACATATTTCCAATTTTCCTTCTCAATTTCTTCTCTACCTTTCCTTTTTTCTCTCCAAAAAATCACTTATCTAATTTCTTTCATCTCCCTTTTCTACTCATCTATTGAACAAACGTTGAGTGTGCAGGTATATCTGTATCTTATTTAAGCATCTAATTAACATGGCAATTCCTGGTAGTTATGTAATACCCAGATTCTTCATGTCACTAATTTTTTTTAAGGAATTAATTTTTATGCTATGAAGGTATTTATGAAAAAGCTTGATTTAGAACTTTTGTTCGATTTTGTGAATTCTTATGGGTCAACAAGACTCAAATTAGAATGCTAAGGTTAGCAAACGGCCTTTTGAGTCAAAAAGGGTAAAAAAGTACATGATTTTATGAAAGTCAAAGGTTTGACTAAAAAGTCAACTTTGACCGAAAAAGTCAAAGTTTGACTAAAAATAGTCAAAGAATTGACTTCGCAGTATTATGAGACGCAGTATGGAAAATATACTGTGAAACTCGTCATTTCAAGTAACATAGCATGAATAAGCTTTAAAACCATCCTAGAAAATCAAGCACACCAAGTTAGGATTAAAAGTGAAAAAGCTCGGAAAAATAAGAAAAAAATTATACTGTCTGATTTTACACAGATAAATTTTGTACTGTAGTGCAGTATAAAAATACTGTGTATTAGTGAAGCACAGTATTGGAAATATCTGGGTAGCACAAAAATGGACTGTATTATGAAGAAAATGGCCAAACAAGGACTAATGGGGGATGATGTCACCATAGCTCCAAATTATGACATCATAAATATTATTCAAGGCTTGGAAATAAATCTTGGGAGCTTCTAGCACTCTCTAGGCCGGCCAATTCACCCTTCCCTTAGTGGAAATATGAGTTTTTGTGGGGTTTGTTCATAATTTTTCAAAGTTTCCCAACCTCTATAAATAGGGGGGGCCATAAATCATTTTATTCACAAAATCTAGGGAAGTTCTTGCCATTTTTTCTTCAGAAAAATCCAAGCATTAGGAGGAGAGAAAGAGAAGAGAAAAATCAAAAATTTCTTGAGGGGTTTTGCTTAGGGGAGTTCGGATTGCTCTAGGGAAAACCAAGAAAAAAAGTTTGAAATTTTTTGGGTCATTTTGGGTATAGTGGCCGAGAGTGAGGGAGAGGAGAAGAGGAAGAGGAAAAGTTGGAATTTTTGAGGAGAAAGCCTTGTGGTGGAGTTCGGCTTTGGAGTGGATCAACCAAGGAACCAAAAGAAAATTTTGGTACCCATTGGAGGGTAGCAGCCGTGGGCAAGGGGAAGCAAGGGAAGAAAGAAAATTTTGGTGTCAAACCCTAACTTGGATCTAAGGTAAATTCTTGAGCCCTAATCCTTCAATTGAGTTCAATTTGGAATTTTAATTGTGTTTCAAGTTAGTTTGTGAGGACATAAGTCCACTTTAATTTCTTGTCCTAGTTTGGTTAGTATGTGCTTGATTAGGTGATTTAGGGTGATTGGCTTAATTTCTTGCTTGGTTTGTGTTGATGGATGTTAGGTTGCATGCTAGATGTGTATAGTTGTGTGTCCCCTGATTTTGATCCAAAATCTGTCCTAGGCAGTGCATGATGGGCTGCTAGCTTAAGGGTGTATGTTGGTGCTTGATTGAATGAAATGCAAAAAGTTAGAATCATGCAAACCTAGGATTTAGGCATTTCGGGTCCGGTTTGCATGGATCCGTTGGAGCTGCTTATGGGTTCATGTGGGACGTTAGAAACGTTGCATGTTTACGGTGTAGGCTCCCGAGTGGTCGGTCGAGTTAGACTTCGCGAAATAGGATGTAAACCGGACTTAACAACCGAAACTGCCAGTTCGGATTCAAAACTGGCCAGTTTTGAGAAAGTGAAAATTTAAGGCTTTTAGAGGCTGAATTGGGTAAAATTAAAACACAAAAGTTGTTCGGAACGATTTTTCCTAGGGGCAACGCGGGCAGAATCCCAAAATGAGGCTCCAATGGCCTCCGTTTTTACAAAAATCCAAGGCTGGTCTGCCCAGACCCAGTTAACAAGATCAGCCAGTTTCAAACAAAAACTGACAAAAATACAAGTGGAACTGGATTTTTCGTAAAATATGAAAATTTTAGCATTTTTTGAGAGCTACAACTTTCATGAAAACAAGTTTTTCAAATTCGGAGTAGATTTTTAAACTGACATTGTTTTTACAAAAGGTGTGCAGGGAACCGAAATTCTCTTCACAAAATCTTTTCAAACAATTCCGAAAAATTGTATTTTGTTTAAAACCGCTGTTTTTAATTATGAAAACTGTTCCAAAGGCAGTTCTCAACCTTAAATGATTTTTATAAAAATCCATTTCAAAAGTATAAATTTTTACAAGAAGATTAAGAAAATTTTGAAGCTAATTACACAAGATTTTCCAAAAGTAAGAAAATGGAATTTTGAGGTAAAATTGGTTATCAAGTCGACTACGGATCGTAACCGGGAATAATACCCGAGTTACTGGGCTTAGCCCCAAAGCCCAAGGTTGGCCCTAAAAGGTTGACCATAGTTGACCAAGGGTTGACCATAGTTGACTAAGGGTTGACCATTAGTTGACCAAACATTGACTTTGGTTGACCCAATATTCAACTAAGTGAAACCTTAAGGGTTATCCAATGTAACCCTAAGGAATACCAAGAACCTAGAAATGGGCTAAGAGAGGAGGGTTAATAGAATTAACCCAATAGATTATGATATAAGAGTAAAGCCCAAGGTTTTAAAGAAAACCTAGCAGTATGCCAAGGGCCTAGCTCAAAAGGTTATCCAACGTAGCCTCTTAAGGAATAATCAAAGTTCGATTATTCCTAAACAGTAGGATGACTAGTTGTGACCAAGTAAGATATCAAGTATCGGGGACATACAACTAAGATTATGTGTGAATGTTGGTTAGGTCACCAACATTTTATGATAGGATCCTTATCCTATGCTTTTTCAAATAGCAGGAAGTGACCTGCTGTTACAACCCGAATTGAGGCCGCAACACTCAGGACACAGCACAAGAGGTAAGTACAAACCTCACCTGCAGTATGAAAGATAGCAATCTATTTTTAAATATGCTATAACATGTTTTGTGCTATGTTCTACGTAATGCTATATTTGCAAAAATGTTATGTTTACAAAAGTGCTATATTTGTAAAAATGTTATGTTTACAAAAGTGCTATATTTGCAAAAATATCATGTTTACAAAAGTGCTATATTTGCAAAAATGTTATGTTTGCATAAGTGCTATGTTTGTAAAAATGTTATGTTTTTATGACATGCCATGTTATGAATGAAGTGTAAGTTATGATATGATATAGTAATATCATGAGGTATGTTCACTAATGATAAACCACTTGGTAAGAACACACAAGTAAAGTGTCGTACCAACCTCCCAAAGGTGGAGGACTATTCATGTTCAAGTTCAATGATTCCCAAAATTGTTAGGGACCTTGCAAACCCCTAACTTTATCTGGAGAGCGCGTATCTGGTACGTACACAAGGGGGCCCATATGAAAATAATAAGTTCAAATTAATAATTGATTATAAAGGATGCATAAATGAGTATAAATGGTCCATACATGTGTATATGATGTTTGAAATGTTAAATGTTTTTGTGAGAATAAGTTTGTGCTTACTGGGCGAAAGCTCATCAGATATATTTCATACTGTAGGTAAGAAGCCTGCAGCATAAATGGTGGGCTATATGTGGACGATGCGGCGGATGAAGGGCGGCATGGGATACCATTACGCATATTTTCCGCTTCTTCTTCTGAGTTAATAAGTTTTTGTATATATATATATATCTCAAAACAAATTATGTTGCATAGTATACTTGGTACTAAAGATTTTAAACAATCTTTTTATTTCAGTATGTATGTTTGATAGATAGCTACGGGCAAATCTATTTATATATATATGGATGTTGAAAAAAAAAAATTATTCTCGAATTTCCAAGAAAGATATAGTTAAGTAAATAAGGTGACGATCCTACGTAGGTCGGGGCGTCACAAGTTAGCTAATCTTCATGTTTTAATTTGACCCTTTTTTTTCCTTTGTTTTTCCTTCGTTAAAGGATGGTGAATAGCCATTTCTATGGAGCTGTTATCAATGGCTCATGATGAAGTCTCTGAGAATCAGTACTCTTCACCCAATCGGTTCTTCTTCTATCTGTTTATATATATGTACAAACATAAAAAAGCTCAAAATGAGCTACTATTCACCATTTTGGTCGAAACTTGCGTTTTAGGGAGGGAGGAAAACATATCCACGTTAAACATTTTTGTGTTCCCGTCTTCTTTGCTTTTATTACTACTATTATTTTTCTTATTTATTTTCTTTTATGGTATCAGAGCTTAGATACTAGACCTCAACCTCCTCTTTGTCTCTCCCCCCCCCCCCCCGCGGTTTTAGTTTTTTATTTTTTGTCTTTTGTATTGTTCCCACCCCCTCACGTCATCACCAATACAAAAAGAAAATAAAATAAAACACACACACACACAAGAAACCACGTCCATCCCTTTTTAAAAAAAATCGCTGTCCCTTTTTTTATTTATTTTATTTTATATTCTATTATAGCGATCAAGCTCAAACGAGTCTCTGATCATTTGATCCCCTACGCTATGCATACTTTTTCAACGATTGTCGTCTCTAACACCATTGCATCCAGTTCTGACGATTACCATCCCAGTGCTCATGCGCCCTTTCTTTCTTGACGATTGACGTCTCAGCATCCATGTGCCCTTTCTCTATGCACCCAAGTGACCGTTGTCTTCTCCCTTCTCTTCTGATGATTGTCGTCCATGCACCCAAGTGCCTATTGTCTTATCCCTCCTCTTTTGACGATAAGTTCCCTCTCTCCCTCTCTTGACGCTTGTCGTCCCTTCTCTACGCTTTTGTGCCCCAACATTTTTTATTTTTATTTTTTAGAAGTTCAAAATAATAATAATAATAATAACACGAGAAAATTGAAAAAAAAAAAAAGGAAAAATTTTTTTTATTCAAGTTTATTTTATTATTGTTCAAGATTGGACCTCCTATCGGAGCTCTATCTTGCGGGGGCACATTAGGGAAAGTTAATATTTTATATCAAGGAAAGTTATTTTTTTGTATGTAATTATCTTTGTTAGGAACTTGTAATTTTTTTGTAATTATGGTAATTTAGAATAGTCTTGATTTTAGGTAATTGTAAGCATTAGGCAACTTATCAAATTGTGTATATTGTAACTTGTATTTATATGGGGGTTCATTTATAGTGTTTCGTACTAATGAATTCATTGTTCTTAGTCCATAGAATCACATCCACGTTACACATCTTTGTGTTCCCTTCTTCTCTACTTTCATTGTACAATATTTTCTGGTGGAAAATACTCAAAACATCCCTTATATTCGTCTAAATATTATTGGCGTCGTTCTTATTATACAACTGTCCAAAAACACTACGTTTGTAACATCAATCACACAATAATCCTTAAAGCATTTACGTTTTTGAAAATACTATTATCCTTCCTAATTAACTTATATTAAATACAATTTAAAGCAATATTAATTGAAAAAAAAAATCTTAGAACTGAAAAATTTCTCCTATACTAATAAAAATATTTCTCTGATCATTTTCATATTTTGTTGTTTGATTTTTTTAGTTAATTCATAATTATAATAATATTTAAGATAGATTGAAAAGGTAATCTTGAAATTTTCAAGAGTAATTTATGACTGATTTTAAAAACACAGCAGGTGTTTTGGGCACTTGTATACTTAAAGAGGGAAAATTGATATTTAGACTAGTTATAAAGGGTGTTTTAGTACTTTTTCTTTCCTGATATTTTAATGCCTGAATGCCTTTAATCATACATCCAAGCAAATTCCTTTTTTTTTTTTTTTTTCTTTCACCTTTTTAAGAGCACTCACTTCTCTTTTTCTTTTTCTTTTTCTTTTTTTTTTTTTTGAAAAGGATAATTATTTTTCAAATCAATTAAATACAGACACCCTGTGACGCCCTGAACCACCCACCTGACACCCACGCGGGGCCGACCGCGCGGATGCGGGGCGCCGGGACCGTCACCTTCATACATAACTTACTTTATCTTGAAAATGCGGAATAAAATTTTTTTCGACTTATTTTTTTATTTTTTATTTTTTTGAAACTTCTTTTGAACATCGTTTTAAAACTTTCTTTGAACTTCATAATTTGGATTTCATTTTAAGATCTTGACTTGAAACCCATACACTTTTCTAAAATTGTGTATCGTACTTTGAACATTTCATACATAATTAACTTCATACTTAACATACATGAAAAACTTCATAACTTAAACATAATGCGGAAAATATTGCGTAGTGGTATCCCACACTGCCCTTCACTCGCTGCATCATCTCCAAGCCCACCAAGTAAGGCTACAAGCCTTTTATCTCTACCTGCAGTATGGAATATATCTGATGAGCTAACGCTCAGCAAGTACAAACGCGATCTCACAAAACATTTTCATTTAACATCTTGAAAACATACTTCATCATAAAACATATGCATGAACCATTTATGTCCATTTATGCATTTCCTTTTAACTTGTACTTATCTTTCATATGGGTCCCATAGTGTGCGTACCCTTAACATATAGCGCGCCTCTAGTTACAGTTAGGGTTTGCAAGGTCCCTAACTGCTCTAGGAAAACATAAGTGATTACACCCTCCCGCATCAACGAGAGAGTGAATCCATAACTTTAACATAAAAATCCTCCACCTTGGGAGAGGTTGGTACGACACTTTACTTGTGTATTTTTACCAAGTTTCTTATCATTAGTGAACATACCTTATGATGTCACAAAATCATTTCTCATACATGCTCATGACATATTTTAACATAACATGGCCGCTTTAAAACATGGCATCGTTAAAAATATGGCATTCTTTAAAACTTAAAATCATGGCCTTATTAAAACATAATAGCTTTAAAACATAACGTCGTTAAAAGCATAGCATTTAAACATGGCATTTAAACATAGCACTTTAATATTTGAACATACATTACTATTTTTTCATATCACAGGTGAGGTTTGTACTTACCTTAGGTCCTACGCTCTTGACGTAATATTTCTCGTGATCCATCAACAGGTTCCTATTCCTGTTTCAATGGAGGTGTAAGATAAGGTTAACTTATCTTACCATAAACCATGGTATATGATGTTGGTATCCAAACCAACATCCATGAGCAATCCTAGATGTGTGTGTTGTATGTCCCCTCTAATATCTCTTGTAAACCTGATTGGTTACTTCCTTCATCTTGGGCTTATGATTTACTTTTTCTTGGTTCATAATCCATTGGGTTATTATCTCTTCAATAACCCTAGGTCTTAGCCCATTTCATAAATCTTGGTATCCTTTAGGGTTATATTGGGTAACCCTAAAGTCAACTCTTGGTCAACCCAAGTCAACATTTAGTCAACTAAGGTCAACCCCCTTTGGGTTAAACGTTGGGCTATGGGCTTAGCCCAGTAACTCGGATATAATTCCGGTTACCGTTTGTAGTCGGCTTGATTACCCATTTTTACCTTAAAACTCCTTTTCATTATTTTTGGAAAACATTATATAATTATCTTCCAAAAATCCTTAAATTTGCTTGTAAAAACTCTTACTTCATTACTCTTGAAAATACTTGGCTAAAATCATCCTTTTCTTTACTTCTTGGAAAAACATGGAATTTCAATTCTAAACCTTAAAATCCCACTCCTCTTCTTAATCTTGAAAAATCTCATTTTCCTTTAACTTATGGAAAATCCCATTTTTCTTCTTAACTTGAACACTTTGGGTGAATAATCCCAAAACTCTTGTAAAAATTCATTTTCTTAAAACGGAACTTCATAAAATCATTGAGGACTGAAAATCGCCATTGGAACGGTTTTCGTAGTCAAAATAACATTTTAGAGACACTTTACATTTTTCTAGAAAACGTTTTTGTAAACCATAGTGCTGGAATTTTTCGGATTCCTGAGCACCCTTCGTAAAAACAACCCAGATTAAAAATCCGTTCATATTCCGAAAAACTTGTCTTCAAGAAAGTTGTAGCTATCGAAAAATTCTAAAACTTTTGTGTTTTACATAAAACCCAGTTCTGGCTAGATCAGTACCAGTTTTCGTTTGAAACTGGCTGATCCCGAAAAACGGAGTGAAAACTGGCCCCAGGGATCAGCCACGGGTTTTCATAAAAACGAAGGCCTTTGGAGCCTTATTTCGAGATTCTGCCCGCGTTGTCCTCTAGTAAAAGTTGTTTCAAGAAACTTTTGTGTTTTAACTTTTACCCCGTTCGGCCTCTAAGGGCTTGATATTTTCACTTTCCCGAAACTGGCCAGTTTCGACTCCGAAATGGCAGTTTCGGTTGTTAATCCTGTTTTACGTCTTAGTTCGCGGATTCTAACTCGACCGATCACATTGGGAGCTTAAACATTATACAAGCAACGTATCTAACGTCCCATACATTCATTCTTGCCCATCCTTCACACCCATGCAGCCCACAAAAACGTCCTTGGCTACATGGTGTTCTATCCTTGCATCCATTTCATCAAGCATCACATTCATCATTTTTCTTCAACCAAATCAGCCACTGCCTTAGGGCTGATTTGTGACCAAAATTTAGGGGACTTAAATAACATATTTAGCATGCATCCTAGTCATTTTTCAAGCATAAAAAATCATGCAAGAAACATTATAAAATAAGCCAACCAAACCCTAATCCCTATCAAGCACATACACCGAAAATCAAGGGCTATAAAAAGAGATGGACTTATTTCCTTACAAACCCATCTTAAATCACCATAAACATGCTTAAATGGGACTTAATTTAAGCTTGGTTCAAGAGTTTTACCTTAACCCAAGTTAGGGTTTGAAAATCCCTTTTTTTCTTCTTGGCTTGCTCACCCACGGATTTGGCTCCTCCAAGGGATCCGAATCCTCCTTCATGGCTCACGGATTTTTGCAAGAAAAAATGGAAATCCAAGAACTTTTTGTTAGCTCTTTCTTGCTCTACCAAAACCAAACTTATGAGAAGAGAAATCCAAGTTTTCTCTTACCTTTTTCCTTCTCTCCAAGCTCACGGATTTTTGGCTCCAAGAAGCACCAAAAATCTTCTCTTGGTTCCTCTTGCTAGAACCGAACTTCAAGCTTGGTTTACCCCATAAATTTTTCCAGATTTTCTCCCTTTCTTTCACTCCCTAAACCCACGGTTTTGTGCCCAAATATGGGTCTCCATGGCTCACAAATCTCTTCCCTTTCTCTCCTAGCAAACCGAAGACCACCAAGCCTCATGCTCTAGCATTTTTTCCAGATTTCTTCTTCTCTTCCTCTCTCTCTCTCCCACGGTTTTCCTCTTGAAAACTAGCAGGGTTTTTTGATGTTAGCATAGAGGAAATGAGAGGGGGAGAGTTGCCGAAAGTCATGAGGGGAAGGGAGAGTTGTTGTCTTGCTTTTTCTCCTCAAAAAATGGCTTTATGTCATGTCCTTCCATCCATCTTGCTGCAGCCGAATCCAAGGGAGGGAGATGGCTTGCTTACTGCCGAAAATTGAAGGGGAAAAGAGGGGGACATGCAGCAGATTTTGTGGAGGAAAAATGGGGAAAAGCTTTGCTTGCATTTGTGGTTTTGGTTGACCAACTTTTTCCCTTAAAAAGGGGCTTTATCACATGTGTTGCTTTTCCTTGTGTGCAGCCGAATCTTAAAGGAGAAATGGGGAAGGGCTGGTCGAATTTTTATTGAAGAAAAGAGGGAGTAGTTGGCTAAAGGAAAAGGAGATGTGGTGGTTGGTTACTTTTCCTTGATTTATGGCTTTATGCCTTGTCTTTCTTTTCCATCTTTTCTTATGCTTTTCTTTGTCCTTCTTTCCTTGAATTGCCGAATTTTTGGAGGGGAATGAGAGTGATGTAACCGGACCTTAATGGAGTGGAAAAGAGCTCCATTTCTTTACTTTAACTAGATCACATTTAGTTCCCATCTAGTTAGCTCTTTAGGGAGACACCATTCCTTAATTTAAGGCTTTGCTTTGTCTTTCTTTTCTTTCATTCCTTCCTTGTTGCTAGCCGGCCATTAAGAGAGAGAAGTGGGGCTGTTGATGGCTGAAAATTAGGAGAGCCAAGTGGCATCCTTTGGGTGGTGGAGAGGGCTCCACACCTCACCAACTTAGTTCACACTTATTCCCTTAAAATAAGGGTCTTGTTTGCCATTTTTCCTCTTCAAAAATTAATTCATTTTCCTTTCCTTTATGTCACACAGATATTAAAATACTGTGATCCATAATTTGGTCCAAAATTCTTCCTTGTAAAAATTGAACCGAAAACTTTCTTTCTCCAATTTTTCGGAGACCTTTTTGCCCTTTAATTCTTAATTCGGTGTGCTTGATTTCTAGGGTGGTTTTTACGGCTTATTCTTACTTTCTTGACCATAAAAAGTCTTTGCAGTCTCTTCTTATACTGCATTTCATCATTTTTCGAGGTCAACATTTTTGACCCGTCCTTGGTCAAACTTTGACTTTTTGGTCAACCCTTTGACTTTCTTAAAATTACTTCCTTTTTCGTTCTTTTTGACTCAAAATGCCGTTTACCAATCTCGGCATTTTATTCCGAGTCCCATAGCCGGTTTAAAAGAAAATTCTAACCTTGGCTAATAAAATTACGAATTTCACATGTGATTCGTAATTTTCCATGAAATATCATAAAAACACATCATGTGGACTTCTAATTTCTAATAAAAAGAGAAATCTTAAGTCCATGAAAATTCCGGGTATTACAACACCAATATTTTGAATGACCTCATGGCACAAGGAAACTTAACCCCAATTATAATCAGTAAATTCTAATGAAACGCACAAGGGGGTAAAACGTGTATTGAAATCTAATAATAGGAAATCGAAAAGGCACATCAGTCATCTAGCACACAGATGGCTCTTTCAATAATACCGTTACAATTGATGGAAAACTCCGATCGACAGGGAACAAAAAACCTATAGCAAAAAGGTCAACCCCAACACCACATAGAATTAGTTCTAGTGGATTGGACACTCAAATTATATGAGAGCAGGGGGAGACCACCTCTGTTGTTATAAAAAAAGCATAAAAACATACCAACAAAACACAAGGCGGAAATACCATCGACTTTATTTTAAACTAACAATTATAACAAAAATGAGAAAAACCCCGAACACCATGGATACAACCTTTGTTGACAAGCTAACAAACACGACTAAAGAGACCAAAACGTATCCCATCTGACCATGAAGCCAGCCCTCCCACCAAAACTATAATCATGGAGTCCAAAGCATCTTCTCTAGGGCTGGTAGTCCGGTGACTAACCAAGAGCCGGCACCGGACTCCGGCCCCGAGAGAGAAATACGAACGGCACAAACCTTAGCACACAAGAAAGAGAAGTAGAGAGAGAGAAAAATAGAGTGATGACCTTTGTGCTTCTCTTTTTCTTTCAAAGTTCCATGTTCCCACTCCTTTTTCACATATGCACTGACTGTGTTATGAGCGATCATTCACCTTCAGAAAAAAATTAAAAAGGGATTGAAGGTCTGATAATTTGAAAAACAATCAGTTTTGGAATTATTTAGAAAATAGAATAATTTTTAAAATGGTATTTGAATAGATACTGCAAACAGTTACTTGAAAAAATGAATTTCTAACAAATCCCATAAAATCTTAGTATATTTTAAAAGAGTACATGGATTTTGATTTGTTCCTCTCCGTCATAAACACATGAAAAAAAAAATCGTCTTAATAAAAAATGAAATTACAAAAAACTATAACATTTTAAAACTTGAAACATAATTAAAGAAACTTTTAAATCAGAAAATATTACAGTGAAAAATAGGTTTGAAATGAAAGTCAAAAGAGTGAAAATTAGGATGATTTTATAAATGAGTTTCATTTTTTATATGTAATTACAAAACATTCTTTGAAAATAAAATGAATCGCATACACGAAACAAACGGGCCCAGACCTTTGATAAGTTTTGTCAAACAAGGTCAAAACATCAGACTTTAGGACTCCTTTAGGACCCACGTACCAATATCACTTTTGGTTGGCCAGTATTCGCACAAATATATGGATGGTAAGCATTGAAGATTGGAAGGTCAGTTGTCGCCTTTGAATAAAGCCAAATTAACAGCAGATAAAGCATAAGAATATGATCTCTTCCAAAAAAGAAAAATGTTATTTCCTGATATTTTAACGTCCACTCGCCTTTAATCATGCAAGTGAACAACCCCTTTTTCTGACCTTTCACCTTTTTTAAAGAGCACTCACGCACTACTCTATTTTCTTTTCACATTTGCACTACTGTGTTATTTTGTCTGATAAATATTGAAGATCTGAATGACCATTCATCCTCGAAGGGGGCCAAAAAAAAAAAAAAAAATTGAAGATGTCTGAGAATTAGAAAAACAACTTGATCTGCAGGTCAGTTACGTACTCAACTCTTGCTCCTTCTCATTTTAGTTTATACAATTCTATTGGTCAATTTATGTTGTTGGAATGAATGGTAGTTGAATTTAACATGAGAAGTTGTTTCTTTTGGTCAATCATCAACTGCTCAACAGATTCTTTCAGTAAGAAGAACCGAAATCAATTTTGACATCTAATCTAATCTATAATGTAAAATGATATATAGTCATTTGTTTATCACCAATTTGCTTAGCATGAAACTAATTCTTTATACTGGATCTCGACTCTCAGAGAAATAAAAGACAGCATTTTGCAAGCACATTACTATTTCTTTTTCTCCTTAATTCGCTTCACCTCTGTGATATGGTCCTTTTTTGTTAGAGTCGGAGTCTCTGATCGAAGAACTAAGAATCAATAAGACGTTGAGGTATGCTACAACTTCCATTTGAGTCAAGATCATATTCGCCTTTTCAATATTCAAATTTTAATTTGATTTGTTTAGTTGAATCTGAAATGACTAATTTGACAGTATTGATTAAGTTGTTGTACGTTGTAGTAGATGATCTTTTGATAACTTATTAGTTCAATATATATGTGGTTCTCAGACAAAAAGAAGGCAGTATTTCGCAAGCACGTAACTGTTGTTTTCTCTTCTTTGCTTCACTTCTGTGCTACGGCCCTTTTTTTGTTATAGTTGAAGTCTACAATCGGAGAAGTAAGAATCAATTAGACGTTGAGGTATGATACAATCCATCCAATTCAAGATCATACTCAACTTCTCAATATTCAAACTTTAATTTGATTTATTTAGTCGAATCTAAAATACCTAATTTGACAGTATTAATTAAGTTGTTGTATGTTGTGGTAGATGATCATTTGATAACTCATTAGTTCTACATATATGTGATTCTCAGAGAAAAAGAAGGCAACATTTCGCAAGCATGTAACTGTTGTTTTCTCTTCTTTGCTTCACTTTTGTGTTACGGCCATTTTTTGTTATAGTCGAAGTCTCCGATCGAAGAACTAAGAATCAATTAGACATTGAGGTATGCTACAATCCATTCGAGTCAAGATCATACTCAACTTCTCAGTATTCAATCTTTAATTTGATTTGTTTAGTTGAATTTGAAATGCTTAATTTGACAGTATTAATTAAGTTGTTTTATGTCGTAGTAGACGATCCTTTGATAACTCATTAGTTCTATATATGTGGTTATATTTATCCATGTACACATAGTAGATTGGATAATTTTTATTTTTATCTACTGAATTTTAGTGTTCTTATAACTATGCTCCTTAAATTTTGAAATCCGGTACTTATTCCCCTCAAACTTTAAAATATTAGCAAAAGTGCCCATCAGATTTTAAACCAAAAATTCCAAATAAAAAATGGGCTTACAAACTAAAACACCCCAAAAAGCCCACAACACCAGAAGGGATAAAAGACAAACAAAATGAACACAAAGGCAATATAAAATCTGACAATGACTAGTGCATTTGTAATATTTGTTTTAAAATTTAAGTTACAACAAGAGAGCGAAGAAAAATTAAAGTAACTTTTATAATAATAAATATATTAGTGTAAATTATCATTATTTTATTTAAACTAGTGTCATGTTAGTTTTAGGAGGATGAAAACGAGTGTTTCTGTAGTAATTTAAAGTTTGAGAGGTGTAACCAGAATATCATTTTTCAATTTTCATGGATAGTTATAGATGTACTCCAGTTTAAGGGGTAAATATAAAGTTTTTCTAAGTCTTATGTAAGTAAAATATGACAGAAGGGATGTTTTTGCTAATGTTTAAAATTAGTGGGACATTCTTACTAATAGTTCAAAACTCAAGCGGTAAATGCACAAGATTTCAAAGTATGGGGGCAAACAAGAGCACTAAGTTCAAGGGAAAAACAATAAATATTCATCTTTGCGTTTGGGGCCTTACAAGCACCACGAGAAATGGCCTGCCCGAACACCTTCTTAATTCTATGGACTTGGCCTTTGCCTGCCTCCCCGGAATCAACAAGGTCTTGCTTGTATATGTTGTTACAATACTTCATCAAGCCCAAAGTTAAATACACTTGGTTAAATTATGGTCTTGTTATATTAGAGAAAATTTATATTAGTTTACTTACAAAACGATATGGTCATTTGCTTATAAATTATTTGCTTACCATGAAACAGATTCTTTATACCTCGCATCTCAACTATATCAGAGAATAAGGGCGGCATTTCACAAGCAAATTACTGTCATTTCTCTCTTTTGCTTAAGTTTTGTGCTCGGGCTCTTTTCTGTTATAGTCAAAGTCTGATTGAAGAACTAGGAACCAATTAGGCATTGAGGTATGCTGCATTTTCCATCTTTCCAAGATTATTTTCAGTTTTTCAATAATCGTATTTAGAGTAATATTTACGATAGATTGGAAAAGGTAATCTTGACATTTTCATGGATATTTTATGACTGATTTTAGAAATACAAGTATGTCTTAGACATTTGCACATTAAGAAGGGAAACATGACATTTAGACTAAACACCCCTTTGACACCCACAAGGATGGATGGTGTGGCTAAAGAGGGTGGTACTTTCCTAATATCTTAGAAAAGAGTTCCCCCTTTCTATTTGAAGCTGCCCATTCCTTGCTGCTTCGAATGCAGCAAAGGCGCTTCAGTCTCAATTGAAAGAGAAATCCCCAAAATAAAAATCCATCAATAAATAATAAATGACGAACCCCATTATATAGATGATAGGATAGGGCTAAGGATGCTCGTAAAAACTTTCAATTTGTTGTCGGCTAATCCAATCATATTGGAGAGGGTCCACCCAAGTTCGATCCCTATGGAACTCTCGTAAAACCCCTGCTCCAGCTTTGCTTGTGGATGTATTGGGTTAGTGATGTTCTGGGTAGGGCCTAGGTTGACGACTATAAGAGGCTGGGTTAGAGGCATGTCTTTTCCTTACCATTCCTAGGAAAGTGAATCCCACCTATAGAGTTGAAAATAGGATAATGAGGAGACCACCACCATAAGTTTTTTTTTCCTACCAAAAACATAGAGGATGTTTTGGTATTCTTCCTTTCTTGATATTATAATGCCCGCTGGCCTTTAATCATGAGCAATTCCTTTTCTTATTATCTTTCGCGTTTTTCAAGAGCACTCACTGCTCTCTTTCTTTCACCTTTTGTGTGTGTGTGTGTGAATTTTTCTTCCAAAGTTCAGTGACTAGCTTATTCCACTCCTTTCACATTGGCACTACTGTGTCCTGTATTATCATTTTCGCTGTTGGGGAAAAAAAAAATGATTGAAGATCTAAGAATTTGAAAACGACTGATTTTGAAATCATGTTTAAATGTGTAATATTAAACTATAATTTTTACAAAAGAATAACTTCTAAAATGATATTTGGATAAATATTAAAAACAATCATTTAAAAAGAAAAATGATTTTCTAACAAATCTAATAAAATTTCAGCATATTTTATGGGTGATTACGCCCAAACGTGTACAAGAACAGGCGGTCAATTGTAGTACAATTAGGACGGTCGATCTTACGAGAAGGTGATAAAATCAAACAAGAAGAGATTAGCAGAACAAGAGTGTAAGAGAAATAAGTAATCGAATAAAGGAAACGAATAAGTATTTTTATGATTTTGAAACAAATTTAAAAACAACGTAATTTAAAATGGAGAAAATTCAATAATTAAAAGTGGTAAGACATCGAGAATTCCTTATATGTTTCGTTTACTTATTTAGATTTTGATTCATAAAATAACTCAATTGAAAATTTCACATCCCAAACAATCAATCGGAAAATAAGTTTTAAAGAACTTGTGAGTTAAAATTTATTTGAGTAAATAAAATTCTTATGTGAAGAACTAGCAAAAATTATCTTATAAGAAATCCAAAAGCGACAGTATACCATAAGCAATATTACAGTAAAAGACTATTTATAAAATAATACTTTTGACAACAATCACATAAAAAGAGCTTGACTAAATTTATATAAAAGTTGACAACAAAATATATTGATATGAGAAAGAAATAAGATGAAAGAAAAATTATTTACTCAAATGTATAAACCTTACAAACCATTGGAGAATCAAAACCCAAACAAATTCACTACACATATAGGGTCATCACTAGCCTCACCAAAGAACTCTAGCCTAGCTTGCAATTCATCTCACAAAATTCTAACAAGAAAATATGAGATGAAAAATGCAAGAATAAAAAAATAATACTAAAAACTCGGCCACAAATTGGTTTAAAAAAAAAAAAACATCTTTTCTTTGTTGAGCAAACCCTCCTTTTAAAAGCTTCCATGTCCAGTCATTAGAAGAGAGAATCTCGGCCCAAAAATCATGCTGTCAGGCTAGAAATTTGAGCGGAGACTTGTGGTAAACCAGCCGGAGGGACTGGATTGCCTCGGCTAGAGTCATGCAGGCTTGGCTGGAAATTCAGCCAGAGAACTTGAGGCTTTCTTTTATTTTTGTCCTTTGTAATTTAGTGTTCTTGTAACTTTGCTCCCCAAATTTTAAAAATTGGTACTTATTCCCCTCAAACTTTGAAGGGATAAAAGACAACAAAATAAACACAAAGGCAATATACCAAAATCTGAAAATGACTAGCGCATTTATAAGATTTGTTTTAAAATTTAAGTTAGAACAAGAAAGCAAAGAAAAATTAAAGTAACTTGGGTTTTTATAACAATAAATATATTAGTTTAAATTATCATTATTTTATTTAAACTAGTGTCATGTTAGTCTTAGGAGGATGAAATATGACATAACAAGTGTTTTTGTAGCAATTTAAAGTTTAAGAGGTGTAGGCAGAATACCATTTTTTAATTTTCATGGATAGTTACAAATGTACTAAAGTTTAGAGGGCAAATATAAATTTTTTTCAAGATTTAAATAACTAAAATACGACAGAAGGGATGTTTTTGCCAATGTTTAAAATTAGAGGGACATTCTTACTAATAGTTCAAAATTCAAGTGGTAAAAGCACAAGATTTCAAAGTTTGGGAGCAAACAAGAGCACTAAATTCAAGGGAAAAACAATAAATACTCATCTTTGTTTGTGTTCGTGTATGTTGTTATAATACATCATCAAGCCCAGATTTAAATACATTTGGTTAATTTATGGTCTTGTTATATTAGAGAAAATTTATATCAGTTTACTTACAAAACGATATGGTCATTTGCTTATAAATTATTTGCTTACCATGAAACAGATTCTTTGTACCTCGTATTTCAACTATATCAGAGAATAAGGGCAGCATTTCACAAGCAAATTAATGTTAAGTTCTGTGCTCGGGCTCTTTTATGTTATAGTCAAAGTCTTTGATCGAAGAACTAGGAATCAATTAGGCGTTGATTTATGCTACATTTTCCATCTTTCCAAGATTATTTTCAGCTTTTCAATAATCGTATTTAGAATAATATTTAAGATATATAGATCGGAAAAGGTAACCTTGACATTTTTATGGATATTTTATGACTGATTTTAGAAACTCAAGTATGTTTTAGACATTTGCACATTAAGAAGGGAAACATGACATTTAGACTAAACACCCCTTTGACACCCATAGGGGTGGATGGGGTGACAAAGGAGGGTGACACTTTCCTAATGCTTTAGAAAAGAGTTCCCCCTATTTTATTTAAAGCTGCTCATTCCTTGCTTGCTTCGAATGCAACATAGGCGCTTCGGTCTCAATTGAAAGTGAAATCCCCAAAACAAAAATCCGTTAATAAATAACAAATGATGAACCGCATTATACAGATGATAAGATAGGGCTAAGTGTAATATTCGAATTTTTCATGTACATTTTTCCTTTTTAAAGGAATTATTTACACTTCATGAAAATTTTCGTGAAAAAGCTCGGTTTAGGGTTTTTGAAGGATTTTGTGAATTTTAATGGGTCGAGAAGACTCAAAAATGATTTCTAAGCTCGAAAACGGACCTTTCAAGTCGAAACGGCCGAAACGGTGCAAAATGTTACGAAAGTCAACTTTGACCGAAAAAGTCAAAGTTTGACCGATGAAAAGTCAAAGGGTTGATTTTTTGAAATTTTTCGAGTTCAGCGCAGAAAGAGTTCCGAGAATAATGTTTTGTGAATTAGTTAGCAAGAATAAGCCGTAAAACGTCCCTAGAAAATCAAGCACACCGAGTTAGAGTTTAAGGGCAAAAAGGGTTCGGAAAAATTTGAGAAAAATATTTTTCGATCCAAAATTCACACAGATAAATTTTGTACTTCGATATGAGATAAAAATATTGTGTTTTGAAGAACCACAATATTAAAATTATCTGTGTAGCACAAAAGAAAGAAAAATGAGCTGTGGAGAAGCAAAAATGCCAAACAAAGCCTAGACAAGGATTGACACATGCCTATGATATCATCCTCCCACTAGCTCAACCTAGCCTATGAGGAGTCTTGTTCTCCCCCCTAAATCCGGCTGCACAATGAAGGAAAAAGGAGAATGGGAAAGCCTTAAAACAAGGCAAGCAACCCATCACTTCTAACCCATCTTGTCCACAAGAAAACTCTCCCATTCCCTATGCATTTAATGCAAAATTTTTTCAGCCAACCTCACCCCCTTTATTTGGCTGCAACAGCAAGAAAAGAAAGAAAAGAAAAGCATGGGATAAAGCCTTAAAACAAGGCAAGAAACCAACCACTTGTCCAATCAAAAATCCCTTCCATTCTTTCTATTCTTTTTAGTGAAAAAGTGAACCAAACCTTGCCATTTCCTCTAGAGTTCGGCAACCAAGGGAGAAGAGAGAGAGGAGAGGAAAAATCAAAAACTTTTGAGAGCTTTTGGTTCTTGGATGCTCGGTTTTACAAGGGGAAAAACTAGAGCAAAGTTTGGAAAAATTTTTGTGAGATTTTCCAAGGTGTGGCCGACCAAGAAGGAGGAGGAGAAGGTGAGTTAATTTTGAAATTTTTTTTGGGGCTTTTTGCTCTTGGAGTTCGGCTTTAGAGGGTGAAGAAAGAGCCAACCAATTTTGTTCTTGGATCCCCATTTTTTTTTTAGGTTGGCCGTGGGGTTGGTGAGCTAGGAGGAGGAGGAGAAATTTTGCAACCAAACTAACTTTGGTTCTAGGTAATTTCTCAAACCCTAAACCTCTAATTTTAAGCTTAATTTCAAGTTTAATTTGAGGTTCGATTGGGTTGTAAAGACGTAAGTCCAATTTCGTTTTTATGCTTTAGATTTCGGTATGTGCTTGATTTGCTAGAACTAGGGTGTTTGGCTTTAAAATCTTGCTTGATTTGTGTTGATTTTTGTATGAATTTCATGCTAGAAAAACTTAGGTTGTGTGTCTCCATATTGTGGCCAAAATCTGCCCCTTTTGGCAGCCTAGATGCATGTTAGTTTTAGGGCTTAAAATGGTGATGCTTGTTGGATGTATGTAATGCTAGAACCAAGCAACCCTAGGATTTTGTTTTTAATTTTTTTTGGGTTGCATGGACAATACGGATCAGATTTTGGGCTTAATGGGACGTTAGAAAACGTTATATGTTTGAATCGTAGGCTCCCGAAGTGGTCGGTCGAGTTAGATTCGCGAAATAGGACGTAAACCGAACTTAAACCCAAAACTGCCCAGGTTCGGATTAGAATCTGACCAGTTTTGAAAAAGTGAAATTTTGAGGCCTTTAGAGGCCGAATGGGTTAAAACTCGAAACACAAAAGTTTCTCAAAACAAGTTTTCCTAGAGGACATCGCAAACGGAATATCAAAATAAGGCTCCAACGGCCTTCGTTTTTAGCAAAACCTGTGGCTGATCCCTGGGGCCAGTTTCACCCAGATTTTTCAGGATTAGCCGTTTTCAAATGAAAACTGGTATTGATACAGGCAGAATTGGATTTTTCACAAAACACAAAAGTTTTAGCATTTTTCGAGAGCTACAACTTTCGTGGAGAAAAGTTTTTCAGATTCTCGATGGATTTTTAAAATGGGCATGTTTTATGAGAAGTGCGCAAGGAATCCGAAAATTTCCTTCACCAAAGTTTTACAAAATGTTTTCAAAAAAATTGTAAAGTGTTCTAAACCGCTATTTTAGCTACGAAAACTGTTCCAAAGGCAGTTTTCGACCCTAAACGACATTTACAAAAAATTATTTCAAAGATCGGAAATTTATAAAGGGTTTTAAGGATTTTTAAGAAAAATGTTGTAAAAGTGCAAAATGAAGAAAAATGTGATTTTAAGTTAAGAAAATGAAGTTAAGTTAAGAAAATAGATTTTCTAGATAAAATGGTAATCAAGCCGATTTCAGGCCGTAGCCGGGAATAGGACCCGAGTTACCGGGCTTAGACCCAAAAGGTCCAGAATTGACAAGAGTTGACCAGTAGTTGACCAATTGTCAACTTTGGTTGACCCACCACAAGAAAGAGGTAACCTTAAGGGTTATCCAACGTAACCCTAAGGACTACCATAAGTTTAATGGGCCAAGCAAAATGGGTCAAGGCCATTGACCCAATATGCTATGATAGAATGGTAAAGCCCAAGGTATTAAAGAGTAATCCAATAGAAGATCAAGGAGATAATTAGGAGGTTATCTAACGTAGCCTCTTAAGGGATTAATCAAGTTCAAATTAATCCCCAACAGTAAAGGGCCAATTTGGACAAGTCAGTTATCTGACGGGGACATACAACTAGGTTTTAGTAGGTATGTTGGTTAGGGTACCAACATTCTACACAAGAAACAGAAACTCACGTATGTCCTTTCTCAAGCAGGAGAGGACGTGTAACTGTACTTCGAGACAGGACAGCGACAGTAAAGGAATTAGCGCAAGAGGTAAGTACAACTCCGCCTACAGCATAGGCTCTAGTTGACGCTTACTAAAATAAGATTAGATGTATGCTATGTGATGATGTGCTATATGCTAATTGCCATGCTATGATGATTAGTATGCCATGTGAAATGTTAATTTTTAGAAAGCATGATCAAGTATGATTTTCAATATTAAGCATGATGTGAATGCTAGAAGAAATTAGGATTGTGATACATCCCGATGCATGTTCACCAATCCCCATGAAACTAATAAGCTCAAGATCGAGTTAAAGAAAAGAAAAGAAAGAAAGAAGGCAAGCAAGCTTGCCGGTGTAGTACCACCCGTCTGAGGTCGGGTAGGATTATGGTTTGAGTTGGAATGGGCTGGCCGCCCCAACCACTCCATAGTCGCGCGCCGGGTACGAACACCAAGGTAAGGGCCCTAAAAGGAAGATAAGTAAGGAAAGTAAATACAAGCATAACTGGACCATGCATGTATAGGCATTGTTAGTTTATGCTAGTATGGATGATGTTATGTGATTATGAATGGTTATGTATGGCTATGTATGTTAAGTTAGAAATGCATTTCGATATGGTTATAAGTAAGTCGTGGACGAGACAGTTGTACTTGCTGAGCGAAAGCTCACTGTCTTACGTCTATGCTATAGGTAAGCAGCCTGTCAGCAATGCATGATGCAAGGTGGCGAGGTGTGGCGAGGCAAGCTGTGAAATCGTAGGATATCAATGCCGCTACGCGTTTTGAAAACCTCAGTACTTTTGTTTTGTAAATATGTTTATTTCAAGACTTCTGTTTAAGAAACATGTTTTCGTTAAGTATATAAAAAAAAAAAAAAAAAAATTTTCCGCTGTGTTTTTAGCCCTATAAGTAAGTATGTAAGCAGCAGTGTAACGGCCTGTGCAAGGCGGGTCGTTACACTAAGGGTGCTCGTAAAAACTTTCAATTTGTTATTGGCTAATCCAATCATGTTGGAGAGGGGTCCACCCAAGTTCAATCCCATGGAACTCTTGTAAGACTCCCGTTCTAGCTTTGGCTGTAAATACATTAGGTTGGTGATATTCTGAATAGGGCCTAGGTTGACGACTGTAAAAGGCTGGGTAAGAGGCACGTCTCTTCATCACCATTTTCAGAAAAGTGAATCCCACTTATAGAGTTGAAAATAGGGTAATGAAGAGGCTACCACCAGAGTTTTTTTTTTTTTTTTTTCCTACCAAAAACATAAAGGATGTTTTGGTATTCTTCCTTTCTTGACATTATAATGCCCGCTGGCCTTTAATCATGACCAATTCCTTTTTTTTTTTTTTTTTTTTTTTTTTTTTTTTTGATCTTTCACGTTTTCCAAGAGCACTGGCTGCTCTCTTTCTTTAATTTTTACTTTATTATTTTTATTATTATTCTTACTATTATATTTGTGTGAATTTTTCTTACAAAGTTCAGTGACCAGCTTATTCCACTCCTTTCACATTGGCAGTACTGTGTCCTGTATGATCATTCGCTGCTGGGAAAAATAAAAAATAAAAAAAATAAAGATATAAGAATTTGAAAACGACTGATTTTGAAATCATGTTTAAATGTGTAATATTCAACTATATATATAAATATATATATATATATTTTTTTTACAAAAGCATAACTTATGAAATGATATTTGGATAAATATTAAAAACAATCATTTATAAAGAAAAATGATTTTCTAACAAATCTAATAGAATTTCAGCATATTTTATAGGGTATATAGATTTGGATTTTTCCCTCTCTTCATCATAAACATATTGAACAACAATCGGCTTAGTCAGAAATGAAAATGAATTTATGGATTTTAAAATGTGAAATACAAGACAAACTTTTGGAACTGAAAATATTACAATGCAAAACACGTTTAAAATAAAAATAAAAGGAGTTCAACTAGAAGAGGAAATTTCAGAAAGAGTCCCATTCTTATTTTCATTCCAAATGAAAATAAAATCTTAGCTCGAGGAACAATGAAGTGAAGTGGATATACAGAACAAATAGGTCCTATTTCTCTACTAAGTTTTGTGAAACAAGGTCTAAGACTTTCTACTTATGTTATAACTTCCACGTAATTATTGATTGGAAGAGAATTCGTGAAGTGTGTGTTTGTGCTTGCTTGTGTATACAAAAGAAAAAGAAAAAAAAAAAAGACTTTCTACCCACGTTGCCAATATTACTTTGGGGTGTCCTATGATATTTGCACAAATATTGATGGGAAGCAGTGATGATTCAAAGGAGCTTTACTACCTTTGAGGGCCACGTTCGGAGGAGATTTTGGAGATGTAGTTTTGAAAATATTTAAATTATTGGAGTTTTGAAAATGTGTGTTTAGTTAAAAAAACTGTTGAAAGTAAAAAAAACAAAAACAAATTAAAATGTGTTCAAAAAGAAAATATTAAGATGAATATTAATTCGTTTATCTCGAAATTTAATACAATTAAAAAATCTTATTTCATTTAGACTTTTAAAATTCGTATTTACCACATACAGTTAAAAATTTGAAAAATAAAAAGAAGTTGAGTTGAGGAAAAAGACGACAAAAAAAAAAAAATTTTTTTTTTTGAAATCAAATGTCAAACATCCCCAAGCGGACCTTGAATAAAGCCAAATTACCAGCAAATATATACTACAATAAGAAAAAATATATATCTTCACAGCCCAAAATTCCCTGATATTAAAATGTCCACTTGCATTTAATTATGCATCTGAACAATTCCTTTTCTTATTGCCTTTCACCTCTTCTCAAGGCACTCCCTACTCCTTCCCTTCCCCTCTCCTCGTTCATAATACGTGAGGTGATTGTGCAGTAGGAGAGAATTGATATGGATTTAATTTTATTTATCTCAAAATTCTATGCAATTAAAAAAAAAATTATCTGAGCATTTAGACTTAAAATAATAAAGTTATGAATTTTTAAGATTTAAGTTTATTACAAACATTTTAAAGATAAGAAATAGAGAAATAGATTATGCCCCATCACAGGATGATAGATTTGCTCCGCCATCGTGAGGACGGACTGGTTGGGTTGCGCTTTTGGGAAGAGGAGGTTTCGTATGGACGTTGGGATGGGGGATTTGGGATCTCCATCGACCCCAGAAACATATTACCGAATTTTCGCTTAAAATCAAAATGTCAATTTTTCTGTTATTGGGTTATAATCAAGTATTGTAAAGACCATAATAAGACCTCTAGAACCTAGTTGAGATTCAAAATGGAGTTTGTCAACAGTTTGTTAAGAAAAATATTCCCTGCTTCACATCTTCTTTTCTTCTTCCCATTTAATGGGTCTCGCTTTTAGTCTGTCCATTAACAGCCTTGGATCTTACGTCATGGATAGAGTAAAGGAGGTTTATTCTATTATAGAATTCTCCTTTTTTTTTTTTAAGCATACTTTTCTTTAAAAAAATTTTTTTTTTTTCTTCGAAAGTCAATCGATGTTACAGCATGTATTATTTTGTCAAATGTTTTATGGGCTTTCATATTATTTTGTGATTGTTTTATGCAGATATGAACATAATTGGTAATTTTCTATAAAAAGCATAACATAATACTGATCAACATGAATGGAAGTTGATCTGATATACATTTTAGAAAACTAATTAGAAAATAAAATAAGGATCTAAGCTGCAGCCATAGCTGATCAAGAACAAATAGGAAAACTCATCTATACCACCTTCAGTAGTGCCTAAAGATGGAAACTCACAGGCAATTCTTACAAATTTATAGATGAGAAAACCACTTCTCTTCTATCAAGAGAGTGAATACAAAAGATTTCGTAACTCTTGTAACAATCACCATGTTAATGACACTATTCGGACAGTTTCGTTGTGTTGATCTAATGATTCAGTCAAAGGAATTAGACTTTAAATGGTATATATAAATTTTGGCGATATATATATATATATATATTAACATAAATTTGTTCTAATTGTTTTATCTTAGTGATTGGACCCTCTATCTAACATACTAACTTGCTTACTTGCAAAATTGTTATATAGCCATTTGTTTATCACTAATTGGTTAGAATGAAACTAATTCTTTACCCTGGATCTGAATTACCAGAGACAAAGAAGGCAGCATTTCCCAAGCAATTGTTACTGTTTTTCCTCTTTTGCTTCACTTCTTCTGTGCTCGGCCATTTTTTGTTTAAGTTGAAGTCTCCGATCGAAGAACTAAGAATCACTTAGACATCAAGGTATACTACAATTTCCATCCGAGTCAAGATCAAATCCAGCTTTTCAATATTCAAAGTGATTTGTTTAGTTAAATGTTAAATGCGTAATTTCACAGTATTGTTAAGTAGTTTTATGTTGAAGTAGTAGATGATACTTTAAAAACTCTGCCTGTTCGATACATATGAATATATTTATTAGTGTATACAAAAAAAAAAAAAAAAAAAAAAGAATCTGCCCGAACTTTAGTGCTTGGGGAATTGAATAAAAAACAAAACTAAGTTTGAAATTAACACAAAAATGACCTGACATATTTTTATTAAAATTTAGTATAAAATATTCAAAAAAACAATACAAATTCTTGCAAAAACAGATTTTTAAGGTTGTTTTTCTAATGATAAGCGTTTCAGTTCAAATTAATATTTTATCATTTAAACTAGTGTCGCATCAACTTTAAGTGGACGAAATATAACAGAACGGGTATTTTTGCAATAATTTAAAGTTGAGAGGTGTAAGTATCATTTTGCAAAGTTTAGGGGTAAAGTTACGAAATTACTAAAGTTTGTGGGGCAAAATAAAGTTTTTCCAAGTCTTACATGGCTAAAATAAGACACAAGGGGTGTTTTTGCTAAAGATTTAACGTTCAAGGGGCATTATCACTAATAGTTCAAAGTTTGAGAGCGTAAAAGCACAAGTTTTCAAAATTTGAGAGCATAAGTTACAAGCTACTAAAGTTGAGAGGACAGAAATAAAGTTTATCTTCGTAGATTTTGGTACAAAAAAGTTCAATTGTCCATGAACTAGCGTTGTCATTATTTTCTATATGTTTGTGATATAGGGGCCTCAATTTATTTGTTTCTTTAGTAATTACACAATAAATATTCATCTTTGTGTGCGAGTGTTTGTATATCTTGTTATATTACTTCATCAAGGCAAAAGTCAAATATACTCTTCAAATTCTCACTGTGCCAGGTGCTAGTCAAAAATGGAGCTTGCTGGGCCGGTTATTCAACTTTTACAGTGGATATCAGCACCAATTTCGAGATGCTGGAAGTATCACTGTGGCCTTAAGGAAAATGTGAAGACACTCAACCAAAGAATGGAAGAGCTAGACTGTCGAAGGAGAGACATATTTCGAAGGCTAGGCACTGAGATTGTTGAAGGAGAAACAGAGTCGAAGGATGAGGTTCAACTTTGGCTGCGAAGGGTGGAAGACATTGATGCCGAAATCAACACGATTAACCAACAAGTTGAAACAGTGAAATGCTTCTTCCGTGCTCGAATTGGAAAGAATGTTATTCAGAAGATAGAGGACGTCAAGGAACTCTATGGAAGTGGTCAATTTCCTGACGGTTTGGTCATACGCCTTCCACAACGAATCGGAGAGATGCAACCAACAACAACCTTGGGGGGAGAAACTACATTTAGAAGAAAAATGGAAGAAATATGGGCATTGTTGATGGACGATGAAGTTAGAAAGATCGGAGTCTATGGGATGGGTGGAATGGGTAAAACCACTCTCATGCAAGATATAAACAATCGCCTTCTTCAAAGTAAAGAGAAGTTTGATAGTGTAATCTGGGTGACTGCATCAAAGGCTTCCAGTATTATCAAGCTACAAGATGCTGTTGCGCGCCGATTCAATATTGATATTTCACAGAATGACGACGAAGCAGCTAGGGCCAGCCGTTTATATACACAATTGATGAATAAAAAAAGCTATGTGCTCATCATTGATGATTTATGGGACGTTTATCCTCTTCACAAAGTAGGAATCCCGGAGCCTTGTCCTGAAAATAGAAGCAAGTTGGTATTGACAACTCGACTTCTCAACGTATGCCACGGAATGAGTTGCAAAGTGATCCCAATGGCGCGCCTGTCAGAAACAGAGTCATTGAACTTGTTCTTGGATACAGTAGGTCGTGATGTTCTATCCATCCAGAACATGGAAGTAATGGTGAATTTGTTTGTCAAAGAATGTGCCTGTTTGCCACTTGCAATTGTTACAATAGCAGGAAGCTTAAAAAGTATTGTTGATTACAATAACTGGAAGACAGCGCTAGAAGATCTAAAGGCATCTACAAAAGGGAAGGACGAAATATTTGAGAAGTTGAAATTTAGCTACGATCGCTTAAATGATGAAAACCTTCAAGCTTGTCTGTTATATTGTGCCCTATTTCCTGAAGATTATGCAATTGAAAGAAATGTGTTGGTAGAGTATCTGATCGCTGAAGAAATTGTTCAAGGAAGAAATAGGCAAGCAGAGTTGGAAAGAGGACAGGCAATGCTAAACAAACTCGTACATGCTTGCTTATTGGAAGGTACAAGAGATGGCAGCCGGGAAGCTGATCGCGTGAAGATGCATGATTTGATAAGGGATATGGCACTAAAAATTACAAGCGACAGTCCTCGATTTTTGGTAGAAGCAGGTACTGGATTGAAATGTGTTCCAGATGAAGAAAATTGGAAGGAGGATCTTGCAAAAGTTTCATTGATGCAAAACTCAATATCAAATATCCCTTCAAGTTTTGAATCACCAAAATGTCCTATGCTTTCAACATTGTTGCTAAACGGGAACCATCGTTTAAGAAGCATTTCAAACAACTTTTATCTTCATATAAAGGGGCTCAGTCTTCTTGATCTGTCTGAAACTCCTATCGAGAATCTTCCAGAATCAATCTCCGAGTTGGTGAATCTTACTGCATTGTTGCTCAGAGGATGTCACAGTCTGACATACGTGCCGTCTTTAGCAAAACTAACGGCTCTGAAGAGGTTGGACTTTGGTGGCTCAGGAATCAAGGAAGTACCTCAAGGTATGGAAAACTTAAGTAGGTTGAGATACCTTGGATTTAACAGGTGTGATCAGTTAAAATTAATACCAGATGGGATCTTATGCAAGCTGCCAAATCTTCGCTACCTTTCCCTTAATCGAGACAATTGTGAAACAAAAATGAGAGGGGAGGAGTTAGCAATGTTGACACAGCTAGAAGAGCTCTATTGCATGTTGTATGACCTTGACAGCTTTAATGCATATGTTAGATCTATGGCTGATGGTGGACCCACCCATTATATACTTCAGGTTGGATCTCAAATACTTTTTGAATTGCACGAACGTGGTAAAGTTGTAAATTTTGCAAATAGTGATCTAAGGAAAAGTGTAGCAGCAGGTGGAGACTGCCCGGTGTTGCTCCCTCATGACGTTGAGACCCTTGGTATACACAAGTGTTGCATTGATGTAAGCAGTTTGTGTGAAATGATCACCTCAACAAACTTGAGAGAATGTTATATGAGTGAGTGTGACGGGCTCGAGCATTTGTTTGTGTATTCATCAAGCATCATTCCTCATCTTCAAAGACTCGAGAAATTGGACCTTTATCGAGTGAGGGACCTGCGTGGGCTGATAAGGAGGGAAAACGTAGCATCATCACCACTTCCACCAGTCACATTTTCTTCTCTTAAGACATTGAGAGTTGTGAATTGTGACAAAATAAAGAGATTGTTCATTGAAACTGATCTGCTCCCAAATCTGGAAGATATTTCGGTCACTGAGTGTAAACAATTGGTTGAAATAATATCAGCGGCATCTGATCATGGCGAGCAAGAAGAAGAAGATCAAGATGAAGAAGCTGCAGGTGGATGCGATCATCAGGCCTTCAGCACTGTTATTCTCTCTAAATTGTGCTACTTAAGATTGGACTCACTACCAAAGTTAAAGAGCATACCAGTGGTTGCTGATCATTCCTTACGTGAAGTTGGTATTTGGGGATGTCCAAAGTTGAAAAGGGTCACTTGCCTTGACAGAGATCCATGTCCCCCTTCTCTTGAATACGTTTACATAAATGAAGATTTGTGGGAATCGCTGGAGTGGAATCATCCCAATGCGAAGGACGCCGTCGAGTCCGTGAGGCGGAGATAGTGATGAGTTATTGGATGAACGCCAAATTGAAAGTGGCAACTGGTATTATTTCTATCTTCCACCATACATGTTATATAATTAGTTGCATGAGAATATTTGGAGTTTTTAAGTTCCATTATGAAATTTCTTCTTTCTTAATACTTCCATTTCGCAACTTTTTTCCCCCCCTAAAACACTCTTCTTAATCATTTGGCGCTAATTAATTTATTTCAGTATATATACTATAACTAGACTTCCTTCTTTAGTTGCATGAGAATATGTGGAGTTTTTTTAGTTCTAGTGTGAAATTTCTTTTTTCTCAAGACTTCCAATTCGCAACTTATTATTATTATTATTATTATTATTATTAATTATAAAATACTCTTCTTAACCGTTTGGCGCTAATTTAATTTATTTCGGTATACAATAACTAGGCTTATTTCTTTTCTTTTCTATCAAAAGATCTACATTAAAATCATATGTATTACACATAATGCTGCTTGGAGTTTTACCTTTTTTTATTTTTTTTTTATTTTTACTGGAACAATTATCTTTCATTTATATGTTACTAAGACTATGTTTGAAACTAGTTACTTTATTTATCAGTTTAATATTTCTGTGTGTACAATATCTAAATCGTGAAATTTGAAATTTTTAGAAAGCATTAATAGAGAAAATCACTTATTATTTTTAATTATTTATTTATGTTTGATAGCTATTCAGACTTCTTGTAATGTGTATTATTTATGCATCCTTATCAATGGACAAGGACCATCTTTTTCTCGTCTTTCCTCTTTTTTACTCGGAAAGCTACTAATTGAGTACAACTGTTCATTTAACCATGTCTCATTAATCTAGACTAAAAAAATGGTATTATTGTAATTTGCATATATTTGCTATAGTTGTATGATATTTGCTTGAAAATTAGCTTTCATCGCTAATTCTGACATGCATACTTCTGAACGGTTTGGTTTTTTTATTATTATATATGTTATATATATTTTTTCCTGCTATGGAGTAGTAACCTTGCCAAAAATGAACCCCAGGAGCAGGTATCAGCGTCAGGCAAAGAACAAGAAGACTGAATGTGACGCCCCGAACCACCCACCTGACACCCACGCGGGGCCGACCGCGCGGATGCGGGGCGCCGGAACCGTCACATTCATACTTCATACATAACTTGCTTTAAAATGCGGAATAATTTTTTTTTTTTTTTTTTTTGACTTATTATTTTTTTTTAAACTTCTTTTGAGCATCGTTTTAAAACTTTCTTTGAACTTCTCTTTCTTTCTAAAACTTGAGAATTCATCTTAAAGTCTTGACTTGAAGTCCATGCACAAAATCGTGTATCGTACTTTAAAACATTTCATACATAATTAACTTGACAATAACCTACATAAAAAACTTCATAACTTTAAACATATTGCGGAAATTATTGCGTAGTGGTATCCCACACCGCCCTTCACTCGCTGCATCATCTCCAAGCCCACCAAGTAAAGCTACAAGCTTTTTATCTCAACCTGCAGTATGGAATATATCTGATGAGCTGACGCTCAGCAAGTACAAACGCGATCTCACAAAACATTTTCAATTAAACATCTTGAAAACATACTTCATCATAAAACATATGCATGAACCATTTATGTTCCATTTATGCATTTCTTTTAACTTTCTTACCTTTCTTATGGGCCCCTTAGTGTACGTACCCTTAACATATAGCGCGCCGCTGGATACAGTTAGATGGGATTGCAAGTCCCTAACTGCACCCAGGAACATAAGTGATTACACCCTCTTACAAAGCGAGAGAGCGAATCCATAACTTTAACATAAAAATCCTCCACCGTGGTGGAGGTTGGTACGACACTTTACTTGTGTATTTTTACCAAGTTTCTTATCATTAGTGAGCATACTTCATGATGTCACTATATCATACATACTTAACATTTCGTTCATAAAACATAGCATGGCATCTTTAAAACCTGACATTCTTAACACATGGCATCTTGAAAACATCTTCAAAACATAACATCTTAAAAGCATTTCAACATATCTTGAAACATAGCATATTTGAACATACATATTATTTTTCCCATACTACAGGTGAGGTTTGTACTTACCTTAGGTCCTACGCTCTTGGCGTACATCCTTCCTTGCGATATCTCAACAGGTCCATAATCCTGTTTCAAAGGAGGTGTAAGATAAGATTAACTTATCTCACCATAATCGCGACATACGATGTTGGTATCCTAACCAACATCTATGAGCAATCCTAGATGTGTGTGTTATATGTCCCCTCTAATATCTCTTGTAAGCCTGATTGGTTACTTCCTTTATCTTGGGCTTATAATTTACTTTTCTTGATTCATAATCCATTGGGTTATTATCTCTTCAATAACCCAAGGTCTTAGCCCATCTTATTAATTTTGGAATCCTTTAGGGTTATATTGGGTAACCCTAAAGTCAACTCTTGGTCAACCCAAGTCAACATGTGGTCAACTAAGGTCAACTCCCTTTGGGTCTAACGTTGGGCTATGGGCTTAGCCCCGTAACTCGGATATAATTCCGGTTACCGTTCGTAATCGGCTTGATTACCCATTTTTACCTTAAAACTCCATTTCATTATTTTTGGAAAAACATTATATAATTATCTTCCAAAAATCTCATTTGCTCATAAAAAGCTCTTACTTCATTACTCTTGAAAATACTTGTCTAAAATCATCACTTTCTTTACTTATTGGAAAAATGTGGAATTTCAATTCTAAACTCTTAAAATTTCCACTTCTCTTCTTGAAAAATCTCATTTTCCTTTAACTTATGGAAAATCTCATTTTTCTCTTTAGCTTGAGAGCTTTGGGTGAATAATCCCAAAAACTCTAAAAATTCATTTTCTTAAAACGGGACTTCATAAAATCATTACGGACTGAAAATCGCCATTGGAACGATTTTCGTAGTCAAAATAACATTTTAGAGACACTTAACATTTTTCTAGAAAACGTTTTTTTTTATAACCAAGTGCTGGAAATTCGCGGATTCCCTGAGCACTCTTCATAAAATCAACCCAGATTAAAAATGCATTCATTTTCTGAAAAACTTGTCTTCACGAAAGTTGTAGCTATCGAAAAATGCTAAAACTTTCATGTTTTGCACAAAATCCAGTTCTGGCTAGATCAGTACCAGTTTTCGTTTGAATGTGGCTAATCCTGAAAAACGGAGTGAAACTGGCTCCAGGAGTTAGCCACGGGATTTCATAAAAATGAAGGCCTTTGGAGCCTTATTTTAAGATTCTGTTCACGTTGTCCTCTAGTAAAAGTTGTTCCGAACAACTTTCGTGTTTTAACTTTTAACCCGTTCGGCCTCTAAGGACCCGATAATTTCACTTTCCCGAAACTGGCCAGTTTCGACTCCGAAATGGCAGTTTCGGTTGTTAATCCGGTTTTACGTCTTAGTTTGCGGATTCTAACTCGACCGATCACATCGGGAGCTTAAACATACATCAAACAACGTGTCTAACGTCCCATGCATACATTCTTGCCCATTCTTCACGCCCATGCAGCCCACAAAACGTCCTATGGGTTGCATTGTTCTATCCTTGCATCATTCATCAACTAGCATCACAAACATTATTTTTTTCTCAAGCAAATCAGCCACTGCCCTAGGGCTGATTTGTGACCAAAATTTAGGGGACTTAAATAACACATCTAGCATGCATCCTATCAATTTTTCAAGCATAAAAATCATGCAAGAAACATCATAAAACAAGCCAACCAAACTCTAATCCCTATCAAGCACATACACCGAAAATCAAGGGCTATAAAAAGAGATGGACTTATGTCCTTACAAACCCATCTTAAACCATCATAAAAAAATGCTTATCTTGAGCTTAAATCCAAGATTAGTTTAAGGGTTTACCTTAACCCAAGTTAGGGTTTGAAAATCTTTCTTTTCCTCCTTGGTTTGCTCACCCATGGATTTGGCTCCTCCATGGCTCACGGATTTTGCAAGAAAAACAGAGATCCAATAACTTTTTGTTAGCTTCTTTCTTGCTCATCAAAACCAACTTTATAAGATGAGAAATCCAAGTTTTCTCTTACCTTTTTCCTTCTCTCAAGTCCACGGATTTTGGCTTCAAGAATCATCAAAAATCTTCTCTTGGTTTCATCTTGCTAGAACCGAACTTATCACATGGTTTAGCCATAAATTTTTCCAGATTTTCTCTCTTTCTTTCACTCCTCTAACTCACGGTTTTTGTGCCCCAAAATGGGTCTCCATGGCTCACAAATTTCTTTCCTTTCTCTCCTAGAAAAACCGAAGAACACACATGCTCAAGTTCTCTTGATTCTTTTCCAGATTTTTCCTTCTCTTCCTCCCTCTCTCTCTCTCGGTTTTCTCTTGAAAACTTGCAGCAGTTTGCTGCTTGGAGGATTGCCGAAAGGCATGGGAAAAAGAAGGATTAATTGGCTTGCTTTCCTCCTCAAAGAATGGCTTTATGTCATGTCCCTTTCTCCATCTCTTAGCTGGCCGAATCCAAGGGAGGGAGGGACTGCTTGCTGCCGAAATTAGAAGGGAAAGGAGAGGGGGACAAGTAGCTGATTTTGTGGGGAAAAAGTGAGGGAGTTTAGCTTGCTTTGTTGACCAACTTTCCTCCTTATTTTATGGCTTTATCACATGTGTTGCTTGTCCTTCTTTCTTTCCTCTTGGTGCAGCCGAAAGTTGAAGGGGAATGGGGACTAGGGGCTGCCGAAACTTTGAAGTGGAGAAAGAGAAAGTGGAGTAGTTGGTTGCTTGTCCTTAAATCAAGGAGCTTGTCTCCTTCTTTTCTTGTGATTGTTGCCGAAAATTCCAAGGGAAATGGCATGGGATTTGACTCATTTTTTAACAAAAAGAAAGACTAGAAGATGGGTGAAAAGTGGTTCACTTTTCCCTTGATTCAAGGCTTTATGCCTTATCTTGCTTTTCCTTTAATTCTTTTCTTTCTTTTCCTTCATTGATTGCCGAACTTTATGGGGTATCCAAGGCCATTGTGTCCGGATTTTCTTGGGGAGAGAATCCCAAGTTCACATGCTCATTTGGTTAGTTGGGATTGGACTACCATTAGTTACCAAAACCAAGTCATTTTCTTTTCTTTTTCTCTTGTTGTTAGCCGAATATGATGGAGTGTGGGGGAGGCTTGATGGCCGGACTTTATGGAGAAGAATGGGGGCTGTTGATGGCTGAAAAATAGGAGAGCCAAGTGGCATCCTTTGGTTGATGGAGAGGACTCCACACCTTACCAACTTGGTTCACACTTATTCCCTTAAATAAGGGTCTTGTTTGCCATTTTTCTTCTTAAAATTAATTCATTTCCTTTCCTTTTTTTCACACAAATATTAAAAATATTGTGCTCCATAATTTTGATCCCAAAAATTCTTCCTTGTAAAATTGGACCGAAACTTTATTTCTCCAATTTTTCGGAGACCTTTTTGCCCTTTAATTCTTGATTCGGTGTGCTTGATTTCTAGGGTGGTTTTTACGGCTTATTTTTGCTTTCTTGACCATAGAAAGTCTTTGCAATCTCTTCTTATACTGTAATTCATCATTTTTTGATGTCAACATTTTTGACCCGTCCTTGGTCAACCTTTGACTTTTTGGTCAAAGTTGACTTTTTCGGTCAAACCTTTGACTTTCTTAAAATTTCGTCCTTTTTCATTCTTTTTCTTTCTTTTTCGTCCTTTTTGACTCAAAATGCCGTTTACCAACCTCGGCATTTTTTCCGAGTCTCGTAGCCGGTTTAAAAGAAAATTCTAACCTTGGCTAATAAAATTACGAATTTCACATGTGATTCATAATTTTTCATGAAAACATCTCATAAACATAGCATGGGGACTTCTAATTTCTAATAAAAAGAGAAATCTTAAGTCCATAAAAATTCCGGGTATTACAGAAAGTGAAAGCAAAAAAAAAAAAAAAAAAAAAAATCATTTCACTCACTGACTCACATATATAATTACATGGCGTGAAAACAATTAAAATAAAAAATAAAAAACTTATGAATCGTGTCAAGAGCTAAAGAAATGAGATGTAAAAATAAACGAAAACTAAGAAAACTAAAAACTAAAAGAACCATTACATAAATCTCATCAGTCTAGAGAAGGAACAAAAATTAGTCCATCTCCCGAACTTGTCAAGGATATGTCCAAGTGCTCAAATAAATACCTTATTAATGTTTTTTGTTTATTACTTTAAAATAAATTAATCAAACCAACTGGCACGTGCAATTGCATGTGCCCAAACAACTAAGTACTTAAAAAAAATTCATACGCAAGCCGGCTGGACTAACTCGTATTTTTGTTTAGACCAAACAGCAATCATAAAACATCACATCTCCAAACCCGAAAGGAAAACCCATGAAGAAAGAGCAGAGCAGACTGACAATGAACATTCAAACATTTCATCAATACTATAAAATGCAATTGCATTTACTAAGTATCTTTAATACTCAGAAAAAATAAAAGAACAAAAAATTTAAAAAAATAATACCGCTTTGAATAGTTCACCAGTTATACGGTTCTCCTTTTCATTTTTACTCAGCCTTAGTTATACGGTTTACCGGGCACTCGGTTAGAATAGAACAAGAGCAACACCAAAATTGAAGTTAAAGTGCAGTGACCATCATCAGCAACCCTTCTCAGAATTGTTTCAAGCCCTGAAAATATGTAGCACCATCATACATGCAAGTACTTTTTAACGTTTTTCACGTTCCGATGTTTGACGATCAAAACAGAAAATTCCGTCTCATTATAACATATAGCATACTATAGGTGTAGGGCACGAGAATGGTACCAAATTGAGGCAAACTCTGAATTCTAGATATAATCTTAAAATAACAGGGATCAAGGTCGGCTTCAATACTGGCAAATGGAGCTAAAGCTGATTGGACAAAGTATGAAAAACGAGGAAATGAGACGAAAACACGGAAAAAGCCTGATCTGAAATGCAGATGGTACTTATAGCAAAACAGAATGCCAAATTTTGGTGTTAACTCAGATCATTAAACATTTGGTAAAAATTATTGACAAATGAATTTCGAATGGAGTGAGTTTCCAGCTAAAATGGGTTAAATGGACGAAGCAAGAAATCAAAAAGTATGCTTTCAATCTCAGTAAGATGTCAAGATAAATGTGGGCATGATGTAGTGCCTTACCCTGCCAAAAGTATCAAAATATAGCCTCGTTCAGTTAATTGGCATAAAATGAAAGGCCTCACAAATTAGAAGAATCCCAGCTAGCATAAACGGCACTGATGATTTTCTCATGCAATGTGGCCCCCGAGCAAACAACTATTCCTCGGTCAAGACCCTCCAAGTACACCCCCTTTGAAAAGTCGAGAGGGTGACCTCGAGCATCAGTTACCACACCTCCAGCTTCTTCGACAATTAGAACACCAGCAGCATGATCCCATATCTTCTCCTTGTACCCAGACCGTGCAAACTTCATGAAAATCTCGGCATCTCCCCGAGCTATGGCAGCATATTTCACCATGCTGTGGACACGCAAGGGCTGTTTTCTACCATTTAGTCAAAAATTATAGTAATTTCATTAGAATGCAAATAAATTTATGAATTTCAAAACCATGCTACCCGAACAAGGGAAAAATCCACATAGAAAACGTCTAAAAATTTGTATTCTAGAAAGAATATTTACATACCTTAGACCTATGCTGTGAGCAAGTCCCTGTGTGAACGAGTGATTTGAATTTGCTTTCTCAACTGGTTCACAAGAAGTAGCCAATGAAGGATCATCAATGGAAGAGACCCGGATTAATGTCGCTGAATTTGGCCACTCAAGCTTATTGTCTCCGTAGATTAGTGGCTGCATCCATGCCTCACCACTGCCTTTCAATGCATACATAACACAGCCTTTTTCCCACTTATTCGTAGCAGGTGGGGTAAAATTCAATATGGTTTGATGTTGTTGATGATGATAACTGAGCAATTCCTTCTTCATCGGATAATTAGGGCACCCAAGAACTCCGATAATAACTTTCCCATCCTCAAGCAATGCTAGAGCTACTGCATACTGATCCCCTCGTATGAAGCCCAATGTCCCGTCAACCGGGTCAAGCACCCAGTTTCTCCCTTTGGGTCCTCCGGTTGAGTTGCATCGGCTGATAGCCGCAAGAATTTGAGAGGTCTCAAGGGCCTTTGTGGGACGTTTAAGACCATACTTTGGTGCTTCATCCAAGCATTCATTCACGGTGTTCACTACAGCTGCCAGCAAGCCTGCAGAATCAGCCTTGGAGAGAGTCTTCACATCTTCTTGAGCAATGATGGAGATGTTTTGACTCCCAAAGGTTTCTGACAACACCAAGCTAACGGTTGCCTGGACACTCCAATCTGTTCATAGAGTTATGTTATACTATCAACCGAAATCATTCTGAAACCAACTAAATCAAAAGTGAAATCCAAAGCCAAAGTTAAACAAAAAGAAAAAAGAATATCGTTTGGCATTCATTTCATCTTATTTGTCAACTACTCGTTCAAGAAAAAACCCAATAACAATTTCTTGTAACAATGTAAATTCACCAAATAAAATAAGTTTTACATTCGAAGTTGCAAGAGTTTTAATTATCATGATTCATTTCCACAAATAAACCTGCAGATACCCTTTTTATCAAGAGAAATTCTCATAATCCTGCTCGTGTTAAAAGCTCACCGATATAAAAACTAAACTTTTGTTTCATTTACAAAAAATGACAAAAGGAAAACATTAAACTATACTATTTTTGAATATATATATCCGTTTCAAACAGTCAAAGTCAGAGACGTATTTGTGGAAACACACAGCACACAAAGCCAGAGGAAACCCATATATGAGTATCAAAATCAACAACAACCTCTTTAAAAAAATTGCAGATGCATCGAATTTAGCCCGTTTTGCATAGCTTATTGGAGGTTGTTTGCCGTTTATGGAATCCAAAACTGCTTTTCAGAGTGCTTTGGTCAACTCTTCAGAAGAGCTTCCAATGAAGAAAACCTCTAATAAGATTTTACAAACTTCATTACAACATTTCATTATTATATATTTTCTTTGGCTGAAGAAAACAGAGAAATCTCTACGTTGCTACCTTCTCGGAGAAGTGAACTTGTGGCAGCCGATTTTATCGTTTAGATACGCGAGACGAGGACATCATTTGGCTGACGCTTTCTCTTTCTCTCTTTCTCTCTCCTGTTTTTGTGTCGTTTAATAAATGGGGTTTTGGTTGATGGGGTTAGGTTGCCTTTTTTTGGAGAGACCAGCTTGTTTGGCTGCAGGGAAAATGAAGTAAGAAAACCGCATGGAAAATTGGAAAGTGGGGGAGAGAAAATGAAAACTGTTATTCACGGTGTTAGGAATAATACTTAGACTGCTTATGTGTTAGTTAGGTTTGGTATAGGTTTGTTATAGCTTGTACACGTGGAGACTTATAATTGGTTTGTATAATCTATTTATTTTTAGCTATAACCAACTCTCAGAATGACGAGAATTAGGATCCGTTTGATAAATAAATTTGAGTTGGAAATTTTAAGTTTCAATAGTAAATTTGTATTGACTTTTTAAAAAAGATAAAAACTTTTTCAGAAAGGACAAAAACCTTTTTCAGAAAAAGACAAAAACTGAGATAAAAATTTTAAATTTGAAATAGAGAACCAAACAAGCCTTAATCTTTCATTCTCAGATATTCTCTCTCTACTTTTCTCTTTCTAGATTTCTTTTCCTTAATACACGGGAAGAGTGTTGGTCATCTTCTTTTTTTTGGGGGGGGGGGGGGGGGGGGCGGAGAGGGATTCCAAAAACCATTGGTCCGGTTGTCCACATTCAACTTTGGAGCGCCTAGGTGGGGCCAAAAGTATGACTACGTGGCTTGTTAAAAAATTTACCACCTGAATGAGAAATGAATATCTATATTTAGGGTCCGTTTGGGGTCACATTTGGAGACAAATATTTTAAATATTGAAGATGATTTGAATTTTGAAAATATGTGTTCATGAAAATAAACTGTTTAGAGTGAAAAAGTTGTCAAAACTTGAAATGTGTATAAAAAAAAAATAGCAATATGGATCTTGTTTCATTTCTCATGAAATTATATGCAATTTGAAAAAAAAAAAAAATCTAATTTCGACTTAAATTGATAAAGTTATGAACTTTTTGGAAATGTTTTGAAAAATAAATAGTAAAAATTACCAAAAAATGACAAAAAAAAAAATGTTTGGAAACCATTTTTCCAAACACCACTCCAAACGGGGCCTTAGTTAACAACTGGCGTTGACTAAGCGGCCATATAGGCAGCCATATGGCAATGACCTGGCTGTCATGTGGCAACCGAGGAAGGGATGATAAGAAAGCACATTCATGCTTTTAAAAGAGTCGTACACATATGATTCACTAAGCATCTATTCAGGGAAGCATCCAAATAGAAACATTGGAATGAAAACATTTAAATGAAAAATTTTGAATAGAAACATTTAAATACATGTTTGGAAGTAACTATTTGAAAAGACATGAATAAGATGGGAAAATGACATCAAAAATGGTTTTCAAAGTTTTTTTTTTTTTTTTAATCATTATAGAACATATATCAGAATGGATGTAAATTTTGAGAGAGGATTGGGGGACTGGGGGGACTTATTATTATTTAACAACAAAACCCAAATAGTATTTTGAATACTCTATTTCCAATTATTTCAACAAATGCATATTTGGAATGATCATTCAAATGGAATTTCCCAAATGTTTCCCAATGGTTGCGCTAAACAGATACTAAATATATTGGGCTCGTTTGAAAGCATTTTGGAATTGATTCTATTTTAGATATAAAATAAAAATGAGAATGATCTGGAGATTGTTATTTAAAATTAGGTTTGATTGGGTTTTTAGATAAATTGGTAGGAGTGAAAAAAAAAAAAAAGAAATTTTATTTTAGTCTATTTTTTAAAATACTAATTAGGTGTATAAGTCTTAGAAAATAAAAAAAATAAAAAAGAAATGGATAAATAACTTTATTTCATTTTCTCATTCCTTAACAAAAAATGAAAATGGTTTTTTGTTTTGGTTTCTATTTTATGAATTTGTACAAAATAGACACTATCCCATAATTATTTTCGGAATATCTTTATTTAAAACCATGAAATTCCTTTCCAAAACTTTTTTAAAACAATACCAAACGGGCTCATCTCTTTGTCGGATTTTTTTCATTTGGCTTTTCTCTGACAAAAGGTTTTAATGAGGCAACGGATTTATCTGGTTAGTTCCAATAAGATGTTAGTATAGTGGTTGTTTCTCTATTTTATCTCTTACTTGGAGTGGCTTTCAGCTTTGTTCTTTCATTGAACTTTATGGTATTTTCTTTTTCATCTAAAATGGGAATGATGACAGTGCTAGAAAGGTGTTAACCAAATTAAAATGTCTTGGAGTATGTACTAATTCCTATCACCACCGTTATTAAAAAAATATATATTAGTTTTCTCCTTGTCCTTAATATAAATAAAATCTATATTTTTAGCATTATTACTAAAATAAGTACCTGTAAATTATCTCGAACAGATGTACAAATTGAACTTATATATTTTGTCATCATTATAAATATTTTTTAAGTATATGAATGGGAGATTTGAAATCTACATTTTATGGTGGAGTTAATGTAGAATTATTGTTGACGCAAATTGGAAACTACTATATTTTATTAATTTTACCTATTAATAATATGGTTGTAAGTAGACTTCATCATACCGTATAAAATTTAAATCCACTAATCTCAAAATGAAAAAAAAATATATTATAACTTTTTTAAAATCATTGTTTTAATGATTGTCCCAAATTCTGTAATGTTAAACAAATGGTTATTTTCATTAAAAAAAAATGTCAAATAATGATTGATTGATTCGCTAGATGATGCTTAACGGCTAATTTTGACTAATATAAATAAGTGATTCACTAATGTCAGTAATAATTTATGAATTAATAAGTAATCAATTACCATTGTAAATAGCATATTAATATAACAAAAAGATAAATGTGCATCTAGGTTTTTTTTTTTTTTTTACTAATTTAATTCTCTCTTTCTCCCTCTCTATTAACTCTCGCCTCTCTCTCCAACCGGCACCTATCTAACCACGTCATCATTGTACTATAGTCACGAAATCTCCTCACCATGTCATTATCGTCCCTAACTGGTCACTACATCTCTTCACTAGCATGGCATCATTGTCCCTCTCTGGTGATGAGATCAACTGCGAAGCCCCCGTCATGTGATCTAGAAGTGGCGCCTTTGTGCATCACTATCCTACCGTCGTAACGAGATCTAGCGCCAGCATCGAAAAATCCTACCAACATAGGCCTTTGCAAAGAAAGAATCAATGTCATCACGGGGAAAAGGAGTGGGATTTGAGGAGGGAGGAGGGACCTCAACTTTCCAAATATTAGGTGATCAGTTCGGCTGGTTGAGATTAACCAGCGCATTAATCATTTTATAGTTACTTAAAATAAATAGTATTGATTTTTTTTAAAGATATAGTCAAAACGAGTTATTTCACCTAATTTCTCAAAAAATTATCTTCTACTTGTACTACCTAGAATTTTTACGGACTCCTGATTTCCTTATATGTAAAGAAATTTAAGTCTATACTATGTGTTATGTAATGCTTCATGAAAATTATGAATATCAATGTGTGAAATTCATAATTTTATTATCAGCATATGTTTGAGTTCTCGTTTAATTAGCTATGAGACTCAATAATAAGTTTATGATGTTAAATATGAGGCTTTTGATGAAAGAGGCAGAATAAGGATTTATGATTTTACTCCGGTCAAAGTTTGACCAGGATGATTTAAGATATGATTAAGACAATATTGCAGTATAGTAAACAGTATGAAAATTATGCTGCAATAAACCGTCATTACGGATGAAGAAGTAAGAATAAGGCATAGGACCACTCTAGGAAAATTAGGAATAATATTTGAAGTAAGGGGGACTAAGTAACTTCAAGTCCTAAGAAAATCCTATACACGGTCCAGTTAAGTGCAGATAAATTATGGACTGTAATTTAGCATTGCAGTACTGTTAATAGTTGAAAACAGTATTTAAAATATATGCATTAGTAAGAAAATGGACTGCATATTAAGAGAAAAGGCCAAACATGGCCTTACTTGGAGGCCAAGAAATCTTGGATATATATGTGAATTTTAGATTTTTGGAAAATTTAGATAGAATTAAGTGGATAATTGTGAAAATTACTTAGCCTACAAGGGGCCTATCATGGCCGGCCACCTCAAATGATCAATGAGCAAATATTTTGCTTTTGGGGTGAGATATGCAATTTTAATAACAAAAATAATTAGTGAAAAATCAAGAATTTTCAGCTATAAATAGGTGAGGTGGGATGAGTTTGTGACCATTTAGTGAAACCCCTAACATTCTAGTTCATTCTCAACTTACTCTCCCTCCCTAGGAACTGAAGCCAAAGAAGAAGAAAAAAGAAAAATAGAGAGAGAAAGGTAGTCGGATTTTTGAGGAGGAAAAGGAATGAGGGAATTTTTAATCTAAGACCTAGAGCCATTCTCAAGGCTTAAAGGTAACCCTCCTAAACCCTTTAGGCAATTCAATTAAGTTGTGATTCAAAAGTTTAAGTGTATTTCATATTGGGTATGTAAGAGCATAAGCTCCCTTTTATTTTTTATGCAATAGTTTAGATTTATTGCTATATGTGCTTGATTAGGGTTAGTGGTCATGATTTGAGATTTGATGCATGTTTATGATATTATATGTTAGAGATTATGTGGAATATGTGAATGCTTATTATGTGTTTGTAGTATGTCCCCCATGTACTTAAGAAGAGGTAATGCGTGAATGATAATGATAATGATGTTGTATGATGAATGGAGGGTTAAAAAGTTAACCCAAAAACCTAATTTGGTAAAAGTTACCATTTGGGTTTGTAAGAGCGAAAACCAATGCATGACAATGGAAATCTTATGTAACGCGCTGCATGTTTGTGGTAGGCTCATAGTTTCAACCGTTTGAGTTAGGGTGTGCGTAATTTTATGTTAAAATCAATCAAAGTTGAAAACTACCAGTTTCGGATTAAACTGGGTAGCAATCTAGAAATGAAATTTTGAGGCCTTTAGAGGCCGAATTTGAGAAAAGTTAAAACTACAAAATTGTAGAGAATTGAAAATACTATGGGAAAATATGGACAGATTTTGAAAAATAAGCTCTAAAGGCTTCCTTTTTATGAAAATCCAAACCTGATCTGCCCAGAACCTATGCACGGCCAGGCAGTTTCAACAAGAAAAACGGATAGGTTAAAGGCAGAACCAAGTTTTGAGCAAAGAATTAAAGTTGTAGGGTTTTTCGAGATCTATAACTTTTGTGATATAAACTTTTTCAAATTTAAAACATATTTTAAAATAAAACTGGATCTTAAAAACTAAGCAGGAAACAGGAAATTCTTGCATAGGATTTTCAAAACGGTGCATGAACAGGCAATTCATGCACATGCACTAATAACTGGAATTATGGAACTATTTTCAAAGATTTCTCTCAAAATTTGATAGTTTTTGCTCAGAAGTTACTGTTTTATAAAAATACGGTTTTAAGAAATTTAAGTTTTACTAAAGACTTTTAAAAGAAAAAAAATTAGACAAAGTCTTAAGAAAAGAGAAAAATTAAATAAATACATAGGCCAAAATTATTTTGAAAACATAGTAATAAAATGATGACCATTAGTAACCAGATAGGATACCAAGCTATTGGGTTGGGCCTAAAACCTATGGTTACCAATAGTAACCTAATAGGGTATTACTTTAAAAGTAATTGGGCCTTAGTAACCTATTAAGGTATTAATCTAAAAATAATTGGGCTTATACCCAAGGTTACTAATAGTAACCTAATAAGATACTAATTACTATTTAAGTATGATTAGGCCTTATACCCAAGGTTTCATTAAGTAATCAAACAAGATATTGTTTGATTGTAATTAGATTATATGCCCTAGGGTTACATTTAGTAACCGAATGGGATAACATGGTAGTGTTTGGGGACATGTAACTAGGGTTACTAGTGAATGCTGGTTAAGGATACCAGAATTGAATGTTATGATTTATGATAAGATAGAATGACTCTTATCTTACACCCTGTTTGAAACAGGAGTATGACCAGTTGTCATGCTATATTTGGACGACAGACCAAGAACATAGGACAACCTATAAGTACAACTCCACCTATAGTATGGGCAAAATATTTTTGTTACTTTGCATGTTTTTTAAAAACTCATGTATTGATTTAAATGTTTTTACTGCTTTGCATGTTTTTCAAAGCATCATATGTTAATGTCTGTGATACATATGATTTATGTTTTATTATTGTGACATCATGAAGCATGTTCACTATGATTTATGTTTTATTATCGTGGCATCATGTAAGCATGCTCACTGATAATAAATCACATGACAAGATTAAGACTAAACCAAGACAAGTAAGGTGTTGTACCAACCTCCCGTTGATGCGTGGAGGATTATGTATGTTTTAAGAAAAAATTTCCAGACCTTCCAATAATGCGTGAAGGGTTATGTTTATGATTTCTAGAATTGTTAGGGACCTTACAAACCCTACCTTTCTGTGGATTGCACACATTTAGTACGTACACAATGGGCCCATATGTTAAGCAAGATAATAAGTTCATAATGAAAATATAATTGATTCATAAGAAAGCATAATTGGTTCATGCATTCTTTTACCAAAAATGTTTTGCATAATAGACAGTTGTACTTACTGAGCATAAGCTCATAACTTAAGTTCATGTTGTAGGTAAGCAACCTATCAACAATGTTTGATACAAGATTATGGAGAGATGGCACTGCGGACTGTGAAATTTGGGTTGGACACCGTCACGTGTTTTGGAAAATATGTTGTGTAAAATGTGTTGGTATTATGTTATGCTAAGTCAATGGTACTAGCATATGATAACTAGTATGATTTGTTTAAAAAAAATGGTTTTAAAACTCAGTACTTAGTTAAGTAAATATATATAAGTATAAGATTAAGTTGAGTTTTAAGTTTGAGTTTAAAAAGAAATTTAGGTTGAAAAAAAAAAACTAAATTATTTCTGTATTTTTAAGAAATACGAGAGTATGTTTAAGTATATTAAGTATGAAGTAGCGGCCACGTAAAGTAGATCGCTATAAGTTTTGGTATATAGGCACGGTAACGGCCTTACGTAGGTTGGGGCGTAACACTACTAGTATAAATTATTATTATTATTATTTAAATTCATCTCATAAATCATCAAAATTTAAGAAAAATAAGTCGTTAATATTGGATCATTAATCCAACTTTGGGCTTATATGTGAATAATTATGTGTTATAGACTGTCAATTCTTATTAAAGAAAGTTATTATTCTATTCTATTTATATTAGGAATTTTGAATTTATTTATATTTTATTTTAATTTAGGATATCTCTTGATTTTATCAGATTTTGTATGGAGTCTAATAAACCGAGCTTTTAATGTATTTGTTGGGGCATCACTGGGATGATTCTCTTAAAACATCAATTTTCTAACTTAATTTGTGAAACGTTAAAATAAATGAAGGTTGATGAAAATGTGAAGATTAGAGAGAAGAAGAAGGAATTTAAGACTGTTAAGGAATTGGACTTCTATTTTAAAAGGTTAACCTTATATAAAGTAAAGTAGTCCAATATCTTTATATGTCTACTATTATTATTATATATATTTTATACATGACTTGGGTTTCTTTTACCCTTAATATATTCCCGCAAGATGGTGCTCTCTTAGAAGATTTAGAAAGACCAATTTTGTCTTGGATGAATCGAGCCGCTTGTTTGAGCTTGTTGGGCTTCAATACCATGTGAAGATTAGAAAGAAAAAGAAGGAATTTGAGACTGTTAAGGAATTAGATTTCCTTTTTAAAAGGTCAACCTATTAAGTGGAATGGTCCAATATCCTTATATGCCTACTATTATTGTTATATATTTTCGATGTGCGACTTGAGTTTCTTTTAGCCTTAACACGCCGACAGTGCTCTCTTTGGAGATTTAGAGAGACTAATCTTGTATTGGATGGATTGGGCCACTCGTTTGAGCTTGTTAGGTTATGATACCATGTGAAGATTAGAGAGAAGAAGAACGAATTTGAGACTGTTAAAGAATTGGACTTCCATCTTAAAAGTTTCACCTGTTAAGTAGAATGGTTTAATATTCTTATATGTTTATTATTATTGTTATATATTTTCAATATGTAAGGCTTGAGATTCTTTTACCCTTAACAGAAAAAAGGTTGAGCTTGGATGTGCTTGGTTTCGTCGAAAGAAAACGGTAGTGATAGACCCAACCTATCACACTTAAGTTGGAATGGGTAAATAATACATTTGTATAATAAATTTCAAAAACATTTGTAATAATAAATTTCAATAATACATTTAATAATGAAATAATTGTACATTAAATTATTAATTAATAGATTAAAATTATGACAATTTCTATGATACTAATTAAGACATCTTATTTTGTACTAATGAATCGTTTTTGGTTACGGAAGAGGGTGTGGGTTTACCTGGTTTTGCTCAATATATAGAGATTGCAGCAACAAACTTTGTATAATGTGAGTGTAGTTACTTTAGTTTTACTCAATGTGCATATGAATGTTGCGTATATCTTAAACTTTTTCAAATCCTAAGATGTGGTATATAGAAAAATTTTACAGCTTAATTCTATTTATCTTGTATCTAGTTTTTTTTTTTTTTTTTTTTTTCAAACATGAAAATTTAGTTTCTCAAAAATAAAAGCAATCAGTTACTTTCTCTCTTTAAAAGGGGTCACTTTTCAGGTATTGCTTAAGGTGTCTTTTACGGAACTGTTGCTTTAATCATTTGATTAAATTTTTATCAATATGATCTATGACTAGTGCAATTATATGTCAGAGATTGTAAATTTTTGATGCAGATCACATATAAAGATCAAACCATAAATCCAATGAGAAAAAAGTAATTCATACAAATGGTACATAATAGAGGTCTTATTATAGGATCCATAATTTCCGGAGGTAAAAAAATTATATAATAGATTGAGATAGTACAAAACATAAACACAATAACAAAATCAAGTAAGGACTAAAAAAAAAAAAAAACTTCTGTCCATCGTACAAATTGTGACAAATTATTATAACACGGAAAGAAAAAAGCCATAATCATTCCGAAATAACAAAATAAAAGATGCAAGTACAGAAATGAAGAGAAAGATAAATGTAAGAGATAACCATGGGTCCAAAAAAGTAATATTGTAATTAACTCTGCCCATTTTCAAGTCTAGATACAAAACAATCAAACGTTATATAACCACATCTTAGGGTTTGAAAAAGTTATGATATACTCAACAGTTATATGCACGTTGAGTAAAATTAAATTAACTCCTAGACTCGCATTAATATGTATACATAATTTGTCGCTGCAATCTATATATATCGAGCTAAACCAACCCACACACTTTTTCATAACCAAAATCCACATGCCTCTTCATTTCATCCAGGCGCATATAATGGTGAGGAACTATCTATATGCATCCTTGTAATATATACACACACATAGGGAGGGTTGCTATATATATATATATATATATATTAGACAACCCTCCCATATGTTAGTTGCATCATGTCTTATGATATATGGTAACATTTGGGTAATTTGAATGTAATATTTTTTGGAAATACTTATCATTTGTCACCAAGATTTGAATAATATCATGCGAGAAGATTTTAAATAGGAAGTTATATATAAATCATCTAGTTATTACAAGTTTTTAAACAGACAATTATAACGTATGGTACCATTTCTCTATATTATTATTTGTATCATGTTTAGTGATATATTATTAAGCAGGTGACTGTAATATAACTTTTTTAATGATATTTGTCATTTACCACCACATATCTGAATAGTATATATCATGTCATAAGATTTTAAATAAAAAAGTTACATGTAAATCAATTATCTCTTACAAGTTTTTAAATATAAAATTACAAGTATCGTATAATAAGCGGTATTGCAGAGCTAACATTTTCTATATGTGTTAAATATGTATATACACACGCACAAGATAGTCTAGAAGGTTCAAAGGTTCTACCATAACCTTTTCTTTCTTCCTTCCTTCCTTTCTTTCTTCCTTTTTTTTTTTTTTTTTGCTCCTGTTATTATCATTTTCCATTTGTCTCTGTATCAATTATTTCAAAATTTAAACAAAAGTTGGTCGCGGTATTTGGTTTATCTTCTTTGCAAAACAATCAGTAATTGAAAAACTATATATATTTTGAATTTTTCGTGTTTGAAAAGAAAGAAAGAAGGGGAAAAAAAAAAAAAAAAAAAGATACAAGATACAAGATAAATATATCACATCTTAGGGTTTGAAAAGTTTATGATATACTCAACATTCATATGCACATTGAGTAAAACTAAAGTAACTATACTCACATTATACATTGCTAGTTGCTGCAATCTCTAGATACTGAGCTAAACCAGGTAATCAAACCCACACACGTTTCCATAACCAAATCCACATTCCACTTCATTTCATCAAGGGTCATAAAGTGGTGAGGTTCTATTTCTATACATGGATGTAATATACATATACATATACATACACAGACACACACACCAAAAGTAGTCTAGATGGTTCAAGGTTCTACTAGAACATTCCTTTTTCTTTTTCTTTTTTTTTTTTTTTCAGTTTCATAATTTTCCATTTGTTTCTATATTCAAAATTTTGAGATGTGTAAATGTCACAAAGAATAAATTGATTTCTAATCTATGTTATTTTATTTTTGTTAGGACTACCATCTCTAATTATAATAATAATTATAATGAATAATAATTATAAGAAGTGATGAATCAAAAATTTTAACTTTCAATTGAACTTATCCTTTCCTTTTCAATTGGTATTTTTGTTTATCTTATCTCTTTTCTTTCAAAAATTGAAATTTAGGGAAGTGCTTTATAAACATATGTATAAAAAGAAGATATTTCATTTATTCCCTTCCTTGTTGATCTTGTAGCAGTTGAATAAAAAATAAGAGGAATTTCGCGCAAACATACAATTTGAGATTTTATCTTCTTACCAGATTTAATACAATAGCGTATGAATCCATTAATATAAAAATGATTCATACTTATCCAGTTAGGATTGATCTAAACCAGCCCATTATGTATATGATTTAACATGATAACTATTAAACAACTTATTAGAAACACAAGACAGCCGATCAAAAATGTCACGAAATCAATTAATTCAAAATTTAAATAGAAGTTGGCCGCGGTTATTAGTAATTTCCTTTGCAAACAATCAGTAATAGAAAAACTTCATATTTTGAGTTTTTCATGTTTGAGAAGGAAGGAAGGAAGGAAAAAAAAAAAATTGTTGGAGGTTTGAAAGGTTTGAGATATAGTCAGTAATAGAATTAGGCTGTAAAATGTTTTATATATCCGCATCTTGGAGGTTTGAAAAGTTTGAGATATAATCAGCATTTATATGCACATTGAGTAAAATTAACGTAACTCCTAGACTCACATTATACATGTTGCTGCAATCTGTAGATATATATATATATATATATATATATGTCTATATTGTAAAACCAACCCACTCTTTTCCATATCTGTATCCCAATTAATCCACATCTCTCTTCATATTTCATCCAGGCGCATAAAACGGTGAGGTCCTATATATCTATATACATGCATGTAATATACATATACACAACATAGACACACGCACACAAAGAGTAGTCTAGAAGGTTCAAGGTTCTACTAGAACTTCCTTTTCTTTTTTTATTTTTAGTTTCCAGTTTTATCATATTATCATTTGTTTCTGCATCAATTATTTCAAAATATTTAAACAAAAGTTGGTCGCGGTTATTAATAATATCCCTTGCAAAGCAATCAGTAAATGAGAAACAATATATTTTGAGTTTTTCATGTTTGGAAAGGAGGATACAAAGTACAAGATAAATACAATTTAGGCTGTTAAATGATTCATATTACCATGAGCGAATTTAGTTGATTTGACCTTTTTTTAATTGAAATTGGTTTTACCTTTAAATCTCTGTTTTATTTATTTATTTTTATTTTTGATGGATATGAATTTAAGAACCTATTATACATGTTATATATGTATAGACTTTTGAAGATTCCATAAGACAAGTAAAGTATTTCTATATAGTTTTATATTTGAATATTTAAGCCACATTTGACATCCCATTTTAACCCCTTTTTTAAATTCTTTTCTATAACATTTTATCCTCTAAAATTTTGAATTTTTTGTTTTGATTATGGTTCGAGCTTATAATCCAAATGGGTTCTGAATTGAAAAATCAGGCAAGGGTGACAAGCCACACAGTTATTCTGGGATCATGGGGGGAGTCAGGCGGCTGTGCTTGGGACGATGGGATCTACACATGGAGGTTTAGCTGGTTAGTTTCTTATTTATTTCTTCATTTGTTTTTTCAGCTAAACATGAAAAGCACTAGAGTTAGGGTAGTTATTTAGTCTGTTTGGTTTCTGAATTATGCACCATAATTTTTTTTTTCCTTGAAATTGGAAGTGGGAGAATTCGAATTCTTCACCTTTTGGTTGGAGTTAAATGTGAAATTATCGTTAAATAATGCATGGAACTACATTACATCTTGTAATTTTTGGTACCTAACTTTTACTTTAAGTAAATCAGTTGTAAACTTTTTTTCTTTAATTTGATTTTTATAGTTTTGGTTATGATATTAAAATTGACAAAAGATTTATTAAATTAAATTAAACAAAGATATCCCGTCCCTATTTGTAATAACTGATAAATTTAAATAAATTGTCACATTAAATACAAAATGTTCTTGTTTTAAAAATTTTTAACAATAATAAAGAAAACATTTTACATTTAATGTTATATTGTGTCTGTAAAATATCATTTTTCCCTAAATCGATACATGATTATTTGCTTTAAATTCAAACCATCTTTTATTAATTTTATATTCACCGATCAAAACTATTAAAAATCAAAAGTTTAAAGATTAATTTGTCAAAAGTAAAACCTCAAAAATCAAAGTGACATATGTACATGATTTCAAAAACTAAACCGGACTGATTACCCCAAGATTTATGATTTAAAAAAAAAAAAAACAAAAAGAAAACATACGATAACAATGGTTTAATGACATTAATCTATCTCTCTCAATTATATACATACATACACAAACACACGTATAACCTTTTTTTCTTTTTTTCTTTTTTCCATTTTATCTAAGATTGGACTATCCCCAAAAGAGTATATAGTGAAGGTGAGTGGCTACGTTGGTCCTTTTAGTGGTTTTCCAAGTGATGTAATTCGCTCACTAACATTCACTACCAACTTAGAAACCTACGGACCATATGGAGTTGATGAGGGCACACCATTCTCTCTCCCAATGAAACAAGGCTTTGTTGTCGGATTCACAGGAAGAAGCGGTCGACTCTTGGATGCCATCGGAGTCCGCTTATCACTTTAAGATACTCTATACCCACGCGCGCGCACACACACACACACATATATATATATATATATATATATATATATATGTGTGTTTGTGTGTTTGTGTGTTTATATATATTGCCAATGTACTATTACTAAATAAAATGACATCTCTCTAAGATGTCTTGGCTTTCTGTTTAATAGTTAATATGATTGTAATGTTTGTTGTTGCCCTTCTAAAATTTCTTCATGTTTTATTAGACAATATTATTAGATTTTATTTTAATTCACAAACAGTTCAAACTTAACTTGATCTAATAATTTATGATATGGCTGTCAATACATGTAAAGTAATCCTATTCAATGGCAAGTTACAATTAGTTTTTCTTAAGTAATTTTTAACGAGACATATTTGAGATGTGAATTAATAAGATGCAAGTTTTGCCTTGATTCCATAGGTCTGGTCTCCGATTTCGTTATCAAGATCGAATGTTTCTTGTTTTCTTGTCTTTTCATAGGCCGTTATGATTTCTCTTTTGTTCATTTCAGACATTTTAGCCAGCATCTCTTGATATCAATTCACATTATCTCTCATTGTGTTAAAAAATAAAAATAAAAAATAAAAAATAAAAACTATATGCTTACCAACTATTAATTTGTCTCGTACTCCAACTCTTAACTACCGATGTATGATGATCTATAAACAATTTGTCGGATATGCGTTTCTTGAATCTCGTTACCAATTTATATCTAGTATAAAATTTAGATATTTGATTCATATCCAACCATTAACTGACTTGCTTTCTCTGTGTGTCAGTTTGTGTTTTTATTTTTTTTAATTTCTTTAAGGAAAAGACTTTGTGTTGACTTTATAAAATATTGACAACAATAAGCATTGAAAACAAATAGATCCGTTACGTCTAGTTACAAGAAATTATGAATAATTAGAAAATTAACATCCGTTTTCGCAGGGGTAATTAACATCCGCGTGGGTGACCAACAATTACAATTGGTCTATTATTCATCCGTGTAGACTTTATTTAAAATTGCATATAATTTTGAGAAAAATGAAAGATGGTTTTTTTTTTTTTCAAACGTATTTTAAGTTTCTATATTTTTTTTTAATTTCAAATAGTTCATTTTTAACCAGATACGTATTTCCAAAAAAAAAAAAAAAAAAAAAAAAAAAAAAAAAAAAAAAAAACAACTGAACTACAATTAAATATGGAGGGGTCAATTGAATACCCTATGATTACTTTTTCCACACACTTCTTAAATCACCCACCAATAGAAAACTAAATATTTAAGCAGAGACCCGGAGGCATGACGCCTTGAAGAGGGACTTAAGACCCCTCCTCAACTTTGTATTAATTATGGTTTTATATATATAGTTGATAAAAATTTACATATAGTCCCCCTAAAAAATTAAAATTTTCATTTTATTTCTTTTCATGTTATAACTTGTTGTTACTAGCCCCCATCACCAAAGTTTCTGATTTCGTCGTTGCCCTTTAAGTTCCTATAATTGAACTATAATGTTTATCTTTCTTTCCACCCATTAAGGTAACCTCCCCTTTCTTCACCCCTTTTTTGTCGGATTTTTTTTCCCTTCTCTCTATCTCTCTTTCTCTCTCTCGCTGATTTTTTTTTTTCATTTTACGAATCCCAGTTTTTTGGTGTGTTCATTTTATATGCCAATTCTTTGCTATTGAGGTTTGAAATTAATGTTATCGGCTTTAAAATGATAAAAATCTTAAAATACATCATAATACTCTTTCCTTGAAATAATAATAATAATAATAATCTTAATCTTAATCTTATCTTAATTCTTAATCTTTATCTTATCTTAATATTATCTTATCTTATCTTATCATATATAAAAGAGCATTAATACTCTTCCTCCTTCTGTTATGTGCCAACCCATTAGTTTTTTTTTTACTTCTTTTTTTTTTGCTTTCATCCTTTTTCTTTCTTTTATCTTTTTCTTTTTTTGTTTCCCTTATCTATTTTCTTTTATGCTTTTCTCCTCTTTAAATTTCTTCTATCTATATACATATATACATAATCCTGTATAGATATATTTAATAGCTTGTATCTTTTATTAGGGGAAGGCTACATTGAGAGTCTCTACCGATAAAACTTTTTTTTAACCGTTAAGATTTAATCGAACGGTTAAAATATTATTGGTGTATTATACTTACCATACACCTCACTTCATATTACTCTTCCCACCCTAAGTCTTCTCCGTTGCCGGCGACCTTTCCGTCGCTACTGGCAACCCAGCCCCGGCCCCCACCCCCAACCCCAGCCTCAGCTGCCCCCCACCCCAGCCCTCCCCCACTCCCTGGCCTACAGCACCCCCCCCCCCCAGCCCTCCTCGGCGGCCCTTAGCCCCCCAGCCTGCCCCCCGGAGCCCCAGCCCACCCGGTGTGGCCCCACCCTAGGCCCCCTCCCCCGGCCTCCCCCCACTCTCCAGCCCCCAATGACCCCCCCGACCACCTCTCTCTCTCTTCTCCTTTCCTCTTTCTCTCTTCACCTTTCTCTCTCTCTTCCCGACCCTCGGCCCTCCTACCCCCGGCTGCCCAGCGCCCCCCCATCCCACCCCCACCCGCAACTCCCCCTCTCTTTCTCTCTCTCTTCTCGCATTGGGGGTGGGGTTGGGGGCCTAGGGTTGAGTCGCAGGTAGGGGTGGGATGGGGGGGGCACTGAGTGACTGAGGGTGGGGGGGGCTGAGGGTTGGGAAGAAAGAGAGAGAGGAGAAGAAAGAGAGAGGGTGGGGGGGGTCGTCGAGGACTGAAGGGTGGGGGGAGGCCGGGGGAGGGGGGCCTGGGGTGGGGGGCAACAAGCGGGCTGGGGCATTGGGGGGGAGCTGGGGGCTAAGGGCCGTTGGGGGAGGGCTAGGGGGGGGATGCTGTAGGCCAAGGAGTGGGGGAGGGCTGGGGCTGGGGCTGAGGCTGGGGGTGGGGGGCTGGGGCTGAGGGGGCTGGGGCTAGGTCGCCGGCGGCGATTGAAAGGTCACCGGTGCCGGAGAAGACTTGGGATGGGAAGAGTAATATGAGGTGAGGTGTATGGTAAGTATTATACATCAATAATATTTCAATCGTTAAATTAAATCTTAACGGTTAAAAAAGGGGCTTTACTGATAGAGACTCTAGGAGAGTCTCTACCACAGTTTTACCCCTTTTATTAATATGATTGAAAAGGGTTTTTATCTTTTTTTTTTTTTTTTTTTTGAAATGTTGTTAGAAATGTTGGTTCTTGTTGTCTAAATTTTGTATAGAGTTTCAATTTTTCTATTCTTTTTTTTTTTTGTTACTTTTTCTTTTCTTTTTTTAATTTTCTCTTTAAATTCTTTTATCTTTGACATAATATATTATATTCATATGCGTGAAGCGCATCTTCAACTAGGAATGAATAAAAGATCCATAGGCAAAAAGAGGATTAGAAGCTATCAATGTAGTTCGTGCCATTCAATGACCGGTTTCCAAAGGATTAGAAGCTTCCGTAATGACATTAAAGATACTATGTTATCTACTAATAGTGGCATTGTTTGTACGTTTGTTGACAAGAGAATTCGATAGCCCATTATTTAGCTAGCTATGCTTTTGTCAGTTGTACAAATATTTTTTTGGCTGATTCAGTCCCTAGATTTTTTAGGTCTTTGATCAAGTGTGATCTAGCTTAATAAAATAATACGCAAGCTTACTTTAAAAATAAAAAGATAAAAATAAAATAATAATAATAATAATAATAATAATAATAATAATAAAGGCTTTGCTCAAAAAAGAATCCGTACTCCAGTTTCGAAAAATAAAAGCTGCAAAGAATAATGAAACTGAAAGAGCCAAAAGGCCATGACACTATGAAAGAGCAAAAGGCCTACACGAATAGCAGTAACTTAACGTAATATTTTAAAACAAATATATACGGTTATGATTTTTTTTTTTTTTCCGGGAATGCAGTTTTATTAAGGAGAAATTATTCAATAAATCAGGTGTATCACATCATTATATTTATGTGATAGATCCTTCCAACTAAAAATTGATATTTGAATGATTTGTTTATGTCAACATTTTGTAATTATGTTTCTCTTTCCTAATGTAAATCACATTAATAGCTAATTATTCAAATCCCCATATATATATATTCTTTTCTCTTATATATTAATTAGTTAATTTTTAATTAACAAAACTTTTTTATTCATGTGATTATTAATTAACGTTATATATATAATTTTTTAATCACTCCAAAAATTTAACAATTGAATTTATTTGGGAACAAAACAACGCTTCTCCTTCTTTAATGACTGAGAAGTTATGCTTTGGAAGATCATATTGTTGGGTAAAGACAATATATGGTTCGATGATATATCCTAAGAAGAAAAGCAATCCCAATTGGAAAGAACATGAAAATTTAAATATATCAGTAATTCTTTTAATTTTCTCCACGATATGTATTAATTTTTTGCCTTCATTCTATCCAACATGCAACACTTTCGCTTTTTGTTTATGCTTATATATTTACATTTAAAAAAAAAAAAAAAAAAAGGAACGCAATCGTTAACATAATTGAATTTAGGATATAATGTTTTAAAAAATTTAAAGTAATACATAATGTTTAAGTTAATTAATCAATAAGAAGTTTTTTCGTTTTAAATCACTTATGTAAGAGTAGACGTATATTTATTTTCTTTTAATTAAGATGAGGTGTGTGAAAAACACATTTTAATACACTTTTGTACTTAAATGTAATTTTATTTAAGAGTAATTGAGCAATAAAAAATTTGTTAAAAAAAAAGGTAAGGGGATATTAGACCGAGGGGTGGCAATAGACCTTCCCTTCAAATATGTCCAATACCTCCGTTCAAATTTCTTTAAAAAAAAAAAAAAAAAAAAAATCAAAATATAGTAAACTAGATGCAGTCTTAACGGCAAACTAAACAAAAATAAAAGCAAAGTAAACAACCTTTTAAAGAAGGCAAATGAACCAAAAAGATATGTTATTAAAAAAGAAGTTAAGTTGAAATTTTAGAGTTCCATTAAAGTGTTTCATAATCTATTAGTAATTTTAGTTATTAGTTCATTTCATCTAATTGATTGAAAATGTTTGATTGCATGTATGTAGACCTGAAAATGAGCAAAGTAAATCTATTAGTTGACAATATTTATAAATTTTTTTTAAAACTATCATCGTATAATAAAAAGTGGAACATCTCTCCAACCCAAAATATCAAAATGGTAAAACTTTGGCATCTAACAGTAAATTCATCTCCAACCTTTTATATCATTTCTAACACACACACACAAAAAATTCCATGTGTGTTCTGTTTAATCACACTTTTTATATTCCTTTTCACTAAAGAAACGAACATCAAATTTGGCGTTGAGTGAAACGGTGAAAACGCAAATATGTGTTTCCACTGTTCAGCCACACACCATTCATACCAAAACATATAGTGTGAAAAATGGTGGTCGTTGGAGTTCATCTAACACCGCCATTTCCACTTTTCAACGATATTTTTGGCGAGAGTTGGAGAAGTTCAATACAATGGTGTATTAGGGGCTTCGACAGGTCCCCTACATGCTGATATCAGCCACTGTTTTAACATTTGAATTTATTTACTTGTCACAAAACCATCCAATGGTGTACAAAAGTTTAGTGGCATTCAATTCAAGGGGCAAACCCTTGAAACTAGGACAGCACCTCTCTCTCCTTTTTATTTATTTATTTATTTTTTTTTTTGTTTTTTGCTTTTCCTGTTTGTTTACTGACTTTTCTTCTTTTCTCTCGAATCGTTCTTTATTATTTCTCACTTGTTTATCTTCACTAAAGTAATTTTCTCTTCAATCTTCAACTAGTAAAAATCCCGATTTACACGACGGTTTTTTACTGTCGTGTAAAGTTTATACGATGGTTCAGTAACCGTCGTGGAAGATACCACGACGGTTCTTAAAACCGTCGTGGTATCTCAATATTACACGACGGTTAACAACCGTCGTATAATGTATATAAAATACGAGAACCGTGGTGTAAAGCAGACTTTACACGATGGTTCTCACTTTACACGACGGTTCTACGAGAACCGTGGTGTAAAGCAGACTTTACACGATGGTTCTTCGAAGAACCGTGGTGTAAAGCGGACTTTACACAATGGTTCTATCGAGAGCCGCGGTGCAAAGCGGACTTTACACGACGGTTCTTCAAAAAAAACTGTCGTGTAATGTGCACATTACACGACGGTTCTCACTAAAAACCGTTGTGTAATGTGCCTCTTTACACGACGGCTTTTAGTCAAAGCCGTCGTGTAATCCCACCTAAAAAAATTTTTTTTTTTGGGTTTTTTGAACGACATTAGACATTACACGATGGTTTTTTGCTAAAACTGTCGTGTAATGAACACATTATACGACGGTTTTTAACGAGAACCGTCCACAATATGCAT
>CM046376.1:34494212-34510437 GCA_025413485.1 Ficus microcarpa | reverse complement strand
GGAAATTTTATATGAAAGTTTTTCAACGTTTTTGTTAATTGATGTATTTTTATTATAAGTATAAATTAATTGTATTAATTCGTTTATATTTTCGTGTTTGTTTTTTGGGGGAATTTTTATTGATTAATATTTTATTATTTTCGTTTTTGATTTGTTAATATTTTATTATTTTTGTTTTCTTTAGTATTTAAAAAAGATTATATAAAAAAATTAGGGAATTTTATTTTACAGTTTTATGCTAAGTTATTGATAGTTACAGAAGTTAAATTTTTATGTAAACTTATGAGTGTTTTTTCATTATTCTTTGTTTTGTTAATTTGTTAAAACAATTTCTGTTTTTTTATATATACATGGAATTATGAAGTTAAGTAATTTGTTAAACGTATTTAAGAAATTAGTTTGATTTTGATAACCTAAAAATTTGTCCTTCTACTGCAACATAATATAGAATAAAAGATAATATAGTATAAAAATGAAACTATATAATAAAAATTACATAAATTACAAATTAAAATAAATTAAATGATACAAAAAAATTACAATACTTTCTAACTATAAAGGAATTTATTTACATATAATTTTGTAACAAATCTAAATATAAAAGAATCTAAAAAAAAAAAAACGAAAAAATCCCCTCGGCTAATAAGAAGAATGGGAAAATTTTACTTGAAATTATGAAACCAAATAATGAATAATCATGAATAAAACTAATAATAAGATGACAATAAAGTAGAAGAAACAAATAAACATATACACAATCAATATATATATTGTACTATAAATAAAAAAATTGGATATGTTTATATTGTAAAAAAAAAAAAATTTATACAAACTGTTGTATAGTGAAATAAAAGAAAATTAAAATTTATTTGATTATGCTCAGATCTGTTATATGATAACATTATTTATGAAAAATAACTAAAATGTCATTCAATGTTGTTTTAGTAGCTACCAGGTAAGAAGTTTGGGAACATATTTAATGTAAAAAAAATAAAAAAGAACAAAACAGAAATAACATAAAAAAAAAAAAAGAATAGTAAGGAAAAACTGAACACCAAATGTACTGAAGAGATAAAAGAATCGGTAAAGAGGAAAAAAGGAAAGAAATTCAAAACACTCAAAATAAAAAATTGTAAAGATGAAGAAAAGATTGAAAATGTACTGCTCAAACATTATGGTATAAAAATTGAATTATATAACAAAAATTACATAAATTACAAACTATAAAAAATTAAATTATACAAAAAAAAAATTACAAATGTTTGTAACTATAAAAAAATTTATATACATAAAATTTTACAATGAATCTAAGTACTAAACAATCTGAAAAAAAAAAAAAAAATCCCCTCGGCTAATAAGAATGATGGGAAAAACTTGTATGAAATTACACAATCAAATAATCAAAAATCATGAGCAAAACTAATAATAAGATGGGAAAAAAATAGAAGAGATAAATAAATATATATAATCAATATATATACACTACTGTAGATAAACAACTGATAACGTTTATATCATACAAAATATTAAAAAAATTTATACATACTGTTTTTAACACAAATGAAAGAAAATTAAAATTTATTAAATTATGCTCAGATCTGTGATATAATAACATTAGTTATGAAGAATAACAAAAACGTCATTCAAATTTGTCTTAGTAGCTACCAGGTGAAATGTTTGAGAAATTATATAGTGTAGGGAAAATTAAAGAGAACAAAATGGAAATAACATAAAGAAAAGAATACTAAGAAAAAATTGAACACCAACTGTAGTAAAAACATCAAAAAGTCGATAAAGAGAAAAATAAAATGCAAAAGTTTAATTTTTAAAAACAGAAGTAGAAAAAATAACAGGGAATACAAAAGAATAAAAATAAAAACTTTTAAAGATAGGAAATATAAGATAATAAGTTAAAGACTAATATATTCAAAATGGTTTTATTATCAGAAAACGTAAAAAATATATTTCCCAAACACTCACAGCAACAATTAAGACTATCAAATGACATAAATTAGTTATTCAACATAAACTTTGAATAATATTGAATTCAGCAACATATACCAAATTGAGTAATAAATTTGATATATGCATTATAAGATCTATAAATAGAGATCATCATCGCATGTTATAAGTTTTGGACCAAAAGCTTGTAAACAAAACATTTAAAGTATAAAAAAGAAAAGACAAAAACACAAAACAGAAGGAGTAGGGAGTAGACGAACAAAAAAAAACAAAAGATTTATCACAACAACAATAATAGGCACAGTAGTGAAACAGAATTCACAAATCATATAATATAATAATGCAACTTATAATAACAATAATTAAAAGAAATAGAACAAAATCACAATAATATTTTTATGAAAGTAAGGAAGACAACAGAGATAGAAAAACGGAGGAAAAAGGAAAAAGTAAACACAATAGAAAAATATTTCTTTATATAGTATTATTATAAAGATAATAACAATAACTATAAAACAACTAATGATACATTTAAAATATAAAAAACAAAAAACAAAAACAGAAAACGCAGGAAGTGGCGAGCACACGGAAAAAAAAAAAAAAAACTAACATTTATCACAACAACAATAATAATAGCAGTAGTCAAAAAGAATTCACAAATCATGTAATACAATAATATAAGTTATAATAACAATAATTAAAAAAGAAAAACAAAACAAAATCAGAATAATATTTTTATCAAATGAGGGGAAAGAACAGAGAAACAAAAACGAAGAGAAAACAAAAGCTAAATATAATAGGAAAATCGTTCTTCATATAATATCATTATAAGAATAATAAAAATAATTATAAGTTAACTAATCTGAATATAATAAAACAACAATAAATTGTAGTTAAGAAACATAAATATGAATAGTACCTGATTAAAAACAGCAGCTTTCCACAGATATGCAGATCTGAAGACAATTAGTTTTTGGAAAAAACTGGAGTAGAGGATTTCCGTTGGCAATTAAGGAAGATTCACAGAAGCGTAATAAAGAAGGTATTTCAGAGAAAGTTCTGGTAATGTGTGAGAGTAAAGTAATAAATAAGTGAAAAAGTATTTATAAGAGAAAATGCGTTAAAAATTTTATTTGGAAAAACTCGGATAAAAAAGGACGGTGAAAAAGAGGCAGAACAAATTTTCAACAAAGATATATATATATAAACTGAAATATATTAATATACAATATATAAAAAAATGTTTAGCAGTCAAATTAATTAGTAAGCTGTAAAGAACAGAGAGAAAAACAAATACCAATAATCAACGAAAACACAATGATATAAAAGCATTTAATGCTAAAGACAGATCAGCAAACACAGAAGATAACATCAAACAATAAAAATAACACCAACAATCTAGAAAATTGAGTAATCAGAAAAGCTAACAATCTATTGAAAGCTAACTAAATCATAAAATTGAAACATGGAACATCAAAACAAAACACAGGAAATTTTGAACTGAAAATGAAACAACTATTAGCCGAGGGGACAAACCGGAAAAATTGAGAACTACAAATATTACATCAACAAAATCTTCAATATTTTCTTCTCCATTCTGCCTCAGTGATCCGAATAACTCTCTAAGTCCAATCTACAAAAATTAAAAAGTAAAAAATAATTAATTATCAAAAAAAAAAAAGGAAGAAAAAATACAAATATAAATAGGGAAAAAAAGAAAACATACCTAAATCTTTTATTTCATTCTTTGTATTTAACTGTATAATATATTCAAGCATGTAAAAAATGATAATGGAGGAGGAAATAATTTGAAGAAACAATTTTTGGTGAATAATTGATCCAAAAAATTCTCAGCAAAAAATAAAATAACAATAATAGCAAAAAAAACAAATCAATCTTAAATCTGAATAACAAAAAAACGACACATAAAGTTCATTGAAAAACTGACAAACGACAGGAAAAAAAACGTGAAACCAACTTACAAAAATCAGTATTTCAAACTGTAAAACAAAAACTAAATAACAATCTAAAAAAAAAAAAAAAAAGAAAACTAACAAATCCGTTATTTTTCTTACATACATACACGGGTGGAAAAAAAAAAATTGCAAAAACCCAAAACAATATCAAATGACAGATAACAGCAATAGAGATGGAAAAAAAAAATTAAAGAACACGATAAAAATAAAATGCTCAACTTTTATTTAAAACAAAAATACATGGACAATAAATAATGAAAAAAATATTACACAATGTAATTTAGAAAGATCCAAAAAGAACCCTAAATCAAAACCAAACTTAGAAAAAAATCAGTCATACCTTCAGAAAAATAAATACCAATCTCATAAACAACACGTCAACAAAATAAAAAATGAAAAAAGAACAAAAAATAATGAGAGACCAGCAAAAAATATGAGAAGAACCAAAAATAGAGATTCAAAAACAATAAAAATAAAATGCTACAGTTATAAAACAACAATGCATTAACAATAAAAAACAAAAAATTGTTATACAACCTAACTGAAAAATAGCTAAAAAAAAAAAACATTCTAAAATCCAAACTGATGAGTTTGAAAATATTTATTTGTCTTCCTACAAAAAAAAAAAAAAAAAAAACTTCGGCTACAAACATTTTATGCACATACTCAAAAATAAAAAATAAAAAAAATTTAAGGAACTAAAAATAATCAACCCGAGGAACAAAAAAAAAAAAAAAACCCAAAACAACATACAAACATCAAACAAAAAAACAAAAAACATAAAAAACATGCACCCAAAATTGAGAGAAAAACCGTGGTCAGAGCAAGTCTAACACCAAAAACCCAAAAAATTTACCAAAAAAAAAAAAAAAAAAACAGAGAACCCACAGACGGAAAAAAAAAAAAAAGAAGAAGATGAATAGTCAAAAAAATATACAATAAATGAGAGAGAAGCAGCAAACAACGCATGTAATAGATGAGAAACAGAGGCAACAAACAACCGAATCCTACTAACAATGTAAATGTTTTAGGGTTCAAAATGTAGATGGCCAAAAATGACAAAACATCAAGGAAGCAAAAGCAAGAGAAGACAAAAATAACAAATCTAAAAATTAAAAAAATTAAAAAAAAAACCAAAAACAATATACAAAGCTGAAACAAAAAATCAAAAAACATCAAAAACATACGCCCAAAATCAGGAGGAGAACGCCGAACAAAGCAACCGGAAGTCCAAAAACCCAAAAGAGCACAACTGAGAAACCGAGAAACAGAAAGAAGGAGATGAATAGTAAAAACAATATCCATTAAATAGGAGAGACATGCAACAAACAATCCAAAACGCAAAAACAAAATTTCAAAGAAAAAAAAAGAGGGAGAGAACTGAAAGAGCGAAAAAGAGAGAGAGAAGAAGATGATTCGAAAAAAAAAAAGGGAGAGAGAACCGAGGAAGCTAAAGAGAGAGAGAGGAAAAGATGTTTCCAAGAAAGAGAGAGAGAGAATTGAAAAGGCCAAAAAGAGAGAGAGAAGAAGATGAATCGAAGGAAAAAAAAGGGGGAGAAAACCGAGAAAGCCAAAAAGAGAGAGAGGAAATGATGTTTCCAAGAAAAAAAGGGGGAGAATCGAGAAAGCAAAAAAGAGAGAGAGAGGAAGATAATTGAGAGCGAGAAAGAGAGAGAGAAGAATAGTCAAATACATTAAATGAGATAAATAGTTGGCAGAGAATCCAAAGTCCACCAAAACCAACAACAACCGAAGATATTCAGGGGCAAAAATGGCAAACCACTGTACAAAAAAAAGTGACAGGCACAACTTGAAGGGCAAAACTGAGAAAACACTCCGAAAAGGGTAAAACAGTCATTTTTCTATGCAGCTGAAAGAGGAACAAAGAACTGAAAGGGCATTTCCGTAATTTTACTGTTCATCGGCTCGAAATGCACAGTACCGGCTTACATCCTTTTAGTATATGTATAATTTCTGTTCTTTTAGGTGCGTTAGGTGTTGGCTTCTTATTGTGCTATTTTTGGGTTAGCTAATATTATAGCTCACACATTTGCACATTGCTTTAACACATAATTTTACATATGAAGAAAACATAGCATCCAAGTTCAAATTTAAAGAAAATTGTAGGTTGAATTATTAACATAATAATTTGTATTTTCATAAAGAAACAATTAGGTAAATATGTATTTTATTTTTTTTTATATTGAATCATATATTAATCATATTTAAAAATTTCAAGCATTTTGAAAAAAAAAAAAAAAAAAAAACTTATGGCGGCATGTATAGAGAGAGAGAGAGAGAGAGATTTGATTCGGTTAAAGAAATCAAAGGTCAAAAATATTAACCTTGTTGATGTGCCTTTGGGTGGTTATTTACCAGATTTTCTCAGAAAACTATCTGCTTTAAATTTATTATTTATTGCCATCTACTCTAAATATTTTTAAAACCTATTGGTTAATTACTTTGATTATTTATGATAAAATTGTCATTCACTTCTTTATCTCATAATTAGTGTTGATGCCGAAAATGCCTCCGGTAGCAACACCCAGTGTAGTCGGGTAGTCCGGTCAAGACAGGCCTGTCGCTTTGCCTCGATCACCTACAAAAGGAAGCACCTTGGAATGATAGGGACATCGGTGTGGTGTCTGTCGTGAGCACTTCGATGCTTAAGTCAGTTGGGAAACTGATGAGCGAAGGGAGAGGTAGAGCTTTGACAAAGCAAAAATGACCATACCTGAATTGGTGGATGCATCCTTATTTATAGGCACCTCTCGCAGGTCAGGGCGCTCGGGGCAAGCCAGCCAGGTTGGCTACCTAGGGCACTTGGTGGGTAAGTAGGCCTTAGGCTTGCAGGGGCTATAGGTCCAATGGACTGGTGCCACGTGCCCCTGGTTAGGTGCAGGGGACCCTAGGGTGGCGCGCCACCGGTGAAAGCAGGGGTAGCCCTTGTCAGAGCAGGTGGCGGCTGGTGGCGATGTGACGTGGTGTGGCAGTAGATGGGTGAAGTCTGCTATTGATGGGTACAGTGACATGACTTGTGTCAGAGGTTAGGTGACAGGAGTGGGGTCTCGGGAGACCACTGCATGTGATGGGTATATCTCCCAAGGAAGGGTGCTCGGGGTACATTTTAGCCCGAGTACACTGTTCAGCTTGGGGAGGAGATAAAATCTGGTCGGGTAGCTGTGTTCCCTGAGAACCTGCTATGGTTGGATCGGGTCAGGTTACTTATCTACTGTCCGGACGAATGGATACTTCTGTCCCCATGTTACCGGGGTACCATCAAGAATGGTCCTTTGTGGTCGAAACAGATTACGTCATCAACATAAGCCCCCCAGCATCTCTGGGTTGATTTGACTTGGGATGCTCCATGTACTCGCACAGAGTGATCGCGTTCCTCGTCTAGTCGCTTATTGCTCGGCATATGTTCTCGCCATCAAGGGGTGGTCGGCTATAGTGGTCTAGTCGGGTTCACTATGTCTAACCCGACGATGACCGGGGTGGACTGGTTATTTGTACTCGGCCATGGGACCATAACTCCGTGGTCCGGGAACCACAAGAGTTGGTGTCTGCAAGGGTAGATGTTGAGTCTTAATCGGGCACTTCCAATTCTAGTCGGCGCCCGGTCATGGGACCTGACTCTGTGGTCCGGAAACCATGGGAGTTAGTGTCTACAAGGGCAAATGTTGGGTCCTGATCGGGCACTTCGAATTTTGGTCGGTGTCCAATCATGGGACCTGACTACTTGGTTCGAAAACCACGGGAGTTGGTGTCTGCAAGGGCAGATGTTGGGTCCTGATCGGGCATTTCCAATTCTTGTCGGTGTCCGATCATGGAACCTAACTCCGTGGTATGGGAACCGTAGGAGTTGGTGTCTGCAAGGGCAGATGTTGGGTCCTGGTCGGGCACTTCTAATTTTGGTCGGTGCCCGATCATGGGACCTGATTCCATGGTCCAGGAACCACAGGTGTGCAAGGGCAGATATTGGGTCCTGATCAGACACTTCTAATTCTGGTCGGTGACTGATCATGGGACCTGACTCTGTGGTCCGGGAACCACAGGAGTTGGTGTCTGCAAGGGCAGATGTTGAGTCCTGGTTGAGCATTTCTAATTCTGGTCGGTGCCCGGTCATGGGACCTGATTCTGTGATCCGGAAACCACAGGTGTGCAAGGGCAGATATTGGGTCCTAGTCGGGCACTTCTAATTCTAGTCGGTGCCCGATCATGGGACCTAACTCCGTGGTTCGGGAACCACAGGAGTTGGTGTCTGCAAGGGCAGATGTTGGGTCTGGTTAAGGCACTTCTAACTCTGGTCGGTGCCCGGTCATGGGACATGACTCCGAGGTCTGGGAACCACAGGAGTTCGTGTCTGCAAAGGCAGATGTTCAGTCCTGGTCGGGCAGTTCTAACTCTGGTCGGTGCCTGATCATGGGACTTGACTCCGTTGGGTCTCCTTCATCAGGTATTCGGCCTCAACTGGTCCAACGTACTACTGGTATGGAGCAGAATACCCTCGACGATACAGCCTTCTGTCAATAAGCGTGTAGCTAGCCGAGGTGTTCTTAATCCTTCGGGCTTCTTCTTGGTTCTCGGACAACCGAGACTCGGAGAGGTAACTGATGATTGGGTCCATCTAGGTGGTCGTGTTCTCGGAACAAAGGACCTGCTATTCTCGCTCGATGCTCAGGCGATCAAGTCGTTCTATAGGAAACGAGACAAGACCCTTCAAGTCATTTTCCGAGGCCAGTCGAGCAATGGCATCTGCCTCGATGTTCTCGGAACGTAGTACCCGGGTCACAAGTTGGCTCCTAAACTAACCGAGTAGGGTCTTCACCTTCTCCAGGTAGTTTACCATTCGCTCCTCCTTTGCCTAGAATTTCCCGGTTACCTGATTGATGATGATCATTGAGTCACTGAAAATCTCAATGTCCTGTACTCCGAGTTCCCGAGCTAAGCCGAGTCTGGCTATCACAGCCTCGTATTTCGCTTCGTTGTTGGATGCTTTGAAGTTGAAGTAGAGTGCTTGGCTCGTCTTATATTGGTCCAGGCTTACTAGGACTACCTCGGCTCCGGAGCCCCCTGAGTTGGAGGACCCATCAATGAATCGCTTTCATCCCCCCGTTGCTCTGAGTACTCTGGAGTCGGTCCGAGAGCACCCGTGAATTCGGCCACGAAGTCAGCCGGCGCTTGTGCTTTGATAGCGGCGCGAGGGATGTACTCGATATTGAACTCTCCAAGTTCTATCGCTCACTTCACGATTTGTCACGACATCTCGGGGTTTTGGAGAACCTGGTGAAGCGGGTTTGTCATCTTGGATGTCCTGGTTAGCTTGCTCATCCATTTCTTGAGTAGTTAAGCGCTCAGGGAGTGCGTAGGGTGAGGTTATGGTTGCTAGAAAGGCAAGGGCCCTCCTTCTAGCGCCAAAATGTTGATGTCGAAAACGCCTTCAGCAGCAACACCCAGTGTAGCCCGGTAGTCCGGTTAGGACAGGCCTGTTGCTCCGTCTCGATCACCTACAAAAGGAAGCACCTCGGAATGATGGGGACACCGGTGTGGTGTCTGCCACGGGCACTCCGATGCTTAAGTTAGTTGGGAACTGATGAGCGAAGGAAAAGGCAGAGCTTTGGCAAGGGAAAAATGACCATACCTGAATTTGTGGATGCATCCTCTATTTATAGGCACCTCTCGCAAGTCAGGGCGCTCGTTGCAAGTCAGCCGGGTTGGCTACCTAGGGCACCTGGTGGGTAAGTAGGCCTTAGGTTTGCAGGGGCTATAGGTCCAATGGACTGGTGCCACGTGTCCCTGGTTAGGTGCAGGGGACCCTAGGGTGGTGCGTCGCCGGTGGTAGCGGGTGGCGATGTGACGTGGTGTGGCAGCAGGTGGGCGAAGTCTGCTGTTGATGGGTACAGTGACATGACTTGTGTTAGAGGTTAGATGACAGGAGTGGGGTCTCGGGAGACCACTGCCTGTGATGGTATATCTCCCGAGGAAGGGTGCTCGGGGTACGTTCTAACCCGAGTACGCGGTTCAGCTCAGGAAGGAGGTAAAATCTAGTCGGGTAGCTATGTTCCCCAAAAACCTGCTATGATCGAATCGGGTCGGGTTACCTGTCTACTGTTCGGACGAACGGATACTTCTGCCCCCATGTTACTGGGGTACCATCGGGAATGGTCTTTTGTGGTCGGAACAGATTACGACATCAACAATTAGTTTGGCCAATAACTAATTAGTAGACAAAACACCAACCTGCCATTTGCTTAAGCCTTGTCTATACTCTTTTCTTAATTTTTTTAACCCCCTTTTTTCCCCCTTCTTAAAGCACTAACCACTTCCCATGACCAATTAAGGGGGAAAAATGTCATTAGCAGTACTGCTTTTTTTTTTTAAATAAATATTTTATCTTTTCCTTTTTGTTTATTGAAAATAAAGCTAGAAGTTCACAGGTTCAAGTCTGTATGATGAACTATGACCATCTTCAATGTTTATGTTCATGTCAATGTTATATCTACCATCAAAAAGTATAAAAAATAATATTATCTTGTTTGTATTCTAATGTGATTTTATTTGTAATGTTATATTTACTTTTAGGAATACTTTCCCGTCTAGCATCTAACCTGGCAGGCGGAGAGAGGGGAGGTAGGGGGAGGGAACAATATAAGAGATAAATCGGTACAACTGAATTACTTGATACAACTGAAGAGAATAATCAGTACAAGTGTCGTTTGTGTCCGACAAAAATGGGATATCAGACACTAGAGTATATGTTTAATCTTAACAATCTTTTATTAACTTTTCAAACTCGTAAAAGTAAATTTTTAATATTTTGTAATTTTAAACAGTAATAAAGTAATGATAATTAGATGAAAGAGTTAATATATTAAATTACTGGCAATTAAATATTAAATTTAAAATTAACTGTACTTTTAATGATGAAAGTCTCTCCTTCAATAAAACTAAAGATATGCTTATTTTTTTAAATCCTTATTGAATATATAGATACAATTATATGTTCTAGTTTCACGAGGTTTGTAAATACACATTGCCTAGATTTCATGCTCAACTAATTAATGTGAGTTACATACATATGTCTCACTCACACTATGCCCATCACTCTCATTTTGAACAGTGATATTTTGGTTTTTTTAATAGATAAATAATATTTCGACCATATGATTAACTTTGCTCATTTTCTAGTCTGCATACAATCAGTCAATTGTTTTCAACATCCTTAGGGTTTGAAAAGTGTTAGGTATACTAAACATTTTATATGCAGATATGAACTACATGAGAAACACCAGCCACAACAAAAAAAACTCTTGAAAAACATTTACTAATGTCGGTGAACACCACCACTTGCAACCGCCTCCTCCACACCTACCGCCATTTTCAACCATTAAGACCACATAGATTAGATCAAATTGGATCGGATCGGATCGGATTAGATCATGAACATAAATAGAAAAATCAATTAAATTGTATCAAAATTCAAGCAATAATTGAACAAAAAAAAATCTATCAATTAGATGAAATAAAATTAAAACTAAAAATTCCAATAGATTAATATACACTTATTCAAGAATTAAACTTTATTCAGAACTTATCTCTTATTCATTTAAACACTTTCTAGATTCAAAAAAGGTTGTAAAGAGGGAAAAAAAAAAAAGAGTTGAAGAAAAAATTGATTAATTTTTATCCTTATCTAAATTAAAACTTTAGAAAAACTAATTTATGAAAATTTAATGATGTGTCAAAATTTAATAAAAGGACAACAAATGAGACAATAACATAAGAAAACAGATTAATTAGAATTCAAGTAGATAAATGATCAAATATTACCGAGGTGTCAAATTTTGTACTTATTTTAAGGGAAACTTGTACCCTAGATTCACACTTTCTTTCATAAAAGTTGAAAATAAAATTAAAAAAATGAACTTTTCTTTCGTGTTCCCTACGACATCAAGATGTTGAGTCATCGTCAATGAATTACTACAACAAAAGTGGGATTACACGACGGAGATTAAACGACGGTTTTATAAAACCGTTGTGTAAACTTCAGATTACACGATGGTTCTTGAACAACCGTCGTGTAATCTACCCGTATGGAGGATTACACGACGGTTTCAAGAACCGTCGTGTAATCCTCCACCCGAGGAGGGATTACACGACGGTTTTAAGAATCGTCGAGTAATCCTCCACCCGAGAAGGGATTACACGACAGTTCTTCAATAACTGTCGTGTAATCTGGGTGTCTTGAAGAACCATCGTGCAATCCCCCGAAAAATTTGAAAATTTTAAATTTTCATGTTTTGAAATCCGCGCGAAAACCCAATGCTTAAATACACTCTAAACTTCATTCTCTTAATTTTTTCCGCCGCTCTCACGCTTTCTAGACATCAAAAAGCTTTTTCTTCATTTATCTCACCACCTTCTTCGCCCAACCGCCGCCGCTTTCGAGTTAAATTCTGGTCAAGCCGTTGTCGTCACCGCCGCCGACCATATCTCTCTCTCTAGGTGTGGCCGTGCATTATACTTGGTGAAAAAGCAAGGTGCTTGTTTTTATATCTAAACTTTTTGTTGTCTAACAAATATATGAACAACCCACGCTTAATAAATCCGATCTATACAAGTATTTTGAGTTATTTGAATGTCTTTTTGTTGTTGTTATTTGGATTGGAATGTAATGTGAATGGATTTGGCACTTTAAATCCAATGTTTAACACGGATTGTTTTTCGCCCACCACATACTCGATGAAATGCCAAAATAGTTTTTATGTTGGATAACGATATGAAAATTGATGTATGTAGAGTGTGTTCGGTTTTTTAGTTGTTACTCTAAGTTTTTATGAATGTTGTGGACGGTTTTGATGCATATTGTGGACGGTTCTCGTTAAAAACCGTCGTATAATGTGTTCATTACACGACAGTTTTAGCAAAAAACCATCGTGTAATGCCTAATGTCGTTCAAAAAACCCAAAAAAAAAATTTTTTTAGGTGGGATTACACGACGGTTTTGACTAAAAGCCGTCGTGTAAAGAGGCACATTACACAACGGTTTTTAGCGAGAACCGTCGTGTAATGTGCACATTACACGACAGTTTTTTTTGAAGAACCGTCGTGTAAAGTCCGCTTTGCACCGCGGTTATCGGTAGAACCGTTGTGTAAAGTCCGCTTTACACCACAGTTCTTCGAAGAACCATCGTGTAAAGTCTGCTTTATACCCCGGTTCTCGTAGAACCGTCGTGTAAAGTGAGAACCATCGTGTAAAATCCGCTTTACACCACGGTTCTCGTATTTTATATACATTACACGACGGTTGTTAACCGTCGTGTAATATTAAGATACCACGACGGTTTTAAGAATCGTCGTGGTATCTTCCACGACGGTTACTGAACCATCGTATAAACTTTACACGACAGTAAAAAACCATCGTGTAAATCGGGATTTTTACTAGTTGAAGATTGAAGAGAAAATTACTTTAGTGAAGATAAACAAGTGAGAAATAATAAAGAACGATTCGAGAGAAAAGAAGAAAAGTCAGTAAACAAACAGGAAAAGCAAAAAACAAAAAAAGATAATAATAAATAAATAAATAAAAAGGAGAGAGAGGTGCTGTCCTAGTTTCAAGGGTTTGCCCCTTGAATTGAATGCCACTAAACTTTTGTACACCATTGGATGGTTTTGTGACAAGTAAGTAAATTCAAATGTTAAAACAGTGGCTGATATCAGCATGTAGGGGACCTGTCGAAGCCCCTAATACACCATTGTATTGAACTTCTCCAACTCTCGCCAAAAATATCGTTGAAAAGTGGGAATGGCGGTGTTAGATGAACTCCAACGACCACCATTTTTCACACTATATGTTTTGGTATGAATGGTGTGTGGCTGAACAGTGGAAACACATATTTGCGTTTTCACCGTTTCACTCAACGCCAAATTTGATGTTCGTTTCTTTAGTGAAAAGGAATATAAAAAGTGTGATTAAACAGAACACACATGGAATTTTTTGTGTGTGTGTGTTTGAAATGATATAAAAGGTTGGAGATGAATTTACTGTTAGATGCCAAAGTTTTACCATTTTGATATTTTGGGTTGGAGAGATGTTCCACTTTTTATTATACGATGATAGTTTAAAAAAAATTTTATAAATATTGTCAACTAATAGATTTACTTTGCTCATTTTCAGGTCTACATACATGCAATCAAACATTTTCAATCAATTAGATGAAATGAACTAATAACTAAAATTACTAATAGATTATGAAACACTTTAATGGAACTCTAAAATTTCAACTTAACTTCTTTTTTAATAACATATCTTTTTGGTTCATTTGCCTTCTTTAAAAGGTTGTTTACTTTGCTTTTGTTTTTGTTTAGTTTGCCGTTAAGACTGCATCTAGTTTACTATATTTTGATTTTCCTTTTTGTTTTTTTTTTTTTTTTTTTTTTTTTTTTTTTTTTTTTTTTTAAGAAATTTGAACGGAGGTATTGGACATATTTGAAGGGAAGGTCTATTGCCACCCCTCGGTCTAATATCCCCTTACCTTTTTTTTTTAACAAATTTTTTATTGCTCAATTACTCTTAAATAAAATTACATTTAAGTACAAAAGTGTATTAAAATGTGTTTTTCACACACCTCATCTTAATTAAAAGAAAATAAATATACGTCTACTCTTACATAAGTGATTTAAAACGAAAAAACTTCTTATTGATTAATTAACTTAAACATTATGTATTACTTTAAATTTTTTAAAACATTATATCCTAAATTCAAATATGTTAACGATTGCGTTCCTTTTTTTTTTTTTTAAATGTAAATATATAAGCATAAACAAAAAGCGAAAGTGTTGTTGGATAGAATGAAGGCAAAAATTAATACATATCGTGGAGAAAATTAAAAGAATTACTGATATATTTAAATTTTCATGTTCTTTCCAATTGGGATTGCTTTTCTTCTTAGGATATATCATCGAACCATATATTGTCTTTACCCAACAATATGATCTTCCAAAGCATAACTTCTCAGTCATTAAAGAAGGAGAAGCGTTGTTTTGTTCCCAAATAAATTCAATTGTTAAAGTTTTGGAGTGATTAAAAAATTATATATATAACGTTAATTAATAATCACATGAATAAAAAAGTTTTGTTAATTAAAAATTAACTAATTAATATATAAGAGAAAAGAATATATATATGGGGATTTGAATTAGCTATTAATGTGATTTACATTAGGAAAGAGAAACGTAATTACAAAATGTTGACATAAACAAATCGTTTAAATATCAATTTTTAGTTGGAAGGATCTATCACATAAATATAATGATGTGATACACCTGATTTATTGAATAATTTCTCCTTAATAAAACTGCATTCCCGGAAAAAAAAAAAATCATAACCGTATATATTTGTTTTAAAATATTACGTTAAGTTACTGCTATTCGTGTAGGCCTTTTGCTCTTTCACAGTGTCATGGCCTTTTGGCTCTTTCAGTTTCATTATTCTTTGCAGCTTTTATTTTTCGAAACTGGAGTACGGATTCTTTTTTGAGAAAAGCCTTTATTATTATTATTATTATTATTTTATTTTTATCTTTTTATTTTTAAAGTAAGCTTGCGTATTATTTTATTAAGCTAGATCACACTTGATCAAAGACCTAAAAAATCTAGGGACTGAATCAGCCGAAAAAAGATTTGTACAACTGACAAAAGCATAGCTAGCTAAATAATGGGCTATCGAATTCTCTTGTCAACAAACGTAACAAACAATGCCACTATTAGTAGATAACATAGTATCTTTAATGTCATTACGGAAGCTTCTAATCCTTTGGAAAGCGGTCATTGAATGGCACGAACTACATTGATAGCTTCTAATCCTCTTTTTGCCTATGGATCTTTTATTCATTCCTAGTTGAAGATGCGCTTCACGCATATGAATATAATATATTATGTCAAAGATATAAGAATTTAAAGAGAAAATTTAAAAAAGAAAAGAAAAAGTAACAAAAAAAAAAAAGAACAGAAAAATTGAAACTCTATACAAAATTTAGACAACAAGAACCAACATTTCTAACAATATTTCAAAAAAAAAAAAAAAAAGATAAAAACCCTTTTCAATCATATTAATAAAAGGGGTAAAACTGTGGTAGAGACTCTCGTAGAGTCTCTATCGGTAAAGCCCCATCTTTTAATCGTTAAGATTTAATTGAATGATTGAAATATTATCGGTGTATAATACTTACCATATACCTCATCTCATATTACTCTTCCCACCTCAAGTCTTCTCCGGCACCGGC
>CM046376.1:34477634-34494112 GCA_025413485.1 Ficus microcarpa | reverse complement strand
AACCTTTCCATCGCCGCTGGAGACCCAGCCCCGGCCCCCCCAGCCCCAGCCCTCACCTACTCCTTGGCCTACAATACCCCCGCTCCCAGCCCTCCCCCAACGGCCCTTAGCCCCTAGCCCGCCCCCCGATGCCCCAGCCCGCCTGTTGCCCCCCACCCCAGGCCTCCCTCCCCGGCCTCCCCCCACCCTCCAGTCCCCGATGACCGCCCCCACCCCCTCTCTTTCTTGTCCTCTCTTCTCCTTTCTTTCTTTCATCTCGACCCTCGGCCCCCCCACCCTCGGTCACTCAGTGCCCCCCCATCCCACCCCGACCTACGACTCAACCCTAGGCCCCCAACCCCGCCCCCAATGCGAGAAGAGAGAGAGAAAGAGAGGGGGAGTCGCAGGTGGGGGTGGGATGGGGGGCGCTGGGTAGCTAGGGGTGGGGGGCCGAGGGTCGGGAAGAGAGAGAGAAAGGTGAAGAGAGAAAGAGGAAAGGAAAAGAGAGAGAGGCGGTCAAGCGGGTTGTTGGGGGGCTGGAGAGTGGGGGGAGGCCGGGGAAAGGGGGCCTAGGGTGGGGCGGCACCGGGTGGGATGGGGCTCCGGGGGCGGGCTGGGGGCTAGGGCTAGGGGCTGCCAGGGGAGGGCTAGGGGGGGTGCTGTAGGCCAGGGAGTGGGGGAGGGCTGGGGTGGGGGGCGACCGAGGCTGGGGTTGGGGGTGGGAGGTCGGGGCTGGGTCGTCGGCAACGACGGAAAAGTCACCGGCAATGGAGAAGACTTATGGTAGGAAGAGTAATATGAAGTGAGGTGTATGGTAAGTATAGTATATCAATAATATTTCAACCGTTCGATTAAATCTTAATGGTTAAAAAATAGGTTTTATCGGTAGAGACTCTCACCGTAGCCTTCCTCTAATAAAAGAATAAGTTATTAAATAGATCTATACAGTATTATGTATATATGTATATAGATAGAAGAAATTTAAAAAGGAGAAAAGCATAAAATAAAATAAATAAGGGAAAAAAAAAAGAAAAAGATAAAAGAAAGAAAAAGGATGAAAGCAAAAAAAAGAAGTAAAAAAAAAAAAAACTAATGGGTTGACACATAACAGAAGGAGGAAGAGTATCAATGCTCTTTTGTATATGATAAGATAAGATAATATTAAGATAAGATCAAGATTAAGAATTAAGATAAGATTAAGATTATTATTATTATTATTGTTATTTCAAAGAAAGAGTATTATGATGTATTTTAAGATTTTTATCATTTTAAAGCCGATAACATTAATTTCAAACCTCGATAGCAAAGAATTGGCATATAAAATGAACACACCAAAAACCTGGGATTCGTAAAATGAAAAAGAAAAATCAGCGAGAGAGAGAAAGAGAGATAGAGAGAAGGGAAAAAAAATCCGACAAAACAGGGGTGAAGAAAGGGGAGGTTACCTTAATGGGTGGAAAGAAAGATAAACATTACAGTTCAATTATAAGGACTTAAAGCGCAATGACGAAATCAGAAACTTTGGTGACGGGGGCTAGTAACAACAAGTTATAACTTTAAAAGAAATAAAATGAAAATTTTAATTTTTTAGGGGGACTATATGTAAATTTTTATCAACTATATATATAAAACCATAATTAATACAAAGTTGAGGAGGGGTCTTAAGTCCCTCTTCAAGGCGTCATGCCTCCGGGTCTCTGCTTAAATATTTAGTTTTCTATTGGTGGGTGATTTAAGAAGTGTGTGGAAGAAGTCTTTAAATAAAGTCTACACGGATGAATAGACCAATTGTAATTGTTGGTCACCTACGCGGATGTTAATCATCCCTGCGAAAACGGATGTTAATTTTCTAATTATTCATAATTTCTTGTAACTAGACGTAACGGATCTATTTGTTTTCAATGCTTATTGTTATCAATATCTTATAAAGTCAACACAAAGTCTTTTCCTTAAAGAAATTAAAAAAAATAAAAACACAAACTGACACACAGAGAAAGCAAGTCAGTTAATGGTTGGATATGAATCAAATATCTAAATTTTATACTAGATATAAATTGGTAACGAGATTCAAGAAACGCATATCCGACAAATTGTTTATAGATCATCATACATCGGTGGTTAAAAGTTGGAGTACGAGACAAATTAAGAGTTGGTAAGTATAGTTTTTTTTTTTTTTTTTTTTTTTTTTTTTTGACACAATGAGAGATAATGTGAATTGATATCGGGAGATGCTGGCTAAAATGTCTGAAATGAACAAAAGATAAATCATAACGGCCTATGAAAAGACAAGAAAACAAGAAACATTCTATCTTGATAACAAAATCGGAGACCAGACCTATGGAATCAAGGCAAAACTTGCATCTTATTAATTCACGTCTCAAATATGTCTCGTTAAAAATTATGTAAGAAAAACTAATTGCAACTGGCCATTGAATAGGATTACTTTACATGTATTGACGGCCATATCATAAATTATTAGATCAAGTTAAGTTTGAACTGTTTGTGAATTAAAATAAAATCAAATAATATTGTCTAATAAAACATGAAGAAATTTTAGAAGGGCTACTACAAACATTACAATCATAATAACTATTAAACAGAAAGCCAAGACATCTTAGAGAGATGTCATTTTATTTTGTAATAGTACATTGGCAATATATATAAACACACAAACACACACACCTATATATATATATATATATATATATATATATATGTGGGTATAGAGTATCTTAAAGTGATAAGCGGACTCCGATGGCATCCAAGAGTCGACCGCTTCTTCCTGTGAATCCGACAACAAAGCTTTGTTTAATTGGGAGAGAGAATGGTGAGCCCTCTTTTAACTCCATATGCTCCGTAGGTTTCCAAGTTGGTAGTGAATGCTAGTGAGCGAATTACATCACTTGGAAAACCACTAAAGGACCGACATAGCCACTCTGAGGATAGTTCAATTTGGATGAAATGCAAAAAAGAAGAAAAAGAAGTTATATATTTATTTATATAATAGACAGAGATAGATTAATGCCATTAAACCATTGTTATTGTGTGCTTTCTTTCCCTTTTTTTTTTTTTTTTTTAATCATAAATCTAGGGGTAATCAGTCCCGTTTGGTTTTTGAAATTATGTACAAATGTCACTTTGATTTTTGAGGTTTTACTTATGACAAATTAGTCCTTAAACTTTTGATTTTTAGCAGTTTTGGTCACTGAATATAAAATTAATAAAAGATGGTTTGAATTTAAAGCAAATAATCATGTATCAATTTAGGGAAAAATGAAATTTTACAAAAACAATATAACATTAAATGTAAAATGTTTTCTTTATTATTGTTAAAAATCCTTAAAACAAGAACATTTTGTATTTAATGTGACAATTTATTTAAATTTATCATTTATTACATATAGGGGTGGGATATCTTTGTTTAATTTAATTTAATAAATCTTTTGTCAATTTTAGTATCATAACCAAAACTATAAAAGTTAAATTAAAGAAAAAAGTTTACAACTGATTTACTTAAAGTAAAAAGTTAGGTACCAAAAATGATAAGATGTACGGTAGTTGCATATATTATTTAGGGTTAATTTCATTAATAGCACCTCTGAAATAAATTATATTAAATATAGCACCATTTTTTTCCGTTCATTTCTAGCACTGCCACGTCAGTTTTGTGGGGCCCAGCAGCATTAAATGAATGTCAAAAGTCAAGTGTATCCTCATCTCCCTCGCATGCCCCAAAAAAATTTCCAAACTAGCATCTACAGTGTTTTAAAGAGAGAAACAGAAATCTAGAGAGAGAAAGAGTTAGAATCGCTCGGAAACCGCCTGAAACCACCACGAAATCCCTCTATACACCGATTGGAAGTCCGTGAACGTAGGAAAATCTTCAAAAACCGTTAAATATCAAAAGCCACGAAACTGATTGAGAAAAACATTACTGTTATGACTGGATGGTCATAACGGTAATGACCGCTACCTTATACCGTGAACAAGAGTAACGGTCATAACAGTTATGACTGAATGGTCGATATCGTGTACAAGAGTAATGGTCATAACCGTTATGACCAACCGTTATAACCATGTGGTCATAACGGTTATAACCGTGATTCTTGATCATGAACAAGAGTAACGGTCATCACCGTTATGATTGCCTGGTCATAATGGTTATGACCACTACTCTATATTGTGATTTTAGAATAACGGTCATAACTGTTATGACCTTTGTCTATGTCGTGACCGGTCATAACTATTATGACCGACAGGTCATAATGGTTATGACCGCTCTCCCTATGTCAAACTCCTCGAATTGGTGACCACTTTTTTCCTATATGATGGTGTATCTATATTAAAAATATGACTTAATTTCTATAACAGGTCATTAAATTATTAAATTATAAATAAAAATAAAAATTTAATGCATCTTACACTTATGGGCATTTTAGAGACCTGGTCATAACTGTTATGACCACCCAGTCATAACAGTTATGACCTCTATCCCTATGTTTAGTTTGTCATGTGAACTTTCACAGTTTACAACAAATACCATATAAATCATCAAAGATAATTATAAATTAAAATTAAAATTTTGGCATCTTACACTTATGAGTATTTTAGAGACATGGTCATAACTGTTATGACCACCCGGTCATAACAGTTATGACTCATGTCCCTATGCTTATTTTGTAATGTGAACTTTTACAGTTTACAACAAATACCATATAAAAATCGTCTGATAATAATTTGCTATACAATGAATTAAAAAATGTGTCTATTTACAATCTGTTAAATGGAAAGACAAAATTTTGGTGTGGCTCCATGCTTTTAGTCCATATCCTGCTCATCATCACTTTTATAAGCTCCTGCAAGCTTGCGCTTCGCATGAGCCCACAAGTAACATGTTAGCCACTCTCGAAACATCTACATCCGTCCATGAATTACCCAATACTTGACATTTCTCCCTTCTATAAAGCATTCAGCATTTTTAATTGTAATCATGCCACAGTCACCACTATTGCACGAATGAAAAATGACAAAATTCACATAAGCATCACAGGCAATAAACAATAATCAAAACATTTGTGAAAATTGTGCCAACCCATTGACTTGGTGAGGGATATCTTTCATGATAATGACCGGTATTGGGTGCATCCCGGGAGGTTGTCGTGGTTTAAAATCGAACAAACTGACTTGACCGGCCAGTAATGGAATGAACATTGATAAACATTCCACCTCCTCTTGGACCTTCTCATTGTGAGGGCCTTTATGCTGCATAAAGTCATACACCTCAATTGTCCAATCTGTCAATTCGAGCTTTATTAATACCCAATATTGCATTGAAGCCAAGTTTAATGGTATTAGCAAAGTGTTCACATCAAACTACGACGACCCACTCAAACCAGACAAGCCAAGCATTATCTTGAGTAAAGTTTCACAGGTCCCCCAATCAAACGTATCTGGTGAACTCCGGTAGACAGGCCACATTGCACCAACCTTTGTATTGAAAAACGTGTCTACCGTTGTCACCTTTCGTTGTTCCAAGTTGGGATACTGCTTGATCTTCTTCCTCAAGTAGTAAAAGGCTACGTCAATGTGCTTCATACACAAAATAAAAGCAATCCAAACATTCATCTCATGCCATTCTTGGCTAGCACTAGCAACCTAGCATCATTGCCACAACCGGCTTGCACAAAACAGGGGGCATACAATCCATCTAATCATGCAAGCAAGCATAAACATATAGCAAGTAAAGTATAAACAAACCACCTCTAAAACCTTAATCAAGCACCATACTAACTAACTAACTAGGGCAATTGAAATAAGAGCTTGAGCTTATACTCTTACAAACCTTGACTTGAAATACAAATAAATTTCCAATTGAAATCAAATGGGAGAGTTAGGGTTTATGGGAGATTTACCTTGGCTAACCCTAGAGATGGGTTAGGGCGTATGGATCCGAATTTCTCCCTCTCCCTTGATCCTCCAATCACTCGGTTTTGCCCTCCAATTGGGCACCAAAATTTTTCACCTCACTTGGTGATTGTTTCAAGCTAAGCCGAACACTCTCCACACTAATCCTCCTCAATTTTTTTTTTCCTTTCCCTTTCTTGCTCACCCATGGCCGAATTCTTACACTCACTTAGGGGCACCAAAATCCTTTTGGTTTCTTGGTTGGTGATTTCTCCTCACTCGTGGCCATTCTACAATTTTTACCCACTGAAATTTTCTCTTCCTTTCCTCCTTCCCCACACTCGGCCACAATCCAAGAAATGGGTTTCCAATTTTCCAAAACTTTCTCTTGGTTTCTTGGTGGAAAATCCAAACACCACCATAAGCTAATCTCCCTTGGATTTTAAATTTTTCTTGCTTCTTTCTTGGTTTCTCTTGCTCGGATTTTAGAGAGAAAATTTGGCAAGAGTTTGGTTAATTTTTCCTATTTTTCAGCCCAAAAATCCGCCCCTCCTCATGGGTATTTATAGGCATGGAGAACTTTGCCAAAATTCTAAAACAACTCCATGAAAATTAAAATTTGCACACTTAGCATGCAAGGTGGCCGGCCATTCCCTTGTAGAGCAAGACTAAGATTACCTCATCATGGTGACATCATCTAGGTGACATCACTATGCTTACATCATCAAATTTTTAAAATTTACAATTTTGCCCCAAAAGCTAAAATTCTTACAATTTTGCCCCCTAGGTGGCCGATCACTTACTTGGAGAACAAGCCAAGCTTATCTCACCTTGATGACATCATCTTGATGACATCACTACGCTTACCTCATCAATTTTCTAGAATTTACACTTTAGCCCATAAGGATAAAATTTTGGCATTTTTGCCCCTTAGGTGGCCGGCCATGTCATCTCTTCTAGAACCTTCTTTGCTTTCTTTCCAAGCTTAAATAATTCAATTATGATGTCATAAATTAAGGATAGGATGATGTCATCCCACTTTAGGCCTTGTTTGGCTTTTCCTCAATATACAGTTCATTTTTAAGTTACACGATATTTCTAATACTGTGTTCACTTAAACACAGTATTTTTATACTGTACTACAGTCCAAAATTTTTCTATGTAAAAACGGACAGTATAAATTTTTTTCTTATTTTTCAAGTCCTTTTTTCCCTTGATCCCTACTAGGTGTGCTTGATTTTCTAAGGTGGTTTTAAAGCCTATTTGAGCTGTATTGCCCATAATGTCGAGTTTTACAGTATCTTTTCTATACTGCATCAACTAATACTGCAAAGTCAACCAGTCAACCGCTCTTGGTCAAACTTTGACTTACTTGGTCAAATTTAACTTTTTCGGTCAAACTTTGACTTTTTCAAAATTACGTACTTTTTCGTCCTTTTTGACTAAAAAGGGCGTTTGCTAGCCTTAGCAATCTGTTTTGAGTCTTATTGAACCATAAGAACTCACAAACAATATGAAAAACTCTTAACCGAGCTTTTCCACAAATACCTTTACGGTATGTACATAATTCCTTTGAAAACGAAACAATAACATAGAATTTCTATGTATTACATTATGGGTGAAATTAGACTTGGCCATTAACATAAAATATTTTGATAACATGTAGATGAATATTTTCCATGAAGGAACTTTTATCAAATTCTCGATGGTTTGAGAGATACGATTATTTAAAGTTTTCCAAAAAAAAAGGGGGAATTTTTAGGGGACAGACTGCATGCCACTGCAACCCAAGGGCAGCCCCTGAGCACTGCAGCGCCCAAAACAGGTGCTGCAGCGCACCTGGGCAGCACAGTGGTCAAGCAGCACCCAGCCGAAAGAAGAGAGAGAGGGGGAGCGAAATTAAAAAAAAATAAAATTATGAGGTATATTTTTTAGAAGAATGATTCATTTTGAAAGACAAACTTCTTATAAAATAATAAGATAAGATTGGATTTAAAACTATAGATCCAATTTTCTAAGTATGAATTTAGATTTTAAAATAGACCATAGTCTCATAACTATAGTTTATGTAGATTAAATCTTAAATTCTTTTTTAAATGGAATTTAAGATTGACCTTATCCAAAGAGTATAAAGGTTTAATACTATTTGGATATATTTCCGGAAGGGAAATTTAATATGTGGTTTAAGAATAAAACATTTTACTGTTAGCAAGGTAAGTACAAACCTCGTGTACAATATGAAAATAGCATTATTTTACAATGCATTAAGCACATACCATGTTAGGAATGCATTGCCTACGTTTATAAAATGATAACATGTGAATTACGTGATTTCCATATATCATGACATGTTATGACATGCCACAATGGGATATATGCCACACCTATGTTGATGTCGTGGTTTACAAGTATGTCAGATTTACATACTTGCCACATGTTTTACTAGCTTGTTATGTAAATGTCATACTTTATATTTATGCCATGATTTCAAGTTTATGTGATGCCATTGCATCATGACTAATAAGTTCATAATTAAGGAATGTTAGTCATAGACGTAGTATTTAAATAAGACTTTAAGTTACAGTATGATTTAGGCATACTTAAATTCAATTAAATTAAAGGCTAAGACTAATTCAAGACAATTTAGAGTGTCATCCAAACCTCCCTTCAAATAGTGGAGGATCAAGTCATGTTATGTTATGTTCTAGTTTAAAGTTTTAGATTTATTTTCAGAATTATTAGGGACCTTGCAAACTCTAATTTTATAAGAAAGGCACACACCGGGTACGTATGCATAAGGGCCCACAAATAAGAAAGATAATAAATTTATAATGGAAAATAAGACATCCATAATTGAATTAATTGAACTACGTCTTAGATTCCATAATTGAATTATGCATCCACACATGTGATTCATGTTTTTGTAAACAATGCGATGTCTATATTTGTACTTGTGGAGCAAAAGCTCATTATTTATATTCATACTGTAGTTAAGTAACCTGTAACTTTGTTCATCGTGGACAATTTGCGGATGACGATGATGAGCAAGCGAAGGGACTATGGATACCACCATGCAATTTATTCCACTAAAGCTATTTTGAAAATTATTATTTATATTTTGAGATTGTATATAAATTTATGACATGAAATGTCATATGAAAATTTCTTTTAGAGTATGTGACAAAAGTTTTTATGATAAGTTATGGAAAATATATATATATGTATATAGTTTAATATTTTCAAGTACCCAAGTCTACATATGTGAAGTAATTAGAAGTAAATACTTAGTTTAAGTAGTAATATAATGGCCTAAGTAGGTGGATCATTACAATTTTCGACGCGATTGACTACTTACTCTCCACTCCTTTTATGATGTTGATTGGGCGGGTAATATTGATGATCGCACTTCAACAAGTGCTAACATTGCCTTTCTTGGTTCCAATGCTATCTTTTGGAGTTTTAAGAAGCAAAGGTTTGTTGCACAGTCCTCCACTGAAGTCGAGTATCATGTCGTTGCTACTACTGCTGCTGAAGTCACGTGGGTAAAATCCTTATTACATGAACTTGGTGTTCTCATACCACAGACATCCATCATCTATTGTGACAATGTTGGAACCACTTGTCTGTATGCTAATCTCGTCCTCCACTCTCGTATGAAGCACATTGCCATCGATTTTCACTTTGTTTGAGATAAAGTACAAAGCAGCGAGCTTCGAGTTTCTCATGTTTCTTTTGCCAGTCACCTTCCGATGCATTGACAAAACCACTCACACAGCAACGTCTTCAACAATTGTGTGTCAAGATCGGAGTTTTCTAAGGCACTTCATCTTGAGGGGGCATGACAAGGAAAGTGACAATAAGTTAAAAATGTAGTTTATGGAATATACACTACAACATAATAGAGATTCCACGACGGTTAAAAACCGTCGTGGTAATACTTATACGACGGTTTTTAAACCGTCGTGGAATCCACAGTCGTGGTATGTTTTTAGATTCCACGACGGTTTTTGACCGTCATGGTATCTCCTATACCACGACGGGCAGGGCCCGTCGTGGTACCACAAGGTACCACCACGGGTAGAAGCCCGTCGTGGTAGCACTAGGTACCACGACGGGTCCGCGCCCGTCCTGGTACCTCGCCACCACGGGCTTTTGGCCAGTCGTGGGTTTTACAGTTTTCAAAAAAAAAAATTTCGATTCCGATCCCCGTAGCAAAATCAGCCTAAATAAATAAAATAACCAACCGTTTGTACAATTCATATGCATATATAATACAAATTATAAATTTTAATATTGAATGTACCGCATACCAAACTGAGTCCACTCAATCCTAACCAAATTCATGTCATCATCGGTATAAAAATTCTTCGTCTGAAGAGCAGCTATTCCATCAACAATGAGGGTTATTTCTCGCATAAAAGTTAACACGAAATACCCGCACTCTACATATCCTTCCTGTATTGGACATCGAACAGTGTCAATCAAAGTCTCCCAGTTTCGTCGCTGTCTTACTCCTCCTCCCACCAACAGCTTCCAATCATTAAGTGCCCTAACAATTTCAAAACAATATATTACAACGACAATTATTGTATGCATAGAATCAGATATATGAACATAAAAAAATACTTACGTCATAATTAGGTCTTTGAAATCATCACCTGGTTCGTTTCCGAGAGAATTAAAATATAGGACCGAGTCATCCCATGGATCAATAACTGCCAAGATCCAATGTTGGCCGCTGTTATATGGCATGAGAAATAGCTTTTCCTGTGGAGCGTCTCTTAAGATTCGTAAAATGCAATCGGACCTCTCTCGAACGTAGACGGCGCGATCGGTAACACGTTGAATTGGTGAGACGAGGGCTGGAGAAATAAACTTGAACCGTTGCCCCACTCCTGCACTTGCACAACATTCCGTTAAGTATCTGCAAAATAATTAGGCTGACTTGTTACACAAATTATGTATATAAGATTAATAAGGATAGATAATTAAATAGTTTAAGGAAAAATGTATTACCTGATGTAAACCATTATGCTATTTGCACTGATTTCTTTAAATGTTATGAAATGATAGACATCTTCAAACCCAATGTATATGGGCATGTCATCGCCATTTGCGAACTGTTGTTGATGGCAGATTATTTGGGTACCGTCACGCATGGAATTCAGTGCGTAATATGCCAACGGTTTCAATTCCTGGAGCATGTCAATAAATAAAGTCAAACGAAGGCATTACTTCTTGCGCCGGTTGTTATTGTACCTCCGGTTGTGACTGTATTTTCTTCCTCCCCGCTCTCTTTTTGGTTCGTTTGCTCCCCTCGGCTTCTCGGACAGGAGCATGACTGGGACCTTTGCTTGCCTGGCTCAAACTTGGTTGAATGACAACTAAGTGTTTCGGCCAAGCAACAAACCCACCGACAGCTTCTTCAATACATGTGGCTTCGTGCGTCGGAATTGGTAGGAGTGCACCTCTTAGTTTTGAAACTGTGATTGTCATTCGTACATTCTCCTCACCTAAAGGAATCCCATGGACTGTGTCCGTTGGAAGACATTCCATGTACGCCCTGCCGTTTACAACAAAAACAACTCTTCCGTTAATTAAATCAAGCGCAAATAGATGACATTCCTTACTTGCGTTCGGCATGGTCTTCGGATCCGACGTCTCAGTTCCTTTTTCATTCAGAGTGCAACTAGCCTTGAAGCTGTTGTGTTGATCAACTGTCCGTGCAGTTGGCTCCTCTGCCATTGTCTCTCAGTTGATACCATGCTTCGCACATAGTTCCTGCACGGTTATTTCTAATGCGGCTAGCTGTTGTTTCATATCCAAGACTTCAGCATTATCCGAGACACTTCCCACCGGGTTGAAGTATTGCAACTGCCTGACAAACTTCGATTGACCTCGAATCCGACCACGATGCTCGGCATTGCCTAATGCCTTGGTCAATATATCCTCTGTCCCCACAGATTCGAAACTTCCTTGTGTCTGTTGTGAACTGATGTCGTCCTGTAACAATTACACAATATGTTATGACTTCATAAATATAAACGAGTATGCAAGATCAATATAGTTTAATCGGATTCGAATACTTACTATTCTTTCTGCAACATCTTTACATGCTTCATTCTTGAAAGATCCATCGGGGTTGACGCGCATCTCTAGCCAATTCTCATGCCGCTCTAGGTAAGTTCCCGTCTTGTCGGACTACAGTTTAATAATAACCTTAGTAAACATAAAATATGGAATCCGCATAACACTTTACCATTTACAAATTACGTGTAAGTTATTCACGTACATGTGCTTGGTCACGTTTCCTATATCTGTCTCTGCCTCCCGTTGATCCGTATTTGAGTTTCTTTCTTGTCTCACTTCGTTGTTCGGATAATCTTCTGAATTCCGGGGTCCGACGATAGATAATGAAAGATTCCTAATCATCCTGGGTGATGGTGGGGTAATTGTGAATCACTTTTGCTGGCCGTTGCCACACATCTTCTTCATCAATATGATCCCTTACAAAAGCTTGGTAAAGATCACATCTAAAATTTTTTGCCGACTCTGCACATGACTTTAAAGCTTGTTTTTTAAACGACGCATTTACAGTGAAAGAAGTTGTGATTTCCATCCACACTCTTTCTTTATTTTGGGCTATATCGACACTTCTAAAGTCGGATATCTAAATGGGTATGTGCTCTCGAGCAAGCACTCCAATCCAACTCTGTAATGCATCTCCTCCTTTCCCTATTGGTTGCCCTTTCGAGTCGAACGAAACTTCCATTCGTTCTCCCTTTGTCCTAACTTGGTGGACTCTTCTCATAAGGGTTGCTCTTCGTTTACCTTCTTCATCGGGACTGAAGCTAGGTGAGTTGGTTCGTCGTGGTTTTCCAATTTGAGTTTGAGTTGATTGTTCCTCCTCGTACTCTTGCGACATTGTAAATCAATCTACAGCAACTCCGGACCCAAACACATAACGAAACAAAAAATTATTGTCAATAAAGCATTATAAAATCACAAAAAATCCGTGCAAGTAAACGTAGGTTTGTAATTAATTAATTACGGAACTGACACATAACTTGATGAAAGAGGCATGTGATCTTTCCATATCATTTGCTAACATCTAAGTCACAACATCAACAACAATTTGCGAAAATAATAAATGCATGCATAATCCAATCACTTTACTTCAATATAAAACTAATTCAATGGCAAATAAGCATATTATCGAATAGGTCAAACACTAACAATAAGTCACAAAATCGACACTTTACCCGGATAATTGTTGAATCCATGCCTTACCCAAGCCCTTTTATTTCAAGCTACAATTATGTCTAACTCAAAAAAACCAATTTAGCGAACATGGAATATACAAAATTTTAACGTCTAACGTCTACATTTTTTCTAGAAAATTGCCCAATCCGTATTATCAAACCAAATTTAAAACAATCCAATTCGCAGAATAAAATCAACCCTCACGAGCCTCGGGTCAGTTTTTCACCATTAAAATTACGGAAATCGACAATTAATGCAAATTTGGTAAATCATCGCGTCACATTGAACAACATACCGAAACTAAGTCTCACTCAAATAGGAATTTGGTCGAACATATAGTGTGCGTAAATTTAACATGCAAGAGCGACACTTTTTCTCCGTTTCACATATGACCCAAATTAAGTTTAACAAACACAATCAACATTCAACAATCAATTTAACATGAAATAAAGTTTACTATTGTCTTAGCTAACTATCTAGCAACCATTTCATCAACCGTTTCATGAAATAGCCAACATAAACTTACCCGTTTAGTGTGGGTATGGGCGGGTCAATTGGCGTCGGGAAGAAAGTTTGGGCGTCGGGCTTGGCGACGGAGTGGGCAACGCGACGACGTGGGCGTGAGCGCGGCCGTGGACGACGGCGAAACACAACAAATTTCGGCCAAAATGGAGGATGTAAGCAAAGAGAGAAAATGGAGAATGGAAGGCAATGAGGGAGATAATGGAGGATTCAAGGCAAGCAAAGAGAGAGAACGGAGGATGGAAGGCAAAAAATTAGAGAGAAATATGATGGAATGCCGAAAACTAGAGAGAATTGTTAGAGGGAGTTGCCGAAAATATGAGAGAGAAAGTGGAGTGAATGATGATAATGTTTTGTTCTTATGCATAAAAGATCAAAATTTCGGCCACTTGCACGAAGGCACGCTTCCCGGGTATTTTTTTAAATTTCGCGGCAAGAATACCACGACGGTTTTTTTAAAAACCGTCGTGGTAGTGCGATCTACCACAACGGTCCTCTGACCGTTATGGTACCAAGGGGACCTACCACGACGGTCACGTGACCGTCGTGGTAAGTTCCCTTTTGGGGACCTACCCTACCCTCTGGTACCACGACGGTCAAAAAGACCGTCGTGGTATCGAAGGTAACACGACGGTCGAAAACCGTCATCGTTTCGCCCGTGTTCGATATACAACGACGGTTTTTTTAAAGAACCGTCATCGTATGAATATACGTCTTATTTTGGGGGACTTACCACGACGGTCAAAGAGACCGTCGTGGTATCGAAGGTAACACGACGGTTGAAGACCGTCATCGTTTCGCCCGTGTTCGATATACAACGACGGTTTTTTTAAAGAACCGTCATCGTATGAATATACGTCTTATTTTGAAATTAAAACGTTTAAAACTCATTGTTTTTTCAACTATGTATATACTCCCACAGGCGGCCACACATATGTGTTATGCATTAATCAGTCCATATCAATTCTCTTTTTGATCTTGTATTCGTTTAGACTGTGGCATATAATAATTATTATAATGTGCACATACAATTGACATATACCGTAATAATACTTATTATAAATTATGTATACAAAACATCGGAAAAAAAAAATACAAGTTGGAGCTATTGGTTTTTTTTTTTTTTTTTTGTGGGACTTCTCAACACGTGTCCACTCGACATCTAAACGAAGCAAGTGTGTGGAATCATCGTCCAAATCATCAATCTCCTCCACCGATGGCAAACCCGCTGTGATCGATGGAATGTCCATGTAATCTTTAATATCTTCGTGGCCATCCCGGATTAATTTTGGCTTTATTGGCACAACTAATGATAACTCGGAATTGTCGGGATCCGTTGTATAAAAGACTTGTAGTGCTTGCAACGCCAGAATGAAAGGATCATTTTTGTATCCCATACGCCTAAAGTTCACCACTGTCACGCCGTCCTTATCAATCTTAACGAAATTATTGTCTGCCTACTTGCATTTAAAGAGTGTTATCCGCAAGCTGCAATAATCAAGCTCCCAGATATCTTCAATGAACCCAAAGTAGTTCATGGAGCCGTATACCGGGTTCTTGTCCTTTGCGGATGAAATATGCATAGATTCGGCACGTAGGCTAACACCACTATTTTGGACTAGATGCTTCTCATCTCTTTCGCGAGTGTAAAAGGTGTAGCCATTGACAAAGTACGATATATATCTTGTAACCATCGAAGACGGACCTCTTGCAAGCTTCATTAAGTCTTGGGAAACACCAGGCTTCATATGTAAATGTCGGCTTATCCACTCCCTGAATGTCCGGTTGTGCTCATCTTGAATCCACTTCTCACTTCTTGTTTTCCTTGGATGCGCACTTCTTAATTCCGTCATGTGAGCCTCAACGAACGACTCCACTTCCTTAGCATTGTGCAAAACATACAGATAAGCTTTTTCCCATTCATCTTGCTTTACTGGTGAATGAACGGCGACGGATAGTCCTATCAACGTAAATGGCCCGCTCGTTGGCAACCCTATTGGCTCCGCATTGGACAAATACTCAGAGCAAAATTCAACTGATTCCTCGGCTATGTAGTTTTCCACTATACATCCCTTCGGCCTATTTCGGTTATTCACATAACCCTCCAAAACTTTCATGTACCTTTCGAAAGGATACATCCACCTCAAATGGACCGGTCCACATAGCTTAACTTCACGAACTAAGTGTACCGTTAGGTGGATCATTATATCAAAAAAGGCTGGTGGGAAAAACTTCTCAAGCATGCACAAAGTCATCACCAATTCAGATTGTAACGAATCTAGCATAAGTGGATCGATTACCTTGGAGCAAATTGAATTGAAAAACGAGCATAACTTCGTAATTGCATATCTCACATCTTTCGTTAAAACTCCCCGCAATGCAAGAGGCAATAATTGTTTCATCAAGACATAACAATCGTGAGTTTTCATTCCAATGAGCCTTAAATCCTTCATCGACACCAACCTTTTGAAGTTAGAAGAGTACTCACTTGGCACTTTCACGGACGCAAGCCATTCACAAAGCTTTCTCTTTTCTTGTTTGGATAATGTGTGCTTTGCCGGAGGTAAGTATGTGCCATTCGATCTTTTGTCGGGGAGCAAATTTGATCTAATTTTCATCTTTTGAAGATCCAACCGTGCTTTTTCACCATCTTTAGTCTTGTTTGGGATGTCAAGCAACGTGCCCACTATCGATTCACAAACGTTTTTCTCAATATGCATAACATCGAGGTAATGACGAACGTAAAGTAACTTCTAATATGGAAGTTCGTAGAAGATTGACTTCTTTTTCCACGACGGTCCATCGACAAC
>CM046376.1:34458007-34477534 GCA_025413485.1 Ficus microcarpa | reverse complement strand
GGGAGCCTTACGTTTTCTCTTTCCCAAAACTACTTTCACGTCTTTAACGATCTCAAATACGGCTTCGCCAGACAAAATCCGAGGAGCGGATCTTTCTTCGGTATTACCATCAAAAGCCTTCTTTTGTTTGCGGTATCGATGATTTGATGGCAAGAATCTCTGGTGACCAAGGTAAACGATTTTCTTACCATTCTTCAACCGGATAGAGGTTGTTTCCTTCATACAGACTGGACATCCTACAGAACTCCTCACGGGATAACCAAATAGGTTGCCAAGTGCAGGAAAGTCATTAATTGTCCAAATCAACATTGCACGTAGATTGAACGTATCTTGACGGTAAGAATCTCTAACTTGTAAACCATCTTCCCACAAGCTTTTGAGGTCATCAATTAATGGTGCCAAGTACACGTCAATGTCATTCCTCGGTTGGTGAGGGCCGGAGATAAATAATGTCAACATCAAGAACTTCCGCTTCATGCACAATTCCGAAGGGAGATTGTAGTTGACAAGTATGACTGGCCAGGTACTATGCCGACTACTCATGTTACTGTGTGGGTTCATTCCGTCCGTCGACAAACCGAGACATAAATTCCTTGGCTCCGAGCTAAAATCTGGATGATTGTCGTCAAAGGTCTTCCATTGTGGTGAGTCGGCCGGATGCCTAAGTTTGCCATCGTCAACGCGTTTATCATGATGCTAGGTTAAATTCTTAGCATGCTCGGCATTACGGAATAAACGACGCAAACGTGGAGCCGGTGGAATGTACCATAACACCTTAACCGGCACTCCTTTTCTACCATTAGATGGCATCTTGCCATTCTTCCATCTTGACTCCTTACAAACCGGACATTCATCTAAATCTTCATATTCTTTCCGGTAAAGGACACAATCATTTGGACAAGCATATATCTTTTCATATTCCATTCCCAAAGTGCTCAACGTCTTCTTTGCCTCATACATACTAGGTGGCACTTTGTTATCCTCCGGTAGAACATCTTTTAGAAATTCTAAAAGAGTTGTGAAACTAGAATTCGTCCACCCTACCGACGCTTTCATATTCCATAATTTAACTAATGCCCCTAATTTTGTATATTTTGTACACCCGACATACAACGGCGTCTCCGCATCATTAATCATTGCCTCAAATAACTCCGGTCGATGCACAAAGTTTTCTTCCAAATCATTTATCATATTGAACATATTATCACCAACGTCTTCCTCCACAATAGGCTCTTTACCTTTAGACTTCGTCGATGTATATTTAATATCGAAAAAATCTTCACCATGTAAATACCATGTTTGATAAGAACAAACAATCCCATAAGCGCGCAAATGTCCTCTAACATTATCAATGGAATGAGATCTATGATTACCACAAAGTTGACATGGACACGGAATCTTATCATCTTGTATGTGAGCTTTGGCAAATGACAAAAATTCTTCAACACCATCTACATATGCTTTGGACAATCTATCAAACCACATCCATTTCCGATCCATGATTTGCAAATCCTATAATCCAAAAATTAAAATACTTATAACCCGCCCATTAATTGATCAACAATAAAAATTCTATACAACCTAACAAAACCGTCTAAAACTACAATGAAACATGCACGTACCATGTGGATTTATATAAAACATACATATAAATTGATCCCACACATAATGAATAACAAGAAGACGTTAATTAATCAGTTATCACTTACCTTTGGTGACGTCCAACGGTGTACTGACTGTATTCGGAAAAATCTGGACTTGGTTTTCTCGGATATGCAGACGGTTTGTTGCTGTGAAAAAATTTAGGAGGACAAGCAATCGGCGTGTTGTTGGAAATTTTGGTGAGATTCCATGACGGTTTCCGTAAAACAGTCGTGTAATATTTGAGATTTCATGACGGTTTTACAAAAACCGTCGTGGAATCTCAATATACGATGACGGTTTTTGAAACCATTGTCGAATCTCTAAGGAATTCACGACGGTTTTTGAGCCGCATTTTACCGTCGTCGAATCCGAAGATTCGACGACGGTTTCTCTAAGACTGTCGTGGAATCAGGACGAGATTCCACGACGGTCTTTTGTGACTGTCGTGGAAGCTCCGAGCTTCCACGACGGTTTTCGCTTGCTTTTCGGCTCCGTGTTTTTTTCGAATTTACGATGACGGTTTTTTTAAAAACGGTCATCGAATATCAGTCGTTGTATCCACATTTTCTAGTAGTGATATTATTAGATGTAAATATTTAGTAATTACTCTTTTTTTTATTTCAAGGAGATTTGCTATTATTTCCAATTTTGTAATCCTTGTGGGCATGTATATATTGCAATTTTTTTACATCAATGAAGGTTAACAAGATCCATTTACAAAACTTCCATCTTTCTCTAACGTTCAGAACCTTCATAAAACATTAACATTTGCATCAAAGATGATACGACTAAATAATGATGCTCATTGCTTAAGGCAACTAAAACAATATTGTGGATAACATTTGTTTGGATCTAGGATCAAATCCACAATTCTAAGTAATAAATTCAAAATTTAATGTGAGAGAACAATATATAGGAAAAAAAAAATTATAGTTGATTTTAAAAAATGGTTACAAAACAAGAACTAAGAAACTTTCAAGCCAACAGAACAAGGCAAAAAGAACTCAAATGAGAAAATGTCAGAGATCAAGCTACAACACGAGAGAATATTTTTGAGAAATTTGACAGTCACTCGGAGTTCGTTCATGCTTTAAGCTCGAAACAATATCCAAGCAAAGAAGAAACTAAAAATAGGGTTCAACACGCAATTACACTTGGAATGTCTGTAAAAATAAATTTAAACACCAGATTAAGAAAATATATATGATAAAGTGTGAGCCAAATTTGTTTGGAAGAGCTTCAGTCTTCTTGTTCTTTGCCTGACGCTGACACCTGCTCCTGGCGTTCATTTTTGACAAGGTTAATCCTCTATAGCAGGACAAAATATATAAAACATATATAATAATAATAATAATAATTAAAAAACCAAACCGTTCGGAATTATGCATGTCAGAATTAGTGATGAAAGCTAATTTTCAAGCAAATATATGCAAATTACAAGAATACCTTTTTTTTAGTCTAAATTAATGAGACATGGTTAAATGAACTATTGTACTTCGTTAGTAGCTTTCCGAGTAAAAAAGAAAGACGAGAAAAAGATGGTCCTTGTCCATCGATAAGGATGCATAAATAATACACATTACAAGGAGTCCGAAACAGAGTAAGTTTCCTAATCTCTTAAAGTTAAAATACGAGTTTGTTTACGATGAATAGTTATCTAAAATGAATAAATAATTAAAAATAATTAGTGATTTTTTCTATTAATGCTTTCTAAAAATTTCAAATTTCACGATTTAGATATTGTACACACAGAAATATTAAACTGATAAATAAAGTAACTAGTGTCAAACATAGTCTTACTAATATATAAATGAAAGATAATTGTTCCAGTAAATAAAATTAAAAAAAAAAAAGGGTAAAACTCCAAGCAGCATTACGTGTAATACATATGATTTTAATGTAGATCTTTTGATAGAAAAGAAAAGAAATAAGTCTAGTTATTGTATACTGAAATAAATTAATTAGCGCCAAATGGTTGAGAAGAGTGTTTTATAAATAATAATAATAATAAGAATAAGTTGCGAATTGGAAGTCTTGAGAAAAAAGAAATTTCACACTAGAACTAAAAAAATTCCACATATTCTCATGCAACAAATGAGATAACACGTAAGGTGGAAGATAGAAATAATAACAATTACCACATTCACAAGAGCATGCAGATATTTTGATGCTATCAGAAAAGAAAGAAAGAAAGAAAGAAGTCTAGTTATAGTATATATACTGAAATAAATTAATTGCCGCCAAATGATCAAGAAGAGTGTTTTATGGGGGAAAACAGTTGCGAAATAGAAGTATTAAGAAAGAAGAAATTCGTAATAGAACAATTTGGCGTTCATCCAATAACTCATCACCATCTCTGCCTCACGGACTCGACGGCGTCCTTGGCATTGGGATGATTCCACTCCAGCGATTCCCACAAGTGGTCATCCATGTAAACTTTTTCAAGAGAAGGGGGACGTGGATCTCTGTCAAGGCAGGTGACCCTTTTCAACTTTGGACATCTCCACATACGAACTTCACGTAAGGAATGATCAGCAACCACTGGTATGCTCTTTAACTTTGGTAGTGAGTCCAAGCGTAAGTAGTACAATTTAGAGAGAATAACAGTGCTGATGACCCTATGATCACATCCACCTGCAGCTTCTTCATCTTCATCTTCTTCTTCTTCTTCTTGTTCGCCATGATCAGATGCCGCCGATATTATTTCAACCAATTGTTTACAGTCAACGACCGAAATATCTTCAAGATTTGGGAGCAGATCAGTATCAATGAACAATCTCTTTATTTTGTCACAATTCAATACACTCAAGCTCTTAAGAGAAGAAAATGAGACAGGTGGAAGTGGTGATGATGCTACGTTTTCCCTCTTTATCAGCCCACGCAGGTCCCTCACTCTAACAAGATACAATACCTCGAGTCTTTGAAGAAGAGGAATGATGCTTGATGAATACACAAACAAATGCTCAAGCCCATCACACTGATTCATATAACACTCCCTCAAGTTTGTTGAGGTGATCATTTCGCACAAACTGCTTACATCAATGCAACACTTGTCTATAGCCAGGGTCTCAACGTCTTGAGGGAGCAATACCAGGCAGTCTCCATCTACTGCTACACTTTTCCTTAGATCACTCTTTGTTAAATTTACAACTTTACCACGTTCTTGAAATACAAAATATATTCGAGATCCAAACTGAAGTATGTAATGGGCGGGTCCACCATCAGCCATAGATCTAATATATGCGTTAAAGCTGTCAAGGTCATTCAACCTGCAATAGAGCTCTTCTAGCTTTGTCAACTTTACTAACTCCTCCCATCTTATTTTTATTTTAAAATCCTCTCGACTAAGAGAAAGGTAGCGAAGATTTGACAGCTTGCATAAGATCCCATCAGGTATCAATTTTAACTGATTACACCTGTTAAATCCAAGGTATCTCAACCTACTTAAGTTTTCCATACCTTGAGGTACTTCCTCGATTTCTGAGCCACCAAAGTCCAACCTCTTCAGAGCCGTTAGTTTTGCTAAAGACGGCACGTATGTCAGACTACGACATTCTCTGAGCAACAATGCAGTAAGATTCACCAACTCGGAGATTGATTCTGGAAGATTCTCGATAGGAGTTTCAGACAGATCAAGAAGACTGAGCCCCTTTATATGAAGAAAAAAGTTGTTTGAAATGCTACTTAAACGATAGTTCCTGCTTAGTAACAATGTTGAAAGCATAGGACATTTTGGTGATTCAAAACTTGAAGGGATATTTGATATTGAGTTCTGCATCAATGAAACTTTAGCAAGATCCTCCTTCCAATTTTCTTCATCTGGAACACATTTCAATCCAGTACCTGCTTCTACCAAAAATCGAGGACAGTCCCTTGTAATTTTTAGTGCCATATCCCTTATCAAATCATGCATCTTCACGCGATCAGCTTCCCCGATGCCATCTCTTGTACCTTCCAATAAGCAAGCATGTACGAGTTTGTTTAGCATTGCCTGTCCTCTTTCCAACTCTGCTTGCCTATTTCTTCCTTGAACAATTTCTTCAGCGATCAGATACTCTATCAACACATTTCTTTCAATTGCATAATCTTCAGGAAATAGCGCACAATATAACAGACAAGCTTGAAGGTTTTCATCATTTAAGCGATCGTAGCTAAATTTCAACTTCTCAAATATTTCGTCTGTCCCTTTTGTAGTAGATGCCTTTAGATCTTCTAACGCTGTCTTCCAGTTATTGTAATCAACAATGCCTTTTAAGCTTCCTGCTATTGTAACAATTGCAAGTGGCAAACAGGCACATTCTTTGACAAACAAATTCACCATTACTTCCATGTTTTGGATGGATAGAACATCACGACCCACTGTATCCAAGAACAAGTCCAATGACTCCATTTCTGACAGACGCTCCACTGGGATCGCTTTGCAACTCATTCCATGGCATACGTTAAGAAGTCTTGTTGTCAATACCAACTTGCTTCCATTTTGAGGACTAGGCTCCGGGATTCCTACTTCATCAAGACGATAAGCGTCCCATAAATCATCAATGATGAGCACATAGCTTTTTATCTTACTCAATTCTGCATATAACTTGCGGGCCCTTACTGTTTGGTCGTCATACTTTGAAATATCATCAAATTTGATTTCGCGCGCAACAGCATCTTGTAGCTTGATAATACTGGAAGCCTTTGATGCAGTTACCCAGATTATGCCATCAAACTTCTCTTTCTTTTCTAGAAGGCGATTGTTTATATGTTTCATGAGAGTGGTTTTACCCACTCCACCCATGCCATAGACTCCGATCTTTCTAACTTCATCGCCCATCAACAATGCCCATATTTCTTCCATTTTTCTTGCAAATGTTGTTTCTCCACCCAAGGTTGTTGTTGGCTGTACATCTCCAATTTGTCGCGGAAGTTGTGAGAGCAAACCATCGGGAAACTCACCAGTCCTATAGAGTTTGTCGACCTCCTCTATCTTCTGAACAACATTCTTTCCAATTCCAACACGGGAGAAGCATTTCACCGCTTCAACTTGTTGGTTAATCGTGTTGATTTCGGCATCAATCTTTTCCACACTTTGTAGCCAAAATTGAACCTCGGACTTCAACTCTGTTTCTCCTTCCACAATCTCGGTCCGTAGCCTTGAATCTATGTCTTCCTTTCGGCTGTTTAGCTCTTCCATTCTTTGGTTGAGTGTCTTCACATTTTCCTGAAGGCCACTGTGATACTTCCAGCATCTGGAAATAGGTGCTGATATCCACTGTAAAAGTACAACAACTGCCCCACCAAGCTCCATTATTGACTAGCACCTGGCACGGTGAGAATTTGAAGAGTATATTTGACTTTTGCCTTGTTGAAGTAATATAAGAAGACATACAAACACTCACACACAAAGATGAATATTTATTGTGTAATTACTAAAGAAACAAATAAATTGAGGCCCCTATAACACAGACATATAGAAAATAATAACAACGCTAGCTCATGGACAACTGAAGTTTTTTGTCCCAAAATCTACTAAGAAAAACTTTATTTTTGTCCCCTCAACTTTAGTAGCTTGTAACTTTGCTCTCAAATTTTGAAAACTTGTCTTTTTACCCTGTCAAACTTTGAATTATTAGTAATAATGCCCCTTGAACGTTAAATCTTTAGCAAAAACACCCCTTGTGTCTTATTTTAGCCATGTAAGACTTGCAAAAACTTTATTTTTGCCCCTTAAACATTAGTAATTTTGCAACTTTACCCCTAAACTTTGAAAATTGGTACCTGCGCCTCTCAAACTTTAAATTATTGAAAAAATACTTGTTTTGTTATATTTCGTCCACTTAAAGTTAATTTGACACTAGTTTAAATGACAAAATTTAATTTGAACTGAAATGTTTATCATTAGAAAAACAACCTCAAAAAATCTGTTTTTGCATGGATTTGTATTGATTTTTTGAATATTTTACACTAAATTTTAATGATTATATGTAAGGACATTATTGTGTTATTCTCAAACTAGGGTTTTTTTTTTTTTTTTTTGGGCAATTCCCCGTGCACTAAAGTTCAGGCAGAAAAAAATTTTTTTTTTTTTATACACTAATAAATATATTCATTTATATAGAACTAATAAGTTTTTAAAGGATCTTCTACTACTTCAACATAAAACTACTTAACAACACTGTGAAATCACGCATTTAAGATTTAACTAAACAAATCACTTTGAATCTTGAAAAGCTGTATTCGATCTTGACTCGGAACGAAATTGTAGTATACCTTGATGTCTAATTGATTCTTAATTCTTCGATCGGAGACTTCAACTTTAACAGAAAAGGGAGGGCCGAGCACAGAAGAAGTGAAGCAAAAGAGGAAAAATAGTAACAATTGCTTGGGCAATGCTGCCTTCTTTTTCTCTGATAATTGAGATCCAGGGTAAAGAATTAGTTTCATTCTAACCAAATTAGTGATAAACAAATGGCGATATATTAATTTTGCAAGTAAGCAAATTAGTATGTTAGATAGAGGGTCCAATCATTAAGATAAAACAATTAGAACAAATTTATGTTAATATATATATATATATATCGCCAAAGTTTATATATACCATTTAAAGTCTAATTTCTTTGACTGAATCATTATATCAACACAACGAAACTGTCCGAATAATCTACTGAAATATCTAATTATTTATTACAACGAAACTGTCCGAATAGTGCAATTAATATGGCAATTGTTACAAGAGTTACAAAATCTTTTACATTCACTCGCTTGATAGAAGAGAAGTGGTTTTCTGATTTATAAATATACCAAGGGTCTCTCACAACAAGAATAATAGGTTTTTATGACATCTTGTAATAGCGTTTTCCCAATTGTGTTATGTGCTTAAAGGGCAAAAAAGGCGTGGACGGCCCACGTTCAATAGTTAGCGGGAGGGCAGGCCCTATATTGGAGGGAATTTTCAACAAAAGCTAGAAAAAGAGGGAAAATTAAAAAATTTAAAAAAAAAAGAAAAAAAAGAATGGATAACTGTCAGCCCACGATCCCCGTCTCTATATTCTAATAATCCACTTTTCTTTTATTTTCCTTTGTTTTTTAGATGAACCCACTTTTCAGTTCTAGTGCTTGCTTGTTTCCATCTGAAACCTGAAGCATTCGATATCCCAATAATCCTCTTCCTCACTCTAGGCTTCAATCAACAACGTCAAGTAAGTTTTTTTATTTTTTATTTTTTAATTATTATTATTATTTTTTTTTTTTGATTTAGCAGTTGGTTGTCATTTTCTGGGCAATTTTCTTGTTTGATTTCTCATCTTTTTCTTTTTAATTTATAGAGCGACACACAATCTCAAAAATGGCAGAAAAGGCAATATGCATGGTTGGGTTTCTTGTAATCCTCTATTGGTTTTCTCCCTTTTACGAAGTGTTCCGTCTCTGGTCTAAAGAAAAGAATCTCACCGATTTTTTCTAACAGGTTATCTGCTTTGGTATGTTTCTCAAGGATCTGTTTTCTTGTCTATTTCCATTTCACTTTGATTCTGAAATTTTGTTTTCTATTTTTCTTTGCTACGCAGTAAGATTCTGAATGTGATTTTGGGTAACGGTTTTCGTGACCACATTTTACCCGTTGTTGGTGACAGATCCTGAGGAAGTTTGTGTTTAGTTAGTATTTTTTTTTTTAATTATCTTACTTGACTCTTTCACATAAGTAAATGAGTTTTGATTTTTTTTTTTTTTTTCTCTCGATGAAAAACAATAAGACCTTGCTGTGATTTTTTTTTTTTTTTTTGGGGGGTTAAATTGGTGTTTGGTTTATTATCTGTTTGGAAAAAGTCTCCACCTTTCAACCTAAAACTCATTTACTACGTGTTTGGTTTCCCCCAATTTCTGCATTACTGGGTTTAGTGATCTCATGATTCTGAGGCTTCTTTTTTTTTTTTTTTTTTCTTTGTTTGCGGTTACAGAGGTTAAATTTCTCATAGATTAGGCATTTTTACCAAACACTAGAAAAAATTTCCCTCTTACCAGATGGATTACATTCATTTTCCTTCCTATTAATTTCTAATTTCGGTGACTGGTTTTATGCATGAGATTTTTCTTTCTTTCTTTCCTTTCTGGATTTGGGCAGATTTAGATTTATTTTTCAATTATGATTGACATTTAGTTTTTTAGGAGAAAGAGAGATCTTTGGCTAATTTGGTTCTGTTTTCTTTTGGATCTCAAAACCATGTAGTGATTTCATAAAGTTAAGATCGGAGAGGGGAGGTGGAGGAGCTGAGAGATGGAAACTTTTAGGACTCATCGTTCTGTTTTGGCCAAGGAAAAAAAATTGTTCCTAAAGATAAGGAATGTATATATTTATGTCGTTACAATTTTTCGATCTAATTTTTCTCATTCGATTGTAGCGTGGAATAGATATTTTTGTATCCGATATAAGTTAGCTGCTAGAGCTTAGCCTGTTTCATGTTTAATTAACTTTAGAGTTGGTCTTCATAACTTTTTCGAAACTATTGAATTGCCAACAATAGTGGTTTCTCAGAAAACCAATAAAATTTGATTAAGCTTTGAGCTAGCAAACTATGAACTATTTTAAGATAGGTTTGCAATATAATGTCTCTATAAATATCCTCATTCTGATTCAACGTTTTTGTTGGTGCTCAATATGTTCAGGGCCCCAATAAATCAATTGTCTACAACAGTTTAATGTCACATTGTGGTGGTAAGTTGGATTCATAGATTTTCCTTGCATGTGAATTATATAATCTATATGTTCCTTTCCTTAGATTTGCCCAGCCAATTGATAAAATGGTGCCATTCGATAACACATAAGCATTGATTTAGAATGGATAGTACTCTATGCACCAAATCAATTATACCGTAGATAAACAAAAATTGACAGTAGGTTAATACAAGTCGGTTAACTTCAACTTTTTCTCTTATAATGACCATGATATTTTTATTTTTTATTCTTTTGCCATGATCTTTGTTCAGTATGGCAGACCTCATTTGAGAGGAACAGTACTAGTGCTCTGCTTAAAAAGGTTTGAGGAATTTGACCTGATCTCCTTAACAATTTATAAACTTTTTCTCTATTTGTCATAATATAAAATAAGTTTTGTTTATGCTTCATTGAATGGCAGGTGCCAACTCTGTCACACTTTTGTTTAGCAGTGAGCTGTATCCCTTTATTCGTATTGGGTTAAATGTGTATTCATTTTGATAGTTATGACTAGGAAAAAGTTAGCAGTTGAAAGTATTCGTGCAGTTGGTTATGTTCATATGTTCGCTTACTATAATTATTTGCAGACCAAATTTCATGTTCAGCAAAAGTTACATGAGGTTAGGAATTCTCTGCTCTTGGTGGCACAAGTTCATTATGCTATGGTACACGAGTTACATCATTGGCATTTTGTTACATAACAATTTCTCTGTTTTTGGTGACACAACTGCATTAATGTATGATACATAATTCTCCTTTCATTTCCTTTTTTCATGTACTTACAAATACTTGATTTTGACCTTATTGGTGATTTTTCTATTCCTCAACTTTTACTTTCTTGCTAAATGATATTGCCCTACAAATTCCCTGCTCATGGTAGAATGAACATTGATTTTTGGATTATTGATAGATCCTTTCATGTATGGCTAAAATTATAGATGTGGCAATTTTTCAACTTCGAGCCATCAACTCTATCTTGTCGATTCTCATTGATGCTAGCCTTCGTTACCTTCTCAGGAATTTGGGCATTGCTTCTTCAGATTTACTTCAAGCTTCAAGTGCATGTGTTTACTAGTGAAGGCCTATCCTATTGAGACCTCATGAAGTTTTTTTTTTTTTTTTTCTTTGGTGAAAGTCTTCCTATTTCTTTGGATGTTCAGTTATATTCTTGTGAGAACTTGAATCAATTAATTATGGTTTACATGTTTTAGTCACAAATTCTATCACAATGAATTATGAGGCCTTATGGATTTGTATTGATGATATTATATTTAATCACCACATTGATTTCAAGGTTCAACTAAAATTTCATAATGTCAAAATGGTTTCAAAATATTTGCAACATATATAAAGCACAGTACAAAGATACAAGGCCTCAAAAGAAATCATATTAAAGGCAATTAAACAACTAAAAAATAAGTTAACATTTCATTTGTTATCATCTTAAATAGAATTTTTGAAGCATTGGTGAAAGTTGTACCATGTCAGCGAACATAGCACCAGGAAAATGCTAGCAGCAGGAAAAATATAGCACCAGTAAAATGCTACCAGAAGGAAAATATAGCACCAGTAAAATGGTAACAGAATGAACTTATAGCAACAGTAAAATGCTACCAGAAGGAAAGTATAGCACCAGAAAAGTGCCACGAGAATGAACTTATAGCACCAGAAAAATGCTACCAAAAAGAAAAATATAGCACCAAAGAAATGCTATAGAAGATACATACTTTAATAACAGGGGCAGTGATAGCGTTTGTATGTTCTGAAATACCTATGATAGCATTTTCTGAACACTATTAAATACCATTTTTGTTGTAGTGTCTAACCTAACCATTGTGAGAATTGCCTGAGTGTCCATCTTTAGTCACTACTGAAGGTGGTATAGGTAAGTTTCCCTATTTGTTCTTGATCAACCATGGCTGGAGGTTAGATCCTTATTTCCTTTTCTAATTAGTTTTCTAACATGTGGTATCAAAGCAGACTTCCGATCATGTTGATCAGTATTGTGTTTTGGTTTTTATAGAAAATTACCAATTATGTTCATATCTGCATAAATTTTTCCTACAATTAGAAGCATGCCTATTTTGTTATTTTATGCAAAATGAATGATACATCTCTATATACACATTCGGATATGCATGGTATATATAAATGTGCATGCTGTTATTCGTGGATCATAAAGTTTAGATCTTTTTGCATGAGCTATATATATATGTTGGGTATGGTTCTGATTACATATACAGGTTTTGTCATTATGTAATATTCTTTAAGTTTGTATTTGAAGACCTAAATTTTTCTTCATATAAGAATGGTACTTGTGTTGGCAATGGTATTCTAGTTGATGGGTTATTTAGATTTAATTTGGATCCTACTTCTGAATGTAATCTTTTGACCATGCATGCTGATAATGTTGGCACTAAGCGTTGTATTATTAATGAATAAACCTCTAAATTGTGGCATAGGAGATTGGGACATATCTCCATAGAGCGGATTAAACGATTAATAAATGATGGAGTTTTACAGACTCTTGATTTTACTGATTTTGGTACTTGTATGGACTGCATTAACGGCAAGCAGACTAACAAAAATTCTAAGGATGCCAAGAGTTCTGAGATTCTTGAGATCAAACATACTGACATTAGTGGACCATATATATCCTCCTTGTCTAAACGGTCAAAGGTATTTTGTCACCTTTATAGATGACCGTATGAGATATATGTATCTCTATCTTATAGATCATAAGGATAAGGCACTAGATGCCTTTAAGATTTATAAAACGGAAGTAGAGAAACAAAAGGAACGAAATATTAAAATCGTTCATTCAGATAGGGGTGGAGAGTATTATGGAAGGTTCACTGAAAAAGGTCAAATACCGGGTCCATTCGCTAAGTTTCTTCAAGAGGAAGGCATTTTGTACAATATACAATGCTGGGCACGCCTCAACAAAATGGTGTAGCCAAAAGGAGAAACCAAACCTTAATGAATATGGTAAGAAATATGATTAGCAATTCAAGTCTTCCCTTAAACTTTTGGAGTGAAGCCTGCTGTGTGCATTTTAAACAAGGTACCCACTAAAGCAGTTCCTACAACACCTTTTGAATTGTGGAACGGTTAAAAACCAAGTTTAAAACATTCACACATTTGGGGTTGTCCAGGTGAAGTAAGGGTTTATAATCCGCAATTAAGAAAATTGGAACATATATCAATGTCTAATTGATTCTTAGTTATTCGATCGGACACTTCAACTATAATTGAAAAGGGCCGTGGCACAGGAGTAAATTGCTTGTGGAATGCTTCTTTCTTTTCCCTGAGAATTGAGATCCAGGGAAGCAGAATTTTAACAAATTAATGACTATATAATATTTGCACGTAAGCAAATGACTATATCAGATAGGGAGTCCAATCACTAAAATATAACCTTGAGAACAAATTCATGTTAAATTATGTACTCACACACACACACACATACACATATATATATATGTTTATATAGCCAAAAAGTCTATAAAATATTAAGTTTGCGTTTGATTTGCTGGTTGCAGATGAAAATTTTAAATTAGAGTCGATTGATTTTTCAAAAATCAGTTATAATTTTTTTTTTTTCAGAAAAAAATAAAAATAAAATGAAAAATTACACTTTAATTGAAGTTGGGTTAAAAGGCAAATAAACTCAGATGAGAAAAAGCAAGATCAACTGTAACTGACCTGCAGACCAACAAATTATCTGATCTGATATCTTCAGCAAAGAAATGCAGAGGTTGACCAGAAATGAAGAAAAACGTGTTGTGAGTGGTCTGGAAATAGACAAAAGGCAAGAAGACAAAAGGCAAGAAGACAAGGAATAGCTTAGATGCGATTGTTAAAGGCAGGTGGACGTCTTAAAATATCAGGAAAGGGAAATACCCAACACACCCTTGTATTTGACTAAGGCCCGTTTGGGGAGGTTTTGAAGATATTGCCGGTGTTTGGTATACAGGTCTAAATGAAATTTTAATATTTTTTTTTTAAGAAAATAAAATTTTTAGATTTGAGTTAGTTGATTGTTTAAAAACTAATTATTGACTTTTAAGAAAAAAAAAAAAAGACAAAAATTGAAATAGATTTTTGGATCCAAACCTGGGAGCCAAATAACGTGATAGTTTTGGAAATATTTGAATTGAAATTTCAAAAATATGTATTTGGTTAAAAAAAAACTGCTTTGAGTAAAAAAGTGTAAAAACTTTTAAAATGTTTTAAGAGAAAATATCAATATATATTGTTTCGTTCCTCTCGAAATTCTATACATTTAAAAAAAAATCTTATTTGAACTTGAAATAACAAATTAAAGTTTCATTATTTATGAACGTTTAGATATGTGAATATTGAGAAGTAGGGTTAGTTTGATGATTAGTGTAGTTTAAACTAAATTGTACTTTTTTCATCATGATTTTTGTCTTTTTCTGAAAAAGTTTTTTGTCTTTTCTGAAAAATTACTATTGAAACTTAAAAATCTTAAACTAAACTCATTTACCAAACATCCCCGTAGTTTTGAATTGAGGAAAAGACAAAAAAAAAAAAAAAAAAAAAAATCTGAAAAACCAGACGTCAGTACATGCCCCCAAACAAATATCACTTTTATCTCTCTTAATATATTAATATCTAAAACGCGACTTGTGTTTGTAAAGTCCATCATAAGATACTTCCTGAATTAAATTAATTTCTAAAAATGTTAATATTATCCTTTTCAATATGTTTTCAAGGTTAATTTAATAATGACGTAACTAAAAAATTAAACTAAAAAAGTTTTAAAACGATTAAATAAATATTTTAATCAAACAAATATTTCAATTATGTTTTAAAATGATTAAATAAATATTTTAATCAAGCAAATATTTTAATCAAGCAAATATTTCAATTATTTTGAGAAATTCTTAATTTTTAATATTGATTTTACTAACTTGTTTAGTTTAATATTACTTTAAGTTTTATTCAATATGGATTATAAAGGGTACGTAAACTTGATATTTCAAATAAAAATGCTATAAACACAAGTGCTGTTTTTGGTATTACATAATTAAAGGGACAAAAGTAATATTTGGCCTATATAAGAGACGTTTTGAGTATTTGCCATCAGCAAATATTTGTACTACGATTTTTCCCCCTTGTTGAAAAGGATCTTTCCCTCATTCTGTGTCTGGTAATCTCGCCTTATTCAAGTCCGTTTGGGGACATGTTTTCCAAAGTATTTTCTAAACATTTGTTTTTCTTTTTCTTTCGGTTTTACTATTTATTTTTCCAAACATTTTTTAAAAAAACTCAAATTTTAAAAGTCTATAATTTTATCATTTTAAATCGAAAAAAATAATGTTTTTTTTTTTGAAATTGCACAAAATATCGAGAATAACGAAACAATATCTATATTACTAATTTTTTTGCCAAACAAATTTTAAGTTTTTACACTTTTTCACTTCAAATAGTTTACTTTCGCCAAGCGCATATTTTCAAAACTCAAACCATCTACAATCTCCAAAACACGGTCTTCAAACATGACCTCAAACGGGCCCTCAATCTTCGCTACTTGCCACCAGTCTTTGGCCTAGTTGTAATGCTTGAGGAGTTTTTAAAAGTCCTTCACACAAACTACGATATAAATATTGTGTTCAATAAAGGTACTCAAAAGTCATTTGTACAAATACTAATGATTTTAACAGTTATTTGGAGAAACTAGAATTTCTAACTTTTGCTTTTAATTTCTACTTCTTCTTTATTAAAAATTGTTAGAGAGATTGTAATATCTCTTCTATTACCATTGGGTAGTAGAAACAATAAAGTCTCACAGTGCAAAAGCACAAGCAAGCATAGTGATATAAATTGAAACAAATAAAGTGTAAGTATTATTAGTGTATAGTGGGGACTATACTACTACTATGCACCACAACACGCACACGCGTGCGAGGGTGATTGGGCGTTTAGGGCACTTTTGGGCCCTTATTAGGGTGCACTTTGCACCAAGAAGTCAAGAAGCACTATCTTTTTCAATGTTGTACTTTTCCAAATTAAATCTAGACCGTTGACTTGATCGGGCACGATCTAGTAGTCGGATTTAAATTATTTCAGATTTAATTTAAACCGTTAATTAAATTATTACAATCGAACAGTCATAATTAATTCTGATGACCAACAGGTATCTCTGTTATAATAGATAGATTTTTTGAGTGAAAAGACACTTTTTAATTTAAAATGCATGACTATTGTATCCGTTGTAACTATTCATAAACGGACATATCAAAAACTATAAAACTCCAGTTTTTGATATCAGTTTCATATCTTGTTCTGAAATTTAATAAGATTGCTACTTATTAAATTCATGAGGTTATTGTATCTTGGAGATAATTAGTCAAAACACCAGATAGTAAACTGTTCGTAGTGGGGGCAAATAAAACCTTAAGAAAAATAATTCATACGCCTCAAACTTTTTGATTTTCTCTCATCCTATTTTGTTTCTTTACACCCAAATAGTTTTCCACCACCCATCGTAATCAACAAAAATAAGAGTAGAAATTATGACAAAAACACATCAACCCCAAATTAACCCTTTGTGCAAACGTCAACGGCCACACAAAAGTGATATTTGTATGTGGGTTTTAAGAAAATTGAGATATATGCAAATTGAGATTTAAGGAAAAAAAAAAAAAAAAGGCTATTTACATTTTTATACCATTTATTTTGCTTTTATTCAGAAAATACACCTTTTGTTTTGAAATTTTATAATAGTATACCATCAAATTTTGCTTAATATACAAATTTATATCATTTCTCCGTCAATACTTAATTTTGACTTAAAAATGCCCAAATTACCCTAAAAAGGAAATACTACAATTATGTATTATTTATTTTCACTCCATACATTTTGTTTTTAATTGAAAAAGTATACATTGTATTTTAAAATTTTTTATTTTTACATTAATAGATTACATTTAGTACATAAATATATACATTCTCGATCAACGCTTATTTTTACATTTAAAATACGCACAACTCTATTGAATTTAAAACTAAGAATAATTAAAGAAAATTTAATGTAAATTATAAAGTTAAATTTCTCTTGTACCGCTTGGCACATTTAAATGTAAAAACAAGTGTTGATTGAGAAAATGTATAGATTTATGTATTAAATATAATATAATAATATAAAAATATAAAATTTTAAAATACAACGTACACATTTTTAAATAAAAACAAAATGGTTGTATGAAAATAAATAATAAATTGTCGTATTTCTTTTTAAGGTTAATTTGGACATTTTAAGGGCCAAATTAAGTGCTGACAAAGAAAGGGTATAAATTTGTATAGTAAGTATAACCTAATGGTATAAAATTATAAAGTCTCAAAACACATGGTATACTTTCTTAATAAAAACAAAACACAGGGTACAGAACCGAAAATAACTTATTTAAGAATCGTTGAGGAATTTCACAAGCATACGAATTGGACAAGTAATAAAATGATGAGAAAATTATCAATCCAAAGACAATTTGATACCAAAATTAATTTCACTAATGCCCCTTAAACTATGTACCTTATTTTATTTTGCCCTTTAAATTATCGAAACCATTCATTGTGCCCCCTAATATATACAAAGTCATTCAATCTGTCCCTTCCATCCACTTCCGTTATAAATTTAACAGAAATACTGATGTTGCATACTATTAAAGTTTAAACAAGTATGTTTTTGGATATAAATCTTGATCATAAAAATAAAAATTATTTTCTAATACGTTGTTTGAACGTAGGAAAGCCAAATTAAAAATAAAATAAAATAAAATAAAACGGAAACTGATGTAGTACAATACATCCTCTTATAATGAAAGTACGAATTATGAAGCAATAGGGAACTATACAGGACAAATATGCTTTTTCAAAAATGCTATTTATTTTCTTTTCTAATATTTCTAGTTTTTCTTAATTTCTATGCAAACTTTTAATAAAAAAAACCTCGAGAATGACGATATTTGAACTCTACATTCATTAAATATTTTTTTAATTTTACTAATTTTTATTTCCAAACTTTTATTTATTATTATTATTTTTTAAAAAGTGAGGGCTCTTCACCATAAGGACTGTTTTCCTTTGACCTCCTTGGAACTAGTTTAGCAGATAAGAACGAAAGGTCTAAGACTCTGAGGTTTCTTTCAAATTAATAAAAGGATAAATTACTAAGGTCCTACTTCTATGAATTTGCCAAAATTGTCCCTAATTATGCCTATGTATAGCTCACAAGGTGCAGATCTATCCCTAATTAGGGTTTTTCTCAACTTGCACCTTGATTGGTATACAAAAGTGCACTTTATTGATATTTATTATTGTGTAATTTCTAAATGATTAAGTTTTAATCAAACATTTTCATGATTTTTATTCAAAGTGATTTAATTAGAAAATGTCTAGTTTAGCTTTTTTATAGACCCGTTAGGGTTTTTCTGCAACAACCATTTCATTCGGGCCATGTGGCGGATGTGTGTAGCAATCCCTACCTTTCCGGATATCTACTTCAAAAGAAAGTCTCCCATGATAATCAAATTAGACTAATTTTCTCCTCAAATCAAATATTTGTTTTATCCATAATTAATAATTGTATTATTATTTTAGTTTCCTTGTTTTTATTTTCTAATTTGTGTTTCCATTTTTATTAGTTTGTTTCACTTTTTTGTTGAGCCTCAGGGCACTATAAATATAGTGCTCTTCTTGTTGTAATTTTTTATTCAAGAATTGTGTAATGAATTCATTTTTATTTTTAAGTTTTTGTTTCCTTAGTTTTTCTAGAGGTGTAAGATTAGTGACACATCTTTTTGTGAGTGAAACACTACCAATAAAAGGCTAAATTTTGAGTAAATTTTCTTTGTTTGCCTTTTTCTTTTTATTTAAATTCAATTTATTATTCAACGTTTTATAAATTTGATTCATTTTCATCTCTTCTATTTAGTATTTGTAATAATTATTTATGTAGTAATAACAGTTTTAGTTGTTATATTTGTTACATTAAATCATTAGTGACAAATGGTTTTTTTTTTTATAATTATTTTTATATGAGCATCATATATTGCATTTTGCCTTGGGGTATTTTATCGCTTTTTCAGCTGACGTATAAGAATAGTTGTGCTTGCTTTAACAAGAAGGTGTTAGTTTGATCAAATACTTTTTCATTATTTGTG